>CM060397.1:57093118-57517465 GCA_030545235.1 Helianthus tuberosus | reverse complement strand
CAGCGGTGTAGCCACAATACCCACGATACCCGAATAAAAGTACCCAAGGGAGCCCTTTCATCCTTATCTATCTAATATAATAATAAGTGATAATAGTATAGTTTTTAATCAAGTATTAAAATGTTTATTAATAACTAATATATGCCACTTAAATATTAAGATTCTAGATTTTGATTTTATTTGATTTATGTGTTAATTAAGGCAGAAATTGTGTTGCGATTCAATAATAGCTAGGTAATTAGACTGAAAAACTATTAAGTATTCGACTCATATTTCTTTGAATTCAGGGGCGGATCTAGGCCACTTTTGTGGCTTCCCAGGAACTCATTCGGTTTGAAAAAAATGGAAAAAGTTAGTAAGAATCTTGTATGATTTGAAAAAAAATAGTGAGAATCTACCAAAAGGAACCCAGTGAAAAAAGTTCTTAGATCTGCCACTGTTTGAATTCATAACAAATCAGTTACACAAAGGAGATGGCATTAGAACTAAGAGAAGATGGGAGGCTGGACCTTTCACATACAAATTTGTTCGTACCTACGTTCTTTATATTTGTTGCTCCATCATCAGTTCGTTTTGGGCTGCCAGTTATACCTACCAAGGTGTTATAATTTAATCGTAGGAAAATAAATAAGGTGATCTTATTACAATAACACTACTTTGTAATTAAAAACAATAATATGGTCAGTCATATTAACGGTGGTGGTGTAGGGGTGTTGTTTAAGTTATTTAGGGGTTGTTTGACAACTTCTGAATGGTTAAGTGTTGAACCAGCAGTAATAGAATCATTAAGTGCTGAACCAGTAAGAGATCTAAACTATTAAGAGTCAGTATACTGCTTAACCGTTCAGAGGCAAATGTCTGACCAATTCAGATTAGAGGTCTTAACCATTCAGACTCTGTATAATTCTTAACCATTCAGAGGCAAATGTCTGAACCATTCAGACATTTGCTCGCGAAACAAACAGTCTGAAGACTCTGTATAATTCTTACCCTTGAAGACTGTTTGTTTTCTTTTTTTAAACAGATCTGAACTCATCTTTTTTTTATCTTAAAAAATAAGCTATGGACCCCTTTCTTAAAACATCTTCACACCTCCCTCTTCTCCTCCCTCAAACATCAGCCCCTCCCACCGCCGCTCCTCCTCCTTCTCCGACCTCCCTCTTCTCCTCCGGCGACCTACCTCCTCCTCCGGCGACCTCCCTCTTCTCCTCCGGCGACCTACCTCTTCTCTGACCTCCCTCCTCCTCCGGCGACCTACCTCCTTCTCCGGTGACCTACCTCCTCCTCCGGTGACCAGCTCCTTCTCCGACCTCCCTCTTCTCCTCCGCTGGATCGAACCGGAATGTGAATGTTTCGTCATTGTTTGATGCGCATCAACTTATAAAAACAAACAGTCTTATATTTTCAGCTTGCAGATCTTCAGCCACATCTTCAGTTGCAGACATAAAAACAAATGAAATCAGCTTGCAGACAATTTATGTCTGCTAAAACAAACAGCACCTAAGTGCTTAACCAGTAAGAGGTCTGAACCATTAAGAGCCTCATTAGAAGGTAAACAAACAGCCCCTTAATCGGTTTCAGGTTAGTTGGTTCAGGTTAATCATTGTGTAAATTTATACAATAACCAATTCGAATATAATTGGCAAATCAGGTTTGGGTTTAAGAATGTTGGGTCTTTTTGCATGTAAGTTGAGTTGAAAATAGTGGTGTTGGGCTTAGAAGTTGGACTTGGACTTTGGGAGCAGGTTGGGCCTAAGTGTATAGCCACGATCAATTACTGTTTTTCTCATTCTCTCCAAGAAAGTTTGGTAAAAAACCGTATACCCCTCCTTGGTTCTTCGTTTTCTATTTTATGGACCTGCTTGATAATTAGATTTTTAAGGTTTGTAATATGCTTTGTGTTTATTTCATTCATTGTAATATGCTTTTCAATAATTATTCCATGCTAAAATTCAAGTTATGTTGCCAACTCTAGACTTGGTCTTCAACTTAGTACACTCTACTTCGTTAACATAAAACTTTCAAAATCATAAAAGTTTGAAGTCATTAGCCTACAATCCGCCAGGCGATGTATTGTACCTTACCCCATTTTAGCCTAAAGTGGGCATATGACCGGTGTATGGAAATGGCAATAGCAATAGCAATCGGGCATACAAGACCACCTAGCTATACGTGGTTATCCTCGGCACATATTTGCCCAACTTGTGTTAACATATGTCCCAACCTACACAACTTACATATTTGCATTATATTTTAAAGAGTTAAACGCCATTTTAGTCCCTATGGTTTTAGTCATTTTGCCAGTTTAGTCCAAAGGTTTCATTTTTAACCTGTGGATCCAAAAAGGTTTCACCGTTGCCATTTTAGTCCACTGGGTTAACTTCATCCATTTTTTCTGTTAACAAGAAGGGCAATTCGGTCATTTTATATGTAATTCTGTTAACTAGAAAGACAATTCGACCATACAAAATGATCGAATCGCCCTTCTCGTTAACAGAAATAATGGATGAAGTTAACACAGTGGACTAAAATGGCAACAGTGAAACCTTTTTGGACCCACAGGTTAAAAATGAAACCTTTGGACTAAACTGGCAAAATGACCCAAACCACAGGGACTAAAATGACATTTAATTCTATTTTAAATCTATACATTTCATTATAGTATATCACATTACTCTATATAACATTTAGAGTATGTTCTTAGGAACAGTAGAATAAATGGACACCCATGGCATTATAGCCTAGTGGTATCTTGGGGGTGGGATAAGGCTTATGACCATTAGGTCATGGGTTCAATTCCCACAAAGGGGGGTTTTTCCCATATTTATTGGGTTTCCTCCTGAATTGGTGTATATGCATTATTGCCTAGTGGAGATGGATATGATCGGGTGGTTCTGCTGGTGGCACGATGATACTCCAGTGGTCCGTCAGTGATTCAAATTTTGCTGTTCAAAAAAAAAAAAAAAAAGAATAAATGGACAAAAAATAGAATGTTTATTATGGTTCTGCCATCTGCTTAAGAGAGAGATAGAGAATACTGTAAAGAAAGGGGGCCAGAGACTGAGAATTAGGGGCCAGCCACCAATTCTTACGGCAGAGACGTGGCGGCGCGCAGGCAGTGACATCACAAGCCGGTGCGTACACTACCACAACTCGCTGACCGGAGGGCGAGGTTTCATCAGTGATGTCGGTTCCGCGGTACAAGCGACGATGGTTCTATTCCCATGGTCCAGGTGGTGTACAAGGGCGACCGGCGGCAGCGATGAAAACTGGAACTAGGGTTTAGGTGACTATATCATTTTGATTTGGATGTATAATTGAGAAGTAAACTGTGTTTTATTAGACTTTTTTATGTGAGCCGGTGATTAGTTTGGTTTGACCACTATTTATTTAATAAAAGATGGACATGAGGCGATTTGAAGTATACATTGTTGGATTGAACTTTTAACTTTGTATCTTCTCATTGAGATGTTTTGTACAAAAGTAAAAGTAAAATCAAGAATTCAGAGTTCTTGATTGTGAAAGAGAACATGAAGATATTAGCATGAAAACACAAGAATTAACAAATGATCAAATGGGTCAATTTGGATATAAAAAAATGACATGTAATTTTTTTAATGCAGGGTTTCACATCATGGTTAGGTCTGCCAAGATAGTTGGCTCGGAGTGGTCAGTGGCCTCATGGATAGAAGGTTAGTTATTTAAGCTGCTTCTGATATTAATACACTTGAATTTTTATGCAGATTGTGTTTAATTGTTGAAGTGTTCATGTATGATAGGGGAGTTCATAAAATTTTATTTTAGCCTCTAATTATAATTTACTACTTAAGTTAGATTAGACAAATATTATTATTATATATCATTTTGAAAGTTGCATTTGACTTGCAGCTTTATAAACTGAGAAACTTCATGGTATAATAATTATGATACATGCATGTTATGTGTAAGTATTCTATAGAATTGGTGTTTTTCTGGTTTTTACTTTCATGGGGCATGTCCTATGATTGAACTAGTATAGGCTCTCTACACTACTTGTGTTTTTTGGTTGTGAATATATAGAATCACCGGGGTAACCCTTTACCAAAAAAAAAAAAGTATTCTATAGAAAGGGCATTTCTTCATGCTTATTTATAGTGATGTTAATATTATAATTAATCAACTAACGAAGGTGCTAAAAGGGTAATGTATTGCAGGTTATTTGGCTACCACTCAAGTTGGGTAAAATTAAGGGACAAAGGATCAAACCTAGGAGTAGCATTGGTATCGGTGATTATCACTATAGTATAGTAATGACCAGTTTTCAAAATACGAAATAGATTTAGGATTTTTCTCGATTCGTTTGCTTTTAGTGACTTTTCTTTGCAAGTTATATGTTGTTTTAAGAATTATTATTATGAATATGATAATGAAAGACAGTTACCCGCCGCGAAGCGCGGGGTTCTTTACTAGTTATATAACATAAATACACATAACTAAAATGCTTTTTATGCACACACACATTGACACAGGCGTCATTAGTTCTCCTTCGAGATTCAAGACCTCGTTCATCCCTTTTAAACTCCTTTGAAGCCTGTAACCTCAAATTGACACCTATTTCACCTCTTAGACTCGTAGCCTTAGTTTGGTAACATTCAACTCCTTTGAGACTTTCAGTGTGTTACGCCTGTAGGGCTCGTAGCCTTAACTAATTGTTTACTCCACAGTTGCATTCATGTAAACAAGAAATTGAATATTCTCATATCACCCGTCGTACATGAAAGCGCATGTCTTACATTTTCATATCGTACCAATGAGGTTAAAATTATGTCTTTGTGAACTATCTATATTCGCAATGGTGGTTGAGTATTTACCTTTGTTAGAAGATTAACCAGCTTGATATTAACCTCCTAGAAGTCAACATAGTATCAATTTGTATTTACCCTTTTCTTGTCTCTGTTTTATGTTGATCGTAACCCACCACACATGTTAACTTGAGAAATCAAAACTTAAGTTGTTTATTTATTTTTTATTATTATTTTTTAATATTGCAATATCGTTCTTGTCAAAGGGTACTATAAAATTAGTGGATAGATTTTGACGCAACATGACACCTGGGAGCATAAGAGTGGCGGAACTAGACCTTCAACTCAGGGGTATCCCAAAATTTTTTAGGGGTGTCCTCGTACTTGTTCAGGGGTGTCATGTGTATAAAAATCGGAAATTTTTTTTTTTTACACTACTGGTAAAAACTTGAGCCGTAGCCCGGGCTACGCCCGTTTACACTTCAGGTCCGCCCCTGGAGCATAAAAAGTAGAATATTTACTAAAGAATGTCTCTAATCGTTTTAAAATTTTTTATTTTATTTTATACAAGGTCCAAGCTAGTTGTAATTTAAAGTGATCACCACAAAATTGTTAATGCGATTATGCTTTTTTTCTTTATTATGGCCAGGGGCGGACTTAGAATGTTAGTAGGGGTAGCATGGGCTACCCCTCAACCCCGTTTCCATAGTGTAAAAATACCACTTATCTCCGTTTTCGTAGTGTAAAAATACCCCTCAACTTCGTCTCCGTTATACAAAGGATACCCCTGGTCTAAAAAATAAAAAATTGGGATACCCCTAAATTTTTAGGCTAGTTCCGCCACTGATTATGGCATGCTGCCTAACAATTATGTTATATTATCATACTGATGATGACGTATATTAAATCCAAGATCGTTAGTATATATAACACGTTAAACGTACATTCAACATATATGCTGCAACTTTTTTTTTCTCACCTACATTTGCAAAAGTTTAGAATTTCCTACCTGCTTTCAACATAAAGACAAGTTTACCATAACAATATATATATATATATATATATATATATATATATATAGGACAATGCTAGACAGAAAACCCTATTTAGGTAGAAAACTCTGGAAACCCAAATCTCCCTCCATTTTTACCCAACCTCCCGACATTTTTTTTTTTTGAAAAAAATAACACATGTAATATACATGTTTTAGAGTGTTTTGGGCCAAAAAAAAAAAAAACAAAAAAGCGCCGAAGGGATTTTTATAAAAAAAATAAACAAATTTCAGTGCCTAACATGTGTTAGGCACAAAAGACAGAAAATGCTGAATTTTTTTTTTTTTTAAATTATCCCTTCGGCGCTTTTTTTGATTTTTTTGGCCCAAAACTCTTAAAAACATGTATATTACATGTGTTATTTTTTTCAAAAAAAAAATGTCAGGAGGTTGGGTTTTCTAGGGTTTTTTATATAGATAGGGTTTTCTATATAGCCCTACCCTATATATATATATATATATAGAAGATCATGCGAGAACCACATCTTATTGCGAGAACCAATGTGAACACAACCAAAAATGCCTAAAAATAGCTAAAAATCACACAATTTTTTTTTAAATATTTTTTATAAAAAAATCGCTACTTTTCGAAGCAAAAAAAAAAAAAAATTTTGGCTTCTAAAAGTAGCGATTTTAACATAAAAAAAATTTAAAAAAAAAATTTAGATTTTTTTTAGATTTTTTTAGGTTTTTTGGGGGTTTAGTTTTTAGCTTGGGAGGTGTGGGGGGGGGGGGGTTTAGGTTTTTGGGGGGGTTAGGTTTTTTGGAGGTTTTAGTTTTTAGCATTTAGCTTGGGGGGGGGGGGTTAGGTTTTTTTTTAGGTTTTTTTAGCTATTTTAGGTTGTGTTCATATTGGCTCTCGCGGTTCTCACAATAAAGGTGGTTCTCGCATGAGCTCCTCCCTATATATATATATATAGGGAGGAGCTCATGCGAGAACCACCTCTTATTGCGAGAACCGCGAGAACCAATGTGAACACAACAAAAAATGCATAAAAATAGCTAAAAATCACACAAATTTTTTTTTTTTGAATTTTTTAATATTTTTTATAAAAAAATCGCTACTTTTCGAAGCAAAAAAAAAAATTTAATTTTTTTTTTTTAATTTTTTTAGGTTTTTTGGGGGTTTAGTTTTTAGCATTTTTGCTTGGGGGGGGGGGGGGGTTTAGGTTTTTGGGGGGTGGGGGAGGGGGGGTTTAGGTTTTTTTTTTGGGGGGGGGGGGGTTAGGTTTTTTTTTGGGGGGGGGGGGGGGTTAGATTTTTTTAGGTTTTTTTAGCTATTTTAGGTTGTGTTCACATTGGTTCTCGCGGTTCTCACAATAAAGGTGGTTCTCGCATGAGCTCCTCCCTATATATATATATATATATACACAGGGGAAGGTTCATTGGGGAACACTAAAAAAGTGGGGAACAACGGGGAACCGACTCAAACGAACTCCGATTGGACTCATTCCAGTGGCGTTGGAACCAGCTCGTCGAACCCTAACTAGGATCTCTTAACCCTAAATCCTAACTCCTAAACTCTAAACACTAAAGATAAAAAATAAGGCTAAAACCTAAGCTAAACCGTAAAATTTAAACTATAAACCCTAAAGGCTAAACCTAAACCCTAAAGGTTCATTGGGGAACACTAAAAAAATGGGGAACAGCGGGGAACCGACTCAAGCGAACTCCGATTGGACTCATTCCAGCGGCGTTGGAACCGGCTCATCGAACCCTAACTAAGATCTCTTAACCCTAAACTCTAAATCCTAACTCCTAAACTCTAAACCCTAAAGCAAAAAAGTAAGGCTAAAACCTAAGTTAAACCGTTAAATCTAAACTATAAACCCTAAAAGCTATACCCTAAAGGCTAAACTTAAAGCTAAACCCAATAGCTAAACCCTAAACCCTAAGGCTAAACCCTAAAAACCAAACCCTAATATATTCAGGGTTTAGGGGTTATGATTTAAGGTTTAGGGTTAAGAGATCCTAGTTAGGGTTCGACGAGGCGGTTCCAACGCCGCTGGAATGAGTCTAATCGGAGTTCGCTTGAGTCGGTTCCCCATTGTTCCCCACTTTTTTAGTGTTCCCCAATTAACCTCACACTATATATGTATATATATATATATATATGTATATATATATAGGGGAAGGTTCAAATGAAAACCACTAGTTATTGTGAAAACTCGAAAACTAATTAAAAAAGCCAAAAAAAACATACCAATTTTTTTTTGCATTCCAATTTTCGCCACTTTATATATATATAAAAAAAATTTCAAAAAAATAAAATAAAATTTTGTAGTGCACATGTAATACTACACATGTGTATGTGTATTACAATTTTTTTTAAAAAAATTTTTATATATAAAACCTGCGATTTTTACAAAAAAAAAAAAAAAAAAAAAATTTGTGTGCTTTTTAGGCTTTTTTAGTTAGTTTTCGAGTTTTCACAATAAAAATAGTTTTCACTTGAACCATCCCCTATATATATATATATATAGTCTTAGGATCCTGTAAAAAGGACATTTTTCGTGAGAAGTGTGAGAAGGCATAAAAATTCATATGTAGACATCATGTTTTGGACGTGGGCATAATGTTTTGGGTTGTTTTGACAAGAAAAACACTAAACATTACAATTTAAGATACAATTCAATGAATTCTAGACTTAAAACTTAAAACACCATGCCAAGAACATTAAATAGTGTGTTTTAAGTGTTAAATAGTGTGTTTTAAATTTCACGCCAATAATACGTTGCATTGTGTTTAAAATTGTTATGTTTGGTGTTTTTCTTGCCAAAATAACCCAAAACATCATGCTTAAGTTCAAAACATGATGCCTACATGTCAATTTCTATGGCTTCTCACACTTCTCACGAAAAAAGTCATTTTTACAGGAACCTCACCCATATATATACAGTGGAAGGTTTAAATGAGAATTTTTTTTTTGTAAGAAGAAAAAAGAATAAGTTTCAACCAATAAGAATGCTTCATTTTATTTCATTTAATATTTGCATTTAACTATAATATAAGGGTATATTGGTAAACTTATATAAATCATTAATTTGTATTTTTCTCCTTTAATAACTAACTAAATTAAATTTGTAACTCCTTTTCAAAATATATATTTTTTTTCCAAATTAAAAAAACAACTTAATTTAAAGTGTATAATAAATTAGTAGTTGGGTATGATAAATTACGAGTTGTGTATGATATATTTTGAGGTGTGTATGATAAATTTCGACTGTGTAGGAAAAAATTATATAATGTGTAGGGTATATGTACGAAATTTTTGATATGTGTAGGTTTTGTAGATTATATGTAGGATAATTAATGATTAGTTAACTAATTAATTAAAGAGAGAAAAATTAAGGATATGAGTTATAAATGAAATAGTATTTTACTAATATGTCTTTTTTTTTTTTCTCACATTAAATTTCTTCTCAAATGAATCTTCTTTTATATATATATATATATATATAGGTAGAGGATCCTGTAAAAAAGACTAAAAGTGTGAGAAGGATAAGAAAGAAGCTACACCATTAGATTTTTTATCTAATGGTTTAGATTAATAGGGACCAAATCGTAAAATTTGTTTTATTTTTTGGACTGAATTGAAAATTATAGGGGTAATAAAGTCTTTTAGATCCATTCAAAATAGGTAACTGTAATCAAAATCCCTATAATCTCTCTCTCTCTCCAATCGCACGACCAGAGAGCTTTTCTCTCTCTTTCTTCTTGAGTAGCGAAGAAGATGAATTTTGATCTGAACCAGCGACGGTTTGGGTTTCCGGTGTGAAGGGTGGTGACCGGAGACTGAAGAAGACTGCTGAGGAACGAAGGCGACGACGGGCGATGTTGATGTCCGATGGGGAATTACGGTCCGACGCTCGGAGGAGATGACTGCGAGCGGCAGCGGCGACGGCGAGATGTGTAGTTACGTGGTAGGACAATTATCGGTGGTGCAGCAGTGGTGGTGCCGGAAGTGGCAGTGGTGGTGCCGGAAGTGGAGAAGATGATACAGAGGTGTTATTTTTTTCTTTACTGAATGGTGTTATATCTTGTACTGAATGGTGTTATTTTGTGTACTGAATGGTGTTTTTTTTATTTTCTGAATGGTGTTTTTTCCTTTTCTTAATGGTGTTTTTTTATTGAATGGTGTTATATTCTGGTACTGAATGGTGTTTATTTTATTTACTGCTGAATGGTGTTATTTTTTGTGCTGAATGGTGTTTTTTTTTGTGCTGAATGGTGTTAAAATTTTGTGCTGAATGATGTTATTTTTGTGTGAATGGTATTTTTTTTGTGCTGAATGGTGTTATGTTTTGTGATGAATGATGTTATTTTTGTGTGAATGGTGTTTTTTTTGTGCTGAATGGTGTTATATTTTTATGAATTGTGTTATATTTAAAACACCATGTATGAACATGTTCTGAATGGTGTTATATTTATGGACGGTTATTTTCCTTAAATCAGGGATTTTCTCTCTCCAAATCCTTAAATCAAGGATTACCATATTTGAATTTGTTAATTAATTTACAATCTTACCCTTATCAATTAATTTAGAGCTAATGGTTGAGATTATTTCTTACCTTTCTCACACTTTTGGTCTTTTTTACAATAACTCCACCCTGTATATATATATATATATATATATATATATATATATATATATATATATATATATTATTTAAAGTTACAATAAATGTAATCTGGTATGCAAATTGAAAAAGTGTGACACCTTTATTGCCACCCAAGTGAAGAATATTAAGAAATAAGCCTCTTCAATTACACGTACACATATATCCCTTTTAATCAAATTAGTGGAAGGAAAATGAGCTTATTTAGATGAGTGTGGAGAAGTCTGAATAGTTGTCGTTATTCGACACGTGGAGTACACGTCAGCACGCGTCAAAAACGTGACATAGTGTCAAAACGGGAGGTATGAGAAAGGACGTGGAAAAGTGACGTTATTCGACACGTGACACACTTTTTTATTGTTAAATTATATTTAAAAATGATATAAAATCTATTTAATTAAAGAAAAAACAATAATAGTAGTTAAGCTAATAACATTAGTACTTAAACATTACAAAACACAAAATAAAAAAGATTACATAACTTAACTTAAACCTAAAAATTAAACATTATTACATAAAAAACCTAATAATCTGTCACGCCAAAATGTGACGGAATTATAGCCGTTTTCGGTTTTTTGAAGTGAAAATTGGTAGAAGAAGAAGTAGAACTTTGAGTGAAATTTGAGAGTTTGTAAAAAAAAAATGGAAGAAGCGTGTTGTTTATATAGGGAAATTGTATTTTTAAAACGAGTTTTTAAAAACTTACCGTTGAGGTTAAACTGCTAAAACCAACGCCGAATTATAACGTGCCACGTCAACCCGAATTTCATCTCCACGCCTGTGGAGTTTTCCACGCCGAAGGACCAACGCCGGCATAAACGCCGTGGACGTACCAGTGTGCGCGGCGTTGTCAAACATAAACGCCCCTTTTAAACGCCCACACCGTGTGGTCTTAATAGTTTATTACAAAATAATAAAAATACAAAATAATAACGTAATATTGTAAAGAGTAAATTGCCATTTTAGTCCCTGAGTTTTGTCCAAATTTGTCATTTTAGTCCAAATAGCTTTTTTTTCGCCTCTGGGTCCCTGACTTTTCCCTTTTGTTGCCATTTTGATCACATTGCTTAACTCAGTCAAAAAACATGGTTATAACCAGGGGTATTTTTGTCATTATAAAAAAAAAGTTTATAAAGTGCCATTTTAGTCTAAACCTGTATGTTTTTACCGTTTCTTTTTCACCTTATTTACTTAATTTTAAATTTTATTATTTAAACAAATACACCCATATTAAATAATCAAACCCAACTCTCTCTCATCCAAGATCACCGCCACCACCATTCCTCACCACAAACACCACTTCCACCGCCGTGCACCACCACTCCCACTACCATTCCCCACCTCTCCCACACACACCAACACACCACAACCCAACATTTCCCCACCACCGCCAACCCCATGGTTCACCACCATCATCGACACCCCTAATCAAAACCCACCACCATTGTAATTAAAAATAAAAACTTGTAATTCATCTCATCCAATTCCTGCAACTATCTCCAAAGAATAAGAAGAAAAACATTCAGAAAAAAACCCACCACCATGGCACCTCCATTAAACAGGAACCAAATTATATCTCAACACTCCTAAATCTGGATCCGATCTAAGGTTTCAACCCAAATCTAGAAATTTTTTTGAAGGTGTGATTAGGGCTTCGAAGGTGCGATTTGGTTCAAGAAGGTGTAGCGGTGGTGGGGGTGGTTGAGGCAGTGGATTCGTGGTGCTTGTGGCGGTGGGTTCGTGGTGGCAGTGGAGGTGGTTGTGCCGTTGGATTGGTGGTGGCGTTGTGGGGCGGTGTGTCGTTGGGTTTGTGGTGCGTTGTGGGGTTGTGTGGAAGGTGGGTTTGTGGTGGCAGTAGGGGTGGTTGTGGCGGTGGGTTTGTGGTGGCGTTGTGGGGCTGTGTGGCGGTGGGTTTGTGGTGGCAGTAGGGGGTGGTTGTTGCGGTGGGTTAGTGGTGGCAGTTAGAGTTGGTTGTGGTGATGATGATGTGGTTTAGTCTAAGATAATGGTGCTGGTGATTTTGTTTGGGAGAGAGAGAGAGATGATAGTGAGAGAGTGTGTGAGAGTATGTGTAGAGTGTATATATATATATATATCTATCTGAATAAAAGAAAAAAAAATATGTTTTTTGGATCAAAATGGCAAATACCAAACTATTAACTGTGAGTTAACTGACATTTTTTAACGAAGTTAGTGGGTTTGATCAAAATGGCAACAAAAAGGAAAAGTCAGGGACCCCGAGGCGGAAAAAAATTTATTTGGACTAAAATGACAAATTTGGACAAAACTCAGGGACTAAAATGACAATTTACTCTATTGTAAAATAAAGTTCATTATCCAATTTCAGCTAAGTATAAAATTTACGTTTATTAGTGGTATTTTTAAGGAAACTATCATAGATAAAGATTGTTTTCGACAAATAACATTGGGGATAATTTTTAAATTTGTGCACATAAATTTCTTAGCTTGTGTTTCAAAACATAACATGAGTATTATGTTATATACTACAACCCTGTAATGTATATATGAAGATAGCTATACAATATATAAATTGTAATGTTAACTCATTTAGATACGATATTTTGTTATAACATATTATTTTTCACATTTTTATTCTAAACCACCTGCAATTGATGCTTGTGAAACTCACAAATGAATGATGTGACACCTGATGAAAACATAGCTTAGAGACGTTGCATTGCGTGACCATATTCGTAGGGTGGCTTACTATATATTTTGAAGACATTGTCCCATGGACAAGGGTTTGTGGCCCTCTCAACTTTATTTTACTAGTTTATAAATATATATAAATATTTATATATTTTTAATTAATTTACTTTCATAATACATTAAATATGTTATTAAATTTAAGGACATATAAAATTTGTATAATTTGTAAATTAATAATAGATTCAAACGGTTAAAACTTGAAATTATAATATTTTCATATTTTATGTTTTTTTTTTCTCTAACGTTTTTTCAACTCTTAAGAATCTGCACTTATGTGTATAGTGTATTAGTTAATACAATGCCACTTGTATTTTTGACATACGTGTTTTTCTAACTTATAATATTTTTCAAACGTAGATGTATACATACAAATAAAATAGAGTTAATTACACAAATGGGTCCTGTGGTTTATAGTTTGTTTCGCCTTAGGGTACTAACTTTTTTTTTAACATGTTAAGGTCCCGTGGTTTACGTTTTGTAACACCTTTGGGTACTAACACCAAAATTAGTTAATTAATGACCAAAATGCCCTTGCTTTTTTTTTTTTTTTTTAAGATTATCAATGTAACACATTTGGGTACTAACACCTAATTTTATTTAAGATTACAAAATCTATTTTTTTTTATTTTCATCTTTTTATTATATCTCTTAATTAACATAAAGTCTATTTATTTTTTTATTTTCATATTTTTATTATATCTCTTAATTAACATAAAATCTATTTTTTTTTATTTTCATCTTTTTATTATATCTCTTAATTAACATAAAGTCTATTTATTTTTTTATTTTCATATTTTTATTATATCTCTTAATTAACATAAAATCTATTTTTTTTTATTTTCATCTTTTTATTATATCTCTTAATTAACATAAAGTCTATTTATTTTTTTTATTTTCATATTTTTATTAAATTTCTTATTTAACATAAAATCTACTAGTTACACCAGTAAAATCTACTAGCAATATAGTTTTATGTAAATTAAATATTTTACTCGTTTTAAATAATGTAAAATCTACTAGTTACACCAGTAAAATCTACTAGCAATATAGTTTTATGTAAATTAAATATTTTACTCGTTTTAAAACGACTAAGAAATTTAATTTACATAAAACTATATAGTTAGTAGATTTTCATATTTTTATTAAATAATGTAAACCTTACTCGTTTTCAATTTTGGATAGATATGATTGATAAAAATAAATATCTTTCATGAAAAAAAATTAAGCCTTTTTTTAACTCGTTTTTTTATTCATTTACATTTTACTATTTTAGAACTTATACAGTTTATATATTTATTATTATCTATCCTATCTATCCAAAATTGAAAACGAGTAAGGTTTACATTATTTAAAACGAGTAAAATATTTAATTTACATAAAACTATATTGCTAGTAGATTTTACTGGTGTAACTAGTAGATTTTATGTTAAATAAGAAATTTAATAAAAATATGAAAATAAAAAAATAAATAGACTTTATGTTAATTAAGAGATATAATAAAAAGTTGAAAATAAAAAAAATAGATTTTATGTTAATTAAGAGATATAATAAAAATATGAAAATAAAAAAATAAATAGACTTTATGTTAATTAAGAGATATAATAAAAAGTTGAAAATAAAAAAATAGATTTTATGTTAATTAAGAGATATAATAAAAATATGAAAATAAAAAAATAAATAGACTTTATGGTAATTAAGAGATATAATAAAAAGATGAAAATAAAAAAAAAATAGACTTTATGTTAATTAAGAGATATAATAAAAAGATGAAAATAAAAAAAAATAGATTTTGTAATCTTAAATAAAATTAGGTGTTAGTACCCAAATGTGTTACATTGATAATCCTAAAAAAAAAAAAGCAAGGGCATTTTGGTCATTAATTAACTAATTTTGGTGTTAGTACCCAAAGGCAGGGGCGGATCCAGGGGGGGTTCCTGGGTTCCCAGGAACCCCCTCGGTTTGGAAAAAAATGGAAAAAGTTAGTGGAAACTTGATCGATTTCGAAAAAATTAGTGAGAAAATACCAAAAGGAACCCCCCAGGAAAAATTCCTGGATACGCCACTGCCCAAAGGTGTTACAAAACGTAAACCACGGGACCTTAACATGTTAAAAAAAAAAGTTAGTACCCTAAGGCGAAACAAACTATAAACCACAGGACCCATTTGTGTAATTAACTCAATAAAATATAACAAAAATGGCTAGTATGGTATACCTATCTTGCCATACTGTCATACCCCGGGCCATAGAAGACCAGAAATTTATTGCAAAGAAAATGTCAATGCACAAGCGTGGAGGTCACCACAAAATACGTAAATTATATACAACTTTTATACAAAGCTGGTTCTTGTAATCTTGGTAAGTAACCTATATTTTTGAAAATCCGACCCGTGTTATTCGAATATTTACGTCGACCTCCACCTATCATAATCAAGACCGTTTTCTAATTTGAACTTGGAAACTTACATAAAAAGTAAGTAAAATGTTTATTTTATTTAATAATATCAACAAAACAAGGTTGTTCTTTATTATCTAAATTTCATCATCTACATCTCAGTTTGTTTTGTATCACGACTTGCCTTTTGATTATATACATTAAAATTATATAAATATTATTTCAAAATCCCTTTTAAATACTTTCTTATGAGAATGAACAAATATGATCGGTTTTTATCAACCCAAATAAGTTGTTGGGGTTAAGTAACCCATCATCCAAATATATAAATATTCTTTAATTGATTCGTTATTAAGTATACCAAGAGATTTCAAACATACATTCGAAATAAAATTAATAAAAAAATTAAGAGACGAAAATTCAAATATAAATTGGTGGCAATTTACCCTATGGATGCATGGTAGGTATAAACCGATAAACGACCTCATTCTTGCATTACATATAGTCACTCCAACTTCAACCTCCATCAACAAATCCAACACAAGCTTCTCTCTTAATCTTCATCTTCATCCTCATCTTCATTCAAACACTAATTTCAATCAAAATCTTTAACTCATAAAATCAAACACAAAGATATTAAATGATTATGGAGTCTGTGGTTTCAGAGCTAGAAGGAACCCTTTTAAAGACCAAAGATCCTTTCTCCTACTTCATGCTAGTCGCTTTCGAAGCATCGGGCTTAATCCGATTCGCATTGTTGTTGTTATTCTGGCCGGTTATCCAGCTACTTGATGCATGCGGGAAGCCGGATATTGGCTTGAAACTAGCCATCTTTCTTGCTACCGTTGGAGTTCCCATTTCGGAGATTGAGTCGGTTGCAAGAGCGGTTTTGCCAAAGTTTTACTTCGATGATATTGATATGGAAGCTTGGAAGGTGTTTAACTTGGGTGATAAACGAGTGGTTGTGACCAAAATGCCTACGGTTATGGTTGAGCGGTTTGTGAAAGAGCATTTACTAGCTGATGAAGTTATTGGGAGTGAGCTTGTGGTTAGCCGCTTTGGGTTCGCCACTGGCTTGGTTCGAGATGGTGAGTTTGGATCGGCTTGTGACCGTGTTGCAGCCATGTTTAATGGTCAACAACCAACCGTAGGGCTCGCGAGATGTGTTTCTGATTCTCCGTTCTTGTCTCTATGCAAGGTAAGCAAATATCAACGGTCAGTTTTCATTAACGACAGAAAAATGATATAAAAATGCCATGTAAACAGGCAACAAGTTGTGTCGCAATTATTATGTATTATCAATAGGAAACTACAAGATAATTAAAAAAGGCCTTGCTAACTAACCCTACACCACCCCGGTCCAAACTCAAACGACCATTCGACGAAAAACTCAAACGAGCGTCTACAGGTTTGTGGGTACCGGAGGCCCTAACCTTTAAACCGCGGTTTAGTCAACCTCAAATGGTCATTTGAAAATGATGTAAAACTAAATATCTCCAAATTACAATAAAGAAATAATATTGATGGACTAAAATAATCATGCATGTGCATGAAATTAAGAGGTTACAAAAACTAACTTACAACTTATGATATTTTATGTGACTACAGGAACAAGTAAATGCACCATACATGATCAAAGAGCACACGCACAGACCACACCAGAAAACCCGGCCAGTGCCGGTGATCTTTCACGACGGGCGCCTCGTGAAGCGGCCGACACCTTCCACCGCTCTTCTCATCCTTCTCTGGATCCCAATCGGTGTAGTCCTAGCAATCTTCCGTATACTCGTTGGCGCTATGTTGCCAATGTGGGCTATTCCTTACATGGCCTGCATATTTGGCTCGAAGGTGATAGTGAAAGGAGTGCCGCCACCACCACCGTCAGGGTCCAATGGTGGCGTACTCTTTGTCTGCACCCACCGGACTTTAATGGACCCTGTTGTGTTATCCACTGTTCTCCAACGAAGTATCCCAGCGGTCACTTACTCTGTATCAAGATTATCCGAGATCTTATCTCCCATCCCCACCGTTCGTTTGACCCGGATCCGACATGTGGATGCCGAGAAAATTAAGAAGGAGCTATCCAAAGGTGACTTGGTGGTTTGCCCAGAAGGTAGTGTTACAAACATAGAGCTACATAATTTTGAGTTAAATGTCATTTTAGTCCCTATGGTTTGGTTTGTATCATTTTGGCAGTTTAGTTCAAATGTTTCATTTTTTACCTATGTGTCCAAAAAGGTTTCACCGTTGCCATTTTAGTCCACTGGGTTAACTTCATCTATTATTTCTGTTAACTAGAAGGGCTATTCGGTCATTTTATATGACCGAATTGTCCTTCTAATTAACAGAATTACATATAAAATGAACGAATTGCCCTTCTCGTTAACATAAATAATGGATGAAGTTAACCCAGTATACTAAAATGGCAACGGTGAAACCTTTTTGGACCCACAGGCGAAAAATGAAACCTTTGGACTAAACTTGCAAAATGACCCAAACCACGGGAACTAAAATTACATTTAACTCCATAGTTTTTTCATAATATATTGTATTATATTTTTTTTTTCTTCATAATTTGGTGTTTTATTGACTATACTTATACTAATAATATTATTAACAGGTACGACTTGTAGAGAACCCTTTTTGCTCCGATTTAGTGCACTTTTCGCCGAATTAACAGACCGGATCGTGCCGGTGGCAATGAACTACCGGGTCGGGTTTTTTCATGCGACTACCGCGAAGGGATGGAAAGGGTTGGACCCGATATTCTTCTTCATGAACCCTAGACCTGTTTATGAGGTCACATTCTTGAACCAGTTGCCCGCGGAGGCTACATGTTCGTCTGGAAAAAGCCCACACGATGTCGCGAATTACGTTCAAAGAATCTTGGCGGCCACACTAGGGTTTGAGTGCACAAATTTTACAAGGAAAGACAAGTATAGAGTGCTGGCCGGAAATGATGGAACGGTGTCATACACGACGTTGATGGACCGGGTCCAGAAGGTCGGGAAAACAGTGAGGAAGGTGGTGGGTACATTTAAACCGTTCGTGTTTAACTAGTTGATGGTAATTAATTAATATAATAATTGTTTGTTTTTTTGCTTGTAATAATTTTTACTTCATTCCTTGCTTATTGTTTATGAACATTTTTTTTGTAAGTTTTCTTTTACATAAAAAGGTTGAATAATGTATGTGGATTTGATATTTTTCTTGGTTCATATATTGGTTTATTTTGATGTGATATTGGATTAATCAGTTATAAAAAAATTACAAATATAATGAATACACTACAACGTATAAACTAAATGCACACATCCTTTTGGTATATATATAATTTTTTTCAAAAATATAGGTTGAAACTATAGCCAAGAAACATGCACGTACTTTTCACATGTACTTTGAATAATGTTGTTTTCCAATGCATTTGAATAAACATTACATGTGATTTTAATTCTATACTAGTTTTATGCGCCACGTGCGTTGCGACGTACTAAACCGAATCATTCTTGATGTGAATTCAGTCGATATCGATTTGTTTTTTTTTGCAATTGGTATAGTACTAATACTCCGTGTAACAACCACAAGGGAAAACACAAATAATATAGTCATGTTATATGAATATCAATGTGAGCTTTACGTCATATCAATGTGAGCTTTACGTCTCGATCGAAGACCTTAAAAATGAATATCAGTAATAGTACAATACTCAAGATACGATACCATTACTAATAAATCAAAAGCAATATCTACTTAAATTATTATTGTCTTGTGTGCTAAAGTCACCCCTTGAATAATATAACACTAAAGCTTACTGTCATATCTATCTCCCAGTGTTTGGGGGGAGGGCACCACAAGCTTATTTTTGGAGCATCACTGGCATGCCTTTTGACTTGCTGAAGGTGTTGTCCCTCGTGATATGCCCTACATAAAACATACATTGGGACTCTAATTTGGAAAAAAAAATGGACTATATCTACCAATATGGTTATGAGATGATGTATAAAGTACGAACCTTTTTTTCCCCAAATTATAAAGTTAATGAATCAAAGGATTATCACACTAGTTAAATTATAGAGAACTAGGTTTATAATCCATGCGCGCGTTGCGGCGCTAAACCAAATCGTTCTCGGTAGGAAGATTTTACGTACCAATGTCGATGTGGTTCGGAATGTATTTATTCGGTTCTTCATGTTACCACCGTCACGATACCGGAAGTCGGTATATATCAACACAAATAGAAAACCAAAAACATAAAATCTGTTTGGTTTACATTCTCGTTCGAAAATATCTTACCGATTGGAATCATTAGATAATGACTTCTTCTATACTATGTAAAAATAAAAGATATAATAAGTGGATGTGTAAGCAAAATATAGACAAGATGAAAAAACTAAGTTCGCACTTTAACCACTTCTTACGGACAACTTGATAGCATAACGATCATGAAAAATGTAAAGCATAAAAAGATCGATATATACTTTAATCGATATCAATATAAAAGTGTATTATTTTCTTATAACATTAGTATGACCTTTTAGACATTTCATCAAAATTACAAATATGAAAAAAAAAAAAAATGAAATTATGTTGCATGTATAGAATAATAATTGTTATATTTTAATTAGCTAATTGTCTAGAAAATGGAAAAGTGAAAAGATATTTGCATCACATATCAGATGCTTTTGCAGACTACCTTCTATTTTTAAATTTACATCTCCAAGATCAAAAGATTTCTTGTTTTCTTTTTACGTTAAGGTTATCATCATGACCAGTTAACCATCCACCAGCTTCCTTCTGACTCCAACCCCATTCTGCCATTCACACCAGCTAAATCCCCATAACCCTACCTCCATAGTGTTATTAGTGATATCACACCCCAACCGATGGCGGAAACATCAGAGTGAGACGAAAACGAGATTGCAAGAGACTTCATAACACTATTTGTGACAATATTTAATTCAACCATTTTCATTCATAATCAAATTGTCATATATTACAAAGAACTCAAATAACAACATTGTTCAAACATGATAATAACACTTTAAACCTAAACATCTAAGTGAGTATCTAGGCATCTTTGCTAGTCCATTTTCATAGTATCATCAGTCATCAACCTGTAACATGTTTAAAATACAATTCAATGCAAAAACAAAGGCGAGTATACAAGTTTATGAATAAGTATAAGTAGAAGTTTAAAAGTTTAAAAACGAATCCACATGGCAACTTAGTTTATACAAGATCAACATAACATGGCATGCAATATTTCTAGTCAACCCTCTGTTTACGCAAAATGATATAACTCAACATGACCACTAGTCTACGGGCGGTGCGTTACTCCTATAGCGCTATACACGTCAAATGGAGGCTCGTGAAAGCTAATGACTAAAACATATCACATAAGTATGGTCCACGTATAAGCATCAAGTATAACAACATAGTATTCATGTATAAGGATTGTTTTCGTGCATTGCATAAAGAATAAGTTAATGTGATTTAATAATTTAACATGTTACACCCCAAAAGTGGTAAACGTAAAAAGGGGGTTTATGAGTATACTCACAGAATTGCTAAGTCTTCCGATTATCCAAATGTTGACGAGCGTAAGAGATTAGGAGGATGGAACACCGAGGTCACCCTATATGGGCAAACGATGGTGCATGAGTAAACGGGATTACGACGGAGGATTTGAAATGGAATTTCGAGTATAACCAGTTGACATAAATATGTATATATTCATATATATTTTATATAGTTTATGTAAAAATTATAAATCAAGTCTATACAGAGTATTGTCGAAAAGTTGACAAAAATATAAATAATCATACATTTATCACTATTTCATAAAAATTAATCGTTGTTGATAGGTTTCGTTTTATAAAATTTACACGTTTCATTTTACGGAATTTTACAAAAAAACGGGCAGAGTATCCTCTGTTTTTGGACGATCCCAACAACACAAGTTGTCGATATATTTTCAAAATTCAACAATAATCAACAATATAAACTATATACGTAAAAAAATGCCGAAAATGAATCACTAAATAAATGTATCGGTTCGACAGTTAATGTAATATATACACATATAAAACGATAATAAAAAGTAGCGTTGTTTAAATTGTACCAATTCTCGAACAGTCGCTGGCCCGTTATTTGACCGGTTGACTACTGTTGGCCTGTGTTGACTGAACCGAGACCCGAACATGGACCGAACAGGAAACAAATCTAAGATTAAGACCCGAAATAAGATGAGCCGAACCGAACCTGAAATGAACAAATCACAACCTGAGACTTAGAATCGAACTAAGAACCGAGATTAAATCTGAAATGAAAACAAACTGAACTGAAGCTGAAACTTGAGCCGAAACAAGCCTGAACGAACGGGATATACTCGAGCCAATAGACTGAACCGAGCACATCTGGGCTTAACCTGACCCGAGACTTGAATCAAACGAGACCCGAAACATCAGAAGTTCTCCCCGAGCCAAACTGAAAGTGTGAACCAAAATAGAAACGAGGCCCGAAATCCAAAACCAACCACCACCATTGCCGCCAGCCGGCCCGTCGCCGGCAGCGACGGCGTCGCTGCCGTCACCCACCACCTCCGCTGTCAACATCCTCTTTTCTCTATCTCTTTTCTCCGCGTCTCTCTCCTCTCCCGTTTGTACACATGCCGCCGCACACCACCAAGCAATGGTGGTGGCCGGCCATTAAACCGAGCATCAGGGGTGCTATCGGATCAGCTAATCGAGAGGTAGAAGGTTCATTGCGGTGTGTGTGTGTAATCTGATCGGCTAATCGAGAGAGAGGGAGTGAGAGGTGTGTATGAGTGGTTTTGAGGTAAACCGATTTGGGGACACTTGATACTTTGGGCATGTTTGGGTAAGCTTATTGAAACAACTTATTGACTTATTGGCTTCTTAGAAAAGTCAGGATTTTGTGACTTATTGACTTATTGGCTTTTCCCCTCACATACACCCTCTTTGCCAAACATCATTTTAGAGCTTATGACTTTTCAAAAAACCAATAAGTCAATAAGTTGTTTCAAAAAGCTTACCCAAACATGCCCTTTGTATGTATGAATATTTATGTTAAGGTTTGAGTGTAGGAGATGAAGAGGTGAAATCAGGTTTAGAGAGAAGAGACAAATGTCGGCTGAAATGTTTTAAAACAATTAGGGTTGGGTACCATTTAATACTATTAAGTAAATACACGATTAGTCCCTCAACTTAAGGAGTTAATTAAATGGTCAAATTAACTTGGTTTAAGTTTGATTCCCTATAACTAACTTGGTTATCTAATATAACCTTTTAAATTAATTAGATAAATTAATTAATTACTATACTGATTTTTTTAACAAAATAAATAATTAATTAAACAGATCATTAACCATATATAAATCTTTTGACGGTTATTTAATTCGCAAAATATTTCCGAGGTTTCCAATGGTTAGGATTCGGATATTTCAAAACGAGTTGGATTTCAGGGATTCATTTTGACGGATGTTACGGTCTCCCCTACTTTAGGAGATTTCGTCCTCGAAATCTAAAAGGAAGACTTTTGAAAAGATGAGATCCAAAGATTTCAACAGAGAGAGTAGATGAGATTTGACCGCGAACGGGGTTCGTATAAAAGACAAAGAATAAAGGAGAATAATGGGAGTATAAAAGTGAACAGTTGATCTAATAAACGATTACAAGTATAGGAATGGCATACGTATCGGATAGACAAAAAGTAGTGCGTTAAGAATGGGGTCTCGTCATGGATAATCAGATATAATGCGTATGTGAGTTGTTTAAAGTTGTATGAGGTCCAAAAAGGTCTACAAAACACTGAATTTTCTCATGACACGTTTTACGAAGATTTGGTAACATGGTGAAATATGTACCAGCAGCGTATCCACCATGTTTTGACCATATTACGTCCGTCTCATATTCAGTGTCGTGTTACGTTCCGTGCCTTACCATATGCAGTAGTACACTCTATGATTCTCATACCCCCATTACTATAATCCCGTGTGCTCCCGCGATTATACCAATCGTCGCATGATCCGCATAGCTTGTACTAGTTGCGTATGAATTACGGGATACATAAATTTTTGAAAAATAAGATTGCGAGCGTATAGAAATGTAACATATAAGCACCTTTGCGTTCCAAATAATGTAAGCCCAACGTAAGCGAATCCCTCGGGTTTCGCTCGCGTATAGGTGCGAAAGTATAAATTTTGAGTATGAACAAGGCATGAGCATAGTATAAGTTTAAATATGAACACGCACGTGAGCATAAACACAAAACGCATGTCAGGAGTATGAGTAAAAGTATCAGCATAACGTGTATGAAAAATGAGTATAAATGTGAGCATAAACATGAGTATAAGTATAATCCCAAAGCGTATGAGTATGAACACGAGTATAAAAGTGAACATAAGATGTATGAGTATAGATATGGATATGATTATAGATGTAAAACATGAAGGTTTAAGTATGAATAAAATATATGTGTATGATTATAAGTGTGAACAAAGTTGTACAAGTGTTAATGAAAACATAAAATGTATGAACATGAATACGAATGTAGTATAAACATGAATGTAAGTACAACGTAAATGTATAATTGTGAGTGTATGTATAAACGTAAAAACGTATGAATTTTGAATCATTAGTATAACATAAATGTGTAAGTGTGAACATAAGTGAAGGCATAAAATGTACAAGTATGGATGTAGGAAATAATGATTTTGTTTATAGTATAAATCGAAACACACGAGTTTATGCGCGTAAAAGATTAAAAATTTTGAGCATGAAAGAAAAAGGGAACGAGTGACACGCGTGAGATTGTTGTGAGATATTGACTAAAACGTGTAAAATGATATGCATATATAGTTGTTTGAGCAAAACTTGAAGTTAAAATAGATTGAGTTGTCATGGAATGTAGAATCTAGTTTGTGAATGTAATGGAGTATAAAACAGCTATTGGTTATGTGAATCTTACTTTGTAAACGAATGGAAATGCTACTACGGTTTTAAAAGAGTTTACATAAGTTGAAAATTTGTCGGTTCTTATAAAGTTTCCTTGCCAACGTGTTTTGAATTTAATTGGCGTATCGAGCGAGGTTTTGAAAAGTTCTTGGGATTAACAAGTTTGCATCGTTTTAAGTAACTTTGTATTAGAAAGTTTTGAAACTTACAGATTCTTGTGAAAAAGTTGATCCTTAGAAAAAGGGATTTGGTATATGAACTTAGTGATTGTTGAAAATCGCCTTTTAATAAAATGTTTTATTGCTTTTGAGAGAAGTTTTAGTAAATGTTGAATAATAGTCGTAATATTTTATAGGTGTGTGCCAAACAGTTAGTTTGGTTCCCAATTAAAATAGAAAATCTCTAGTTTAATGATATGTGATGAGCTTGTTTCAATAGTTACGTTGAATACAAAATTTGGTGGGCAATGGGTTTGTTAGACCGACTAAGTTAACGAGTAGCATTTTGTGAAGTTTTGAATGTCGAGAAATAAGTGTTTACGGAAAAAAATTACGAATTTTGTGTGTGTTAGCTATATGGAAATAGATTGTAAGATAAGAAGTACGTTTGATAAAGCAATGTATTTTGGAATTGATATAAGTGGGTATTTCGATAAATGATAAATGATTTAGGTATGAATCATGATTGTATTTGCTTGATAAAGTATTTTGAAGGAAAGTTTTGGTAACGATCACCTAGGTAAGGGAATCACCCCTAACTCGTTGGTGAGGTCGTTTTAAGAAAAGAAGGAGTGGAGTTAATCGTCAAGGTAAGGAAATTACTCATAACTCAATGATATGTCTTCATTTTGGCGTCATAAAGAATGTAAACAAAATTGAGTGACGTTTTGAAATCATGCAGAGGTATAAATGTATGAAAAAGATTTAGTATGATGTGTATGTGAGAAGAAAATATCGGAAGTAAATTCGAATTTGAAAGATTGCATCGTATAAAATAAATAATAGAAACACATGTTTGATTAAAATTTGGGATGGTTCCAAAACGGAACTTTGACTAACCAAAGTGATCGAAAAGACTTTTGAATTTGAGGAGCATGCTTTGGCCTAATAGGTAAAATACTCTCGCCGACAAGTCGGTTAACGGTATTTACCCTTCCGGTTACTACATGTCCCAAATCAATTTGAAATTTTGAGACTTGGCGGGATTTATAAAAAAAAACAAGGAGTGGAACTAGTCGACAAGGTGCGGGTTTCACCCCTAACTTGGCGATTTCGTATCCTAAGTGTGGTTGGTACTCGTCGGGTCAAAATTTAATTTCAACACTTTGACGAGGGTCCAGTAGAAGTTGAAATTTGAATTTCTCCATCAAGGTGAGGATTTCACTCCTATCTTGATGATGAATTTCATGTAAAAAGGAAGAGTACATGGATTAAGAGTTGTTCACCAAATTGTGGGTTTCACGCCTATTTTGGTGAAGTCGCCTCGTTTGTGTATTATGAGTGGTTTCAATTTTTATAAACGAGTAAAAAGACGTATGCTCAAAATAATAATAAGTATAGGCACATAAAGCATCTCAAGAAAGTAATACGTAAAAGATATTTCAAATCAGTGGCGGATCTAGAGCTTTTTGTGAGGGGGTGCACAAAAATGGGTCGACTCAAATCTAGCTGGGTTGGAACTGTTCAACTTAGATTAAGTGGGTCAAAATGGGCCGGCGAATGACAATTCACACTTATTGATTTAATGATATCATGAAACTATTTGTACTTATTGACTTAATGATACGATGAATGTACAATAATATATTTTGATGGAGCTTAAACATGTACAGTAAACAAACATAACTGTGTATCAATTAACTAATAATATGTGAACATATGCTTCATTATTAATACAATAATACGAAATGTTATGTCGAGTTATTTAAAGTCTTAACTTAAACTTAAGGGTCTATTTTATAAGTTATATTCAAATAAAGGGGTATACATGTAACGTTAATAGAATTTAGCGTAAAGTGTCCACAAATTGCTAAAGACTTATTAAATGTCAACATCGTTTTCTCTATCTATTTTATCTTTTAGACTTCATCTTCTTCACAAATTAACTCTTTTTCCATTAAAACTTCAGGTGAAGCTCAATGCCATCTCTCCTTGCAAATAAACATCAACTTCTTTTTTTCTTTATCTCTCATTTGTGTTTGTCATGGGTGTCTTCCAAGTATTTTCGAAGGTTCCTACCTAAAAAAACCTCAAAAAATACCGAACATTTTCTACTACTGAGATATATCTCAGGGGGTGCCTCGGCACCCCCTCGGTAACATGTAAATCCGCCCCTGTTTCAAATATGGCACATAAAGAATGGAATAATACAACGAGTATTAACAAATAATAAAGCAAGTATTAACACAAAAGTGACATATATGTTTAAAAGGACAAAAGAAAATAAATAAGGAGCAAATAAAGTATCATGCAAGTGGTTCAAGCAAAACATAAGAATAAAGCTCTAGAACTATAGACTAGGTAAAAACATGGCAATTTTTCCTAATTCTCTATAGTTATTGCTCTGATACCAATCTGTCACACCCAAACCGATGGCGGAAACATCGGAGTGAGACGAAAACGAGATTGCAAGAGACTTCATAACACTATTTGTGACAATATTTAATTCAACCATTTTCATTCATAATCAAATTGTCATATATTACAAAGAACTCAAATAACAACATTGTTCAAACATGATAATAACAAAATTGATACAACACTTTAAACCTAAATGTCTAAGTGAGTATCTAGGCATCTTTGCTAGTCCATTTTCATAGCATTATCAGTCATCAACCTGTAACATGTTTAAAATACAATTCAATGCAAAAGCAAAGGCGAGTATACAAGTTTATGAATAAGTATAAGTTTAAAAGTTTAAAAACGAATCCACATGGCAACTTAGTTTATACAAGATCAACATAACATGGCATGCAATATTTCTAGTCAACCCTCTGTTTACGCAAAATGATATAACTCAACATGACCACTAGTCTACGGGCGGTGTGTTACTCCTATAGCGCTATACATGTCAAATGGAGGCTCGTGAAAGCTAATGACTAAAACATATCACATAAGTATGGTCCACGTATAAGCATCAAGTATAACAACATAGTATTCATGTATAAGGATTGTTTTCGTGCATTGCATAAAGAATAAGTTAATGTGATTTAATAATTTAACATGTTACACCCCAAAAGTGGTAAACGTAAAAAGGGGGTTTACGAGTATACTCACAGAATTGCTAAGTCTTCCGATTATCCAAATGTTGACGAGCGTAAGAGATTAGGAGGATGGAACACCGAGGTCACCCTATATGGGCAAACGATGGTGCATGAGTAAACGGGATTACGACGGAGGATTTGAATTGGAATTTCGAGTATAACCAGTTGACATAAATATGTATATATTCATATATATTTTATATAGTTTATGTAAAAATTATAAATCAAGTCTATCCAGAGTATTGTCGAAAAGTTGACAAAAATATAAATAATCATACATTTATCACTATTTCATAAAAATTATTCGTTGTTGATAGGTTTCGTTTTATAAAATTTACACGTTTCATTTTACGGAATTTTACAAAAAAATGGGCAGAGTTTCCTCTGTTTTTGGACGATCCCAACAACACAAGTTGTCGATATATTTTCAAAATTCAACAATAATCAACAATATAAACTATATACGTAAAAAAATGCCGAAAATGAATCACTAAATAAATGTATCGGTTCGACAGTTAATGTAATATATACACATATAAAACGATAATAAAAAGTAGCGTTGTTTAAATTGTACCAATTCTCGAACGGTCGCTGGCCCATTATTTGACCAGTTGACTACTGTTGGCCTGTGTTGACTGAACCGAGACCCGAACATGGACCGAACAGGAAACAAATCTGAGATTAAGACCCGAAATAAGATGAGCCGAACCGAACCTGAAATGAACAAATCACAACCTGAGACTTAGAATCGAACTAAGAACCGAGATTAAATCTGAAATGAAAACAAACTAAACTGAAGCTGAAACTTGAGCCGAGACAAGCCTGAACGAACGGGATATACTCGAGCCAATAGACTGAACCGAGCACATTTGGGCCTAACCTGACCCGAGACTTGAATCAAACGAGAACCGAAACATCAGAAGTTCTCCCCGAGCCGAACTGAAAGTGTGAACCAAAATAGAAACGAGGCCCGAAATCCCAAACCAACCACTACCATTGCCGCCAGCCGGCCCGTCGCCGGCGGCGGCGCCGTCGTTGCCGCCACCCACCACCTCCGCTGTCGACATCCTCTTTTCTCTATCTCTTTTCTCCGCGTCTCTCTCCTCTCCCATTTGTACACATGCCGCCGCACACCACCAAACAATGGTGGTGACCGGCCATTAAACCGAGCATCAGGAGTGCTATCGGATCAGCTAATCGAGAGGTAGAAGGTTCGTTGCGGTGTGTGTGTGTGTTGTCTGATCGGCTAATCGAGAGAGAGGGAGTGAGAGGTGTGTATGAGTGGTTTTGAGTGGTTTTGAGGTAAACCAAATGGCGACGCGGTGCTCCGCTGTGGCTCCGCCACCGAGGAGGCGGTCAGCTGCCACTCCCTCAGGATTCTCCCTCCCAGAATCTTTTCTATATCTAAACATCCGCATCTCACTATATGTGCTACATAACATGAGTACATGTGTGGAAGTGTGGATGACGTGTCAAATAACCACACTACCAAGCAATATAGGTCTAATGAAGATGTGTCAGGTAGTTGTTGGCACTATTCATTTTATTTTAATCATACATTGTTGTCTCATTCCTTTATTTATTCGATATGGGCCAGTCTTGTTTGTCTGGGCTTTTTAGTGTCTGGGCTTATGTGGCTGTTAAGTGTGCAGATTTGGAAGTGTACGGGCCTATGTGAAACTTTGGAAGATGCTGGTATAAAAGTGTAGCGATTAGGATTCTGGATCATTCTCTCGCACACCTGCATTCTCTCTCATCACACACCTACCTCTCCTTTCTCTCAGTATGTTCAAGTTGTTACGAGTTGTTGATGATGTGGATGATCCAGTGTGGATCTTATTTTAGTTATTAATCCTTCTTTGTGGATCTGTTGTTGCTATTGATCCTATGGATCTCTGTATTTGGTTGTATCGTTCTTGTTAACCAACCGATAATCATCAGTTGATTATTTCCTTGTATTGTTTGTATTACAGATCTTACAATTTGTAAGATCTTGGGAGGTTAGGAATTTTTAGGGTTGGTGAACTAATAAAAGTTTTCCGTCACGTTTTGTCACTACATATGGTGTTGTTGTTACTTTTTTCTTGTTCTATGTTGTTTATACCAATTTTACATGGTAACGGAGCGAAAATCGCTCTTGATCTGTGTTATTTCCGCTGTTATATTCTGATTTGTTGTTGATTTGTGATTTTGGTTCGCTCCTGGTGTTCTAGGGTTTGCCGATTTGTCTGTTGTTGTTTTAGATCGTCTTGATCTTGGGAGTGTGTTGTTTCGATCCTGTGCGGCGGAAAACCCTAGATAGGGTTTTGTGATTATGGTGGTAGATTCCTCATCTTCTGGTGGTTTCTACAATCTATGTTGGTCTCTAAAACCCTAGAAGGTTTTAGGGAAAACTAACCAGGTGTGTTCTGTTTGTGGCTTGATCAGATCTTGTAGTTCTTGAAAACTACAGTTCTGATCTCTATTGGGGTTATACGCACCCTCTCTTATCTCTGTGTTTCTGTTGTTGTTTAGTTGATGCCGGGGTAGTGAGGATCGGTCTTGCTAATTGTTTATTATAGTTGATATCGGGGTAGTGAGGACCGCTTTGTTGCAGTTTGCTACTTGTGCATATTCTGTGGTTCTGTTTCTGTTATAACTTGTTTTTTTCTTGTGATTATAGTTGGTTTGTGTCTGTTCAGTGTCTTAGATTGTGGCTCCTGAGTAAAGGCATGTCCAGGCACCATAGAGTGATGAACCTGGAATCTTGTCCCTAACTCAACTTCGCCCTAGGATTTGTTATTGTCTGATTTGTCTAATTCTGGTTGTCTTAAACCATACTTGTTATCTGTTGATAACACTGTTGTCTGCTGATTGATCTGTTGTTCTGTTGTCTATTGTTGATCTGTTATCTGATTGTTGTTGACTTTTGTGAGTTGTTATCATGGGTGATGGTGAAGGTACTTCACAGACTTTGATTAGTAAACTAGACATAGGAGACCCCTTGTACTTACACCCAAGTGACTCTAGTAGTTTGACCATTGTTAGTATTAAACTAAAGGGTACTGAAAACTATGTTGTTTGGTCAAGTGCTATGAAGCTAGCCTTAGAAGCAAAGAACAAATATGGGTTTATTGATGGTAAAGTAGAAAAGTCTAAGGATGATGAAGGTTTAGCTAATCAGTGGGATAGATGTAACTATGTCGTGTTAACTTAGTTATTAAACTTGATTTCTGAAGAACTTTTTCTTGGTCAAGTGTTTTCTAAGTTGGCTTCTGAAGTGTGGACTGATCTTAAAGAGTCTTTTTATAAGGTTGATGGTTCTGTTCTCTATGACTTGAATAAAAAAACTAATAGTATTTCTCAAAATGGCAACACTGTTGCTGAGTATTATAACAGGTTGACAACAACGTGGAAGTAGTTTGATGTTATGCTTCATCTGCCTTCCTGTTCTTGTCAAGCTGCTAAGGATTTGAATGATTTTTCAACACTTATAAACTAATGCAGTTTCTCATGGGTCTTGATGATGTGTATTAGCCTGTGAGAACTAATATTTTGACAAGAGAACCATTTCCCTCTGTTAAGGTGGCATTCTCTATTGTTTCTAGAGAAGAGTCGCATAGATTGTCTAGTAGTGGGCCTAAAACACAGAGTGTGTCGTTTATGTCTAAGTCTAATCAAGGTTTTGATAATAAAAGAAGGTTAACTAGAGGACCCAACCCTAATTTGATGTGTACCCATTGTAATATGTTGGGTCATACAATTGATAGGTGTTTTGAAATTGTTGGTTATCCCCAGGTTTTAAGAAAAGAGTTAATAATAATAATAATCCTTCTAATAAAGGCAACTTTACTAATAATAATAATAAGTCTAGTTCTTTTGTTGGAAAATCTGCTACTACTATTGTGTCTGGTTTGCCTTTTACTTCTGAGCAGATTACCAAGTTATTGAGTTTAGCTGGTGAAAACAGTGGGTCAGAGTCTCAGGATCCTAGGTGGGTAGATGCTATGAATAAGGAGATGCAAGCGTTGTATAGGAATGGTACTTGGACTTTGGTTAATTTGTCAAAAGATAGAGAGGCCATAGGATGTAAGTGGATATACAAGATCAAATATAAATCTAGTGGTGAAGTTGAGAGGTTTAAGGCTAGGCTTGTAGCTAAAGGGTATAGTCAACATGAAGGGCTTGATTTTGGAGAGACATTTTCTCCTGTTGTTAAAATGGTCACTGTTAGGTGTGTCTTAAGTATGTATGTTAAAAATAATTGGAAAATATATCAATTAGATGTTAATAATGCGTTCCTTTATGGGTCCATCTCTGAAGATGTATATATGAAATTACCACCTGGGTATTTCCCTGAAAATGAGACTAGAGTGTGTAAGTTGGTTAAGTCGTTATATGGGTTAAAACAAGCACCTAGAAAGTGGAATGAAAAGTTATATGAAGTTTTACTTAAAATGGGTTTTGTGCAGAGTCTATGTGATCACTCTATGTATATACTTTCTAATAAGTCTGTGTTTGTTATGCTTTTGGTCTATGTGGGTGATATTGTGGTCACTGGTAACTCTGAACTTGATATTGTTAGAATTAAAAAGGTTTTAAGTGACAATTTTCAAATCAAGGATTTGGGTGTGTTGAAATATTTTCGTGGTATTGAGGTCTTATATGTTGAAAGTGGTATTTGTTTGAATCAACGTAAGTATTGTCTTGAGTTGCTTAATGAATTTGGGCATCTAGGTGTTAAACCTGTTAACACTCCTATAGAACAAAGTCATGTTATTGTTAACAAGTTGAATCAAAATCAAAGTGTGGTGAAAGATGTCACAAAATTTCAAAAACTTATTGGCAAACTAATATATCTGTCTATTACTAGACCAGATATAAGTTATGTTGTACAGTTTTTAAGTCAGTTTATGCATTCACCACAAGCATGTCATTTGCAAATTGCACTGAGGCTACTTAAATATCTAAAACAATCTCCAGGTAAAGGGATTTTGTTTAGAAAGGAAAATAACTATGTTCTAAAAGTGTTTGTTGATTCTGATTGGGCTAAGTGTTTGGCCACTAGAAAGTCAGTTACCGGGTTTGGTACTTTTCTGGGAAGTTCTCTTGTTTCCTGGAAGTCTAAAAAACAAAGTGTTGTTGCGAGATCTACCGCTGAAGCAGAGTATAGAGCGATGTGCTCTACTTCTTGTGAAGTTATGTGGATCTTAAATATTCTAAAAGAGTTAAATGTAGAGTACAAATTACTAGTTAAGTTATTCTGTGATAGTCAGTCAACCATTTCTATAGCGTTTAATCCAGTTTTCATGAAAGAACTAAACATTTCGAGATTGATTTGCATTTTCTGAGAGAAAAGAATGCAGATGGTATTGTTTTTCCTAAGAAAGTTGCGTTTGAGGATCTATTGGCTGATCTATTCACCAAAGGGTTGAATGGTTTTCAACATGAAGCTTTGTGTGAAAAATTGGGAATGTTTAATATGTTTGTTGTATGAATTATGGGGGGATGTTAAAATGTGACATTCAATTTATTTAATTCATACATCATTGTCGCATTCCTTTATTTATTCGATATGGGTCAGTCTTGTTTGTCTGGGCTTATTAGTGTCTAGGCTTATAAGGTTGTCTGAGCTTATGATGTTAAGTCTGCAGATTTGGAAGTGCAGGGGGCTATGTGAAACTTTGGAAGATGCTGGTATAAAAGTGTAGCGATTAGGGTTCTGGATTATTCTCTCGCACACCTGCATTCTCTCTCATCTTACACCTACCTCTCCATTATCTCAGTCTGTTCAAGTTATTATGAGTTGTTTATGATGTTGATGATCCAGTGTGGATCTTATTTTAGTTGTTGATCCTTCTTTGTGGATCTATTATTGCTATTAATCATGTGGATCTCTGTATTTGGTTGTATCGTTCTTGTTAATCAACTGATAATCATCAGTTGATTATTTCCTTGTATTGTTTGTATTAGAGATCTTACAATTTGTAAGATCTTGGGAGGTTGGGAATTTTTAGGGTTGGTTAACTAATAAAAGTTTTCTGTCATGTTTTGTCACTACATGTGTTGTTGTTGTTACTTTTATCTTGTTATGTGTTGTTTATAACAGTTTTACTTCCTGATGAAAATCTTCGAGGGTTCTTTCAGCCGTAAGTTGTGCTGATATATCTCCCACATATGTAATGGTTTGAACCCAAAATAGAAAACCAAATCTTATAAAGCAATGCCTTCTTCAACAGAACCAAACAATGAATTTAACAAGAAAAACTCTTTGATCAAAATTGAAGGTACATAAACCCTAAACTATAACTCCTATATATACTAAACAAAACTTGATGCCCAAGAAACATACCTAGACTAGAATTAGGAAACCAAATAATAATAAAATAAATCTACCATAAATACTAAATCTTCCACCTAAAATAAACTAAACCATTTAGCATCCTCCAACTTTTGAGTTATAACAAGATTAGTCCCAATAATCACCCCCTAATCTTGTCAAATACTGTTCATCACGTTAGAGCTGGTCCGTTGTCCTCGTATCGGGTAAGGTTGGCTTCCACCTTTTTTCTCCCACTTTGGACACTCTGATATGTAATTGCTATACTCAATGCACTTGTAACACTTGATGTGGCTTTTGTCCCATTGTACTCGACCATCTCCTCGATCTCTCTCGGACCCCCGACCTCTACCTTAGCCTCGTCCAAGATCTTCTCGATTCGAATTTCCACAACCAGATTGCTCACATCTGTGCTCCTTTTCCTTTGTTTATTCATTTGATTTTGTGAATAAAAGTTGGTTTAGATTTCCGGATTGAATCTTCTCCTCATCTTTTATCCTTTCTTCATAAGCTTTATGTCGACCCACGATATCATCATAGTCGATGGTCTTCGAGTCCACAACTTGTTTTATTGAAGCCACCATTTGAGTGAACCACTTTGGCAATCCGTTGAGGAACTTCTTAACTAACTTGATTTCTTCTAGAACTAAGCCAAATGAGGCGGCTCGAGATGCATACCTTGATAACTTATAAGCAAACTCGTCTATGGCACTTTGATCCTTCATCTTCAGATTTTCAAACTCTATCATTAAAGTCTGCAGTCTCGCCTCTCTAATCCGATCTGCACTTAGATGGCGGGTTTTTAGAACATCCCACGCTTCCTTTGTTATTTTGAGAATCCAACTTGTAAAATATGTTCTTCGGGTATAGCTTGAAAAATGAGAGTGATTACAATATTGTTTTTCTTGGTATCCACACACGTACCTTGTTCGATTTGCTCCCACACCCCGCAAACATTGAAAATAACCCTTATTCTCATAGCCCCCACTGTGTAGTTTGTAGAAGATAACCTTGGAAATTGAAAAGACATATTGTTGTTCTCCTTAACGGTAAGCAACCCCTGATCACCCGGTTGATCCATACTTTCTTGAAAAACAAAACCTTTTTTTATTTAGTGCCCGACTTTATCCTCTTGTGTGATAGGTTGTTGACTAAATCAACAAAGCTGCTTTGTTTCTTGAGCAACTACAATGACCTTATTTTAAAATTCCAGTAAACGAAAAAGTTTTGTAACTCCTTTTCTTTTTCACTGGTCAAGATGGACAAAAGGAATTCTTTTCTATATATCTTTGTGTGACACCCAAAGAAAACACAAAACCATATCTTTTGAGCGTTCTTGACCACCACTTTGATCTTTAGTTCCGAATAACAAACAACATTCGACTAATTACTACAGATTTTTTGATCGTGTCGCTGCTGCTCTGATACCAATTGTTGGAAATCTGGCCTTCTTCAACATAATCAAACAATGAATTAAACAAGAAAAACTCTTTGATTAAAACTGAAGGTTAATAAACCCTAAATTGTAACTCGTGTATATACTAAGACTGTTGGGTTTGGGGCTTGGGTTGGGGGCTTGGTTAACATGTGGCGGAGATGGGCACCACCAGGCCACCCAAAAAAAAGTGGGGTGTGGAGGGGGCGTGGGCTAGCTTGCGTGGGTTGACATTTGGTAGCTATTTTTTTTTTAACCATAGAATTTAATATATTAATTTTAAAAACACCTATTTAATTAATATTAAATAACTACAAAAAAAAATACATTACATCACAAAAAAAATCATCACCTTCATCTTCGTCTTCAACGTTGTCAAATCTACGAAGTGTTGAAACATGTTGTACCAAATCTGCCCGAAGATTTGCATTTATTTGTCGTGACTCGATTAGATTTTGGTTTTGCGTTCTCTATTCGTCACTAACGATATACATCCTCCGTTTGGGTTTGGGTTGGGGTTGGGAAGTCCCTTCTTCTGAATCTTCAACGATAGCTTTCAGTAGCATCGCCACTGTTGATAATAATATTTCCGCCCCGTTTTTCGATGATGATGACGAATTATAACTATCTGACGAATCGCTTGAACTTGAAGAATTCATTGTATAATTTTTTTGGGTGATGGGAGGTGGTTTTTGAATATTTGGATAGTAAAATTTAGTAAGAATTGGTTGATTTATATAGAATAAAAGTTAAAGATTTTTTTTATAAAATAGCCGTTGGCCAACGGCTAGCCCAACGGTCACATGAACTCAGCCAATCCTAGTCATCCACATCAGCTCCCTAACCCACCCCACGCCAGGCTTCATAGCCACGCCAAAGGGGCAACACTGCTATCCAAGATGGCCCGGTGTGGCTAAAGCGGCATTGGTTTGGTTCCCACGCCGCAAACCCAAGCCCACACCCCGCGGTCTAAACAAACTTTGATGCCCAAGAAACATACCTAAACTAGAATTAGTAACCAAATAATAATAAAATAAAACTACTATAAATACTAAATCTTCCACCTAAAATAAACTAAACCATTTTGCATCCTCCAACTTTTGAGTTATGATAGGATTCCGAACAACAACTATTAGAATATGAGATTTAGGATGAATGCGAGTTGGGTTTTGTTTGAAAAATCCTAAACCACAATTCTCCCAAAACCCTACATCCAATTCTTGATTTTCCAGAAGAAATCACCTTTTGAAAAGGAGACGTGGCAACTGCGAAAACACGGCAGCTAACCTCTTCTTTCTTTACTTATTGCAACGGCGGCTCCGACCTTCTTTTTTTCTCCGCTACTAAGTCGCTTTAATCATCTTTTGAATATGTATGAATGTTCCGTAACCTATGATATTTATCAATGATGATGAATGACTGATTCGAATGCTTATACGGTCTGCTACATATGAACATGTATTTGATTGAATAAACCAGTGCATTTAACTGTAATTGAGTTTTGATGTTGAAACATGTTTGACTTTGGTCGTATGTCTTTTGATGTTTAAACATGAGGCAACAAACATAGGTCAAACTGAGGACCAAACATGCTTGACTAACATAGAGGTCAACAAAGGTTAAGTATGTTGTACCAAGTGTAGTAAGGTGTTTGGAAATTGAGTAAACAGATGCTACAACAGATGCTACATATGTGTTCTTACTAAGTCAAACCCATTTGAAGTAAGTATTGTTAGTAACTGTAGTAAACAAAAGTCAAACACAACTTTGTAGTTCAGTTCAAGAAGTCAAACTCATTTGAAGTTCAAAAAGTCAAATCCAATTGAAGTTCAAAAAGTAAAAAATGTTTCAAATCTTGTTAAATGTGTTATTATGAGCTATTGTTGTTGTTTGTTGTTAATATGTTCATATTGCAGGTTAATTAAGGTTAATCGGTGATTAGTTGGTAGATTAGAAATTATTTTGAATATGGAGGGAATATATGATTTATACGTTCAAGGACTGAAATTACAAACAGTCAGTTAGTGGGAGGGACTTGATTACGAGCAATCGACAACCACAGGAACTGGAGTGTTCGTTCTTTTCAAATGAGGGTTAAACATATGATTGAGTGTAAACCCCATGGACCGAAATTATACTTTACTCCAATATATATGACATATATAAAAATACTAGTATATAGACCCATGTATTACTTGGGTTTTATGATAGAAAATGAAAGACTTTAAGATAATCACGGAGTTGATGGAGTTCTTTAGGGAAATAATTGTGTTTTCCATTTATATAAACTTGAATGAGTTTTTTAAAATAAATATGTTATTGTTGAGGCTGGTTGCGTTTGAAGGACACAACGATTATAAGTTTTAAATTATTTTTTATATTTTATATTATTTCTTGCATCACGTCATAAATATAAATTTTGATATGAATACATATAACCCGAATATGAACTATGCAGACAAAATTAAAGAAAATATAACATTACTCGTTTTAAATGATGCGTTTACGAAGTAAGAATTTTGTTTTTGAATACAATATAATTAGTATATTTTATTTCAAATTAATATTTTCATATTTTAATAAGTGTTGTCAAAGCAGAAGATGGAACGGAATTAGTTCATGATCTAAGATTATATATATTAAACATATATAAATATATATTGTTTATACATATGTTTAACATTTGTGAAAACGATAATAACAAATTATAAACATGATGAGGTTGTAAATTTTTGTTTACGTCAAATAGTGATGGATGTATAAATTTTTTGTTATCTCATCTTCTTTCGATAAGTATGTTTTTATTTATTAAAATAGAGATATTATATTAAAGTATAGGTAAGTATATAACTAATATTAATTATTTAGAATTAAGAATATTAAAGAGATATAATCATGAATATAAAATTATATCTAATATATATTAAATTCAATTATTTAATAGTTTTTATATTAATTTACTTATTATTTATTATATGGTTAAAGTAGCATAATAAATTGTCACATAACATTTTGATAAAAAAAATTTATTATAAGAGAATGTCATGTGTTATTAAAGCTACTCTTTTATTAGTATTAGATTCTAAAAATCCTTCCCCTCGGAAAATGGGCTATAGACAATTGCCCACCTTACTCTTGACCTAGACTAGCCATGGACGTGTGTTTGAGCCGTACTGATGGGATTAAAATTTGATACACAATAAAAATAGATACACAACAATAAAGTATCTCAATTCTATAAACTTAATCATTTCTTGAAGTATTTATAAATTACACACATTAAAAAATAGATACACAACAATAAAGTATCTCAATTCTATAAACTTAATCATTCCTTGAAGTATTTATAAAATACAATACGTTATGAAAACATAAACTTAATCATTCCTTGAAGTATTTGTAAAATACAATACATTATAAAAACTATTGATTACTATGATGATTTTCTTTTCAAATATATTTACATACGATTCAAATTTAAAAATATTTATCATGTCTTTTCATCGACACTACAAATGATATACGACAACGTTGTTGGTAATGATAATGTCGTTCCCACCATACAAAATGGATGGTCGGCAAATTTAATAATCCACAACTCACTAGCCACCACTTTATATGTTAACTAATTGTTTTTTTATACCTTTATAAAACATGTATAATCTATTAATCTTTTGTTATATAACTAAATAAAACATTTATTTAATTAATTTAAACTTTGGAATATTTATGCAAGATTAACACAATCCTATATTAGAGTGGACACACTAAATGCAGTCATTTTCAATCCAATTCAATCACGATTGCGATCTTCTCAGTCATAACATGATTAAAAAACGACTGTTATTAATCATAATCTGTTCTCTTTCCTTAAATCATGTTATTTTAGTATTAAATAAGCAACAAAATGATCATTAAACTCAATGCAAACTGAATTTTTTATCGACAGAGCATTATTAACTAATTTACGTATATTGATAAATAATGAAAACTGATTTATTTATCGACAGAGCATTATTAACTAATTTACGTATATTGATAAATAATGAAAACTGATTTATTTATCGACCGAATATTATTAACTAATTTACGTATAGTGATACATAGAACAAAAAATATACCTTTCAAAAAGTGTTTTGTCCTTATAAAAAATTAAACTTTAGAAAGAATCTCTTAAAATAAACAATCAAAGGTTATTTTTGTATAATCTCAATAGAGTAAATAACATATATGGTTATCTTAAAATAAACTATCAATGGTTTATCTTTATATAATCTCGATAGAGTGAAATAACACATATGGGTATCTTAAAATAAACTATCAATGGTTTATTTTGTATAATCTCAATAGAGTAAAATAACACATATGGTTATCTTAAAATAAAATATCAATGGTTTATTTTTGTATAACCTCGATAGAGTAAATAACACATATGGTTAAAAACAACATTAAACATTTATCTAGCATAATTTACAACTCACTTTAGCTTCTAGTATGTTAATGATGAAAAACTAATATGCTATATGTTAATGATGAAAGACTAATATGCTATATGTTAATGATGAAAAACTAATATGCTACTCTATTTAGGTTTTCTATTGATATAAACCTAAGTAATAAACTTTCTTTTTTATTATATTTTTTTTTTGAACGGCAAGGTGTCACAATTTTTTGGGTGCGAGACACCCCACACCCCCCCGCATTGGGGAGGCCCGTCGCCCCTCTCCGGCCAGACGTGAGTGTCTTAACCGTGCCCCAGCTGGCATCAGAGAGTGACCGGCGTCCAAAGGAAAAACCCCACAGGTGCCTCGCCCATCGTAGGGCTTGACGGATTGAGAGCCGCCACAGAGGGGAATAAACCGCCTCAAGTGGGGATCGAACCCGGGCATCATGGGTAAAACCCTGTGCATCAACCAGTTGGACTGGCATCATTTGCTTCTTTTTTTTTTTTTTTTTTTTTTTTTCTTTTGCTTCTTTTTTATTATATACTTGCATTTGTTAATTTTCATCTTTACAAGAATCCAAGAGGAATAATCAATAAAATCAAATCAAGAATCTCACACAAAATCAATCAACATCTTTTTTCTCCAAGTTAAAATTTAAAGAAGGAAGGGTCCATGGACTTTTGTACAAATTCAACGTAAGCTCATATGATTTTTTATACATATCTTCCCTATTTTTAAAAGAAAGTTATATATTTAACGATTAATATTCACATAAACTTGTCTAAGTTTTGGATTTTGGACATACTATCCACCGTCGTCGTATTATCTTTCTCTTTTTGCTGCTCCGAAGAGTGTTCTCAATAAGCTTGAGAAGATCCGCAGAGATTTTGTTTGGGGTTTCTCTGATTCGATAAAGAAACTTAGATGGGTCCGTTGGGAAGGCCTTTTAAATTAAAAAAAAGGTGGGTTAGGTGTGGGGAGCATAAAAGATTTTAATCTGGCTATGTTAATTAAATGGTGGTGGAGATATAACTCGAACCCGGATCAGCTATGGGCCAAAGTTATCTTGTCGATTCACAATAATAATTCTAATCTTTTAATTCCCTTGAAGAAGACGATCCCTGGTGTGTGGAATGACATCGGCAAAATGGACTCGGTTTTAGTCAAAGCCGGGTTAAACATTAATCAGAACCTGATAGAGGAGAACGGGGCTTGGAAATGGCGTTCTTCAGTGGAGGAGAGTTTCTCGGTCAAGCAGATGCGTCTTGACCTTGAAAACGTTCGGCAGCCCAACCCGGTTGTTGACCCGAATTTAGTATGGAACAGCTGGGCCCCGGCTAAAGGAAACATCCTGCTTTGGCGGGCTCTTCTCGGTCGAGTTGCTTCCAAGGTAGGTCTGGCCCGTAGAGGGGTGGCCGTCCATGATGTTGGCTGCCCTAGGTGTGGTCTGGAGGTTGAAAGTCCTGATCATATTTTCTTTAATTGCTTGTGGACTAAAAGTATTTGGTGGAATGTCCTGGCTTGGCTTCGTATTCGTTTCCCGATTGATTGTGCTTCGCTTTTGAAGTTAGTGAGATACGTTAAAAGATTGCCCAGGGAGTAGAGTTTGGAAGCGGCTAGTTTCTACGGTTGTTATTGCTACGGTTTGGAGAATTTGGAGCGCAAGAAACGCCAAAGTCTTTGAAGATAGTTTCATCCCTATTATGAAGACGGTGGAGTTCATCAAGGAAGATTCTTTTCTTTGGGTTAGTATTCGCTCAAGCTTAAAGAAGCCGAAATGGGAGAATTGGGTTTCGTTTGATGTAGTTGATTTGATGTAGTTGTCGTTTGTCTCGTTTTTTTTTTCTTCTTTTCGTTTATTTTGTTTTTTTGTTCTCCCAGTTGCTTGCTGGCTCTTTATATATATATATAAAGTGATTTGCCGTTCAAAAAAAATATTTGTGGCTATAATATATGCGTCAAAATCAATGTTTTAGTGTGCATTTTATTGTTTTCTGAGTTTTTAAGTTTCAAAATTTTGTTCTATCTTTATCACTTTAGTAATGATGATTAAATGGGTGATTGAAAATCTTTAACACTGTTAAAAATAAGGGTATTGTTAAATATACACGGCGTTCTCACCAACAATCTCTCTCTCTCCCTCCCTTAGCGCCGACCGCCGGTGGCTTGACGAAGCGGAGAATCTAGGGCTAGCGCGCAAGGTCACCAATCTTTCTGGTTTAACCTCTCATTCTAGTTCGTTTTTTCGAAGCTTCCATTCGCCATTTGGGGTTTGGCTTAGGTTTCCTCTCTCTGCTTGTCTCTTCGTCTTCTCTGGAAAACGCTGCTGGGGGCTCGACGAAGGGAGGAGACTGGGATAGTGTCTCGGGTGTAACATGGTCTTCATATTGGTTGAAGGTCAGACCTTACCAGTGATTCTATCTTGTTCTTGCTCCGACTTCCATTCGCCGCTTGGTTGTCGTTTCTCCATCTATGGATTCGGGTGGTCCGTGGTTGGACCCCCACCATCTTAGGAAGAAGGATAAAGGCCATCTTGTTCATTCGGATGGTAGGGATAACATCACGAAGTTTTTTGTGTCTAACTTGCCGGATAAGTGTAGTTCGAAAGATATTGAAGAATTTTTCGGTGTTTTCGGGGTAGTGGTGGGGGTATATGTCGCGAGGAAAAGGGACAAAAACGGGTATAAGTTTGGGTTTGTTTCTTTTTCAGGGGTTAGTGACTGCTCGGACCTAGAAGGCAGAATGAAGGGATTAAAGATGGGGAGTTTTAAGCTAAGTGTTAATGTGGCTAGGTTTGCTGCTGAGAACAAATCTTATCCGCGTCCTCCAGGGGTTTCTAACGTTCAGAATGACTCAAGGAATCAGTTTTCGGGTCCTTCCGGTTTGGATAAAGGCAATCTGAGGTTCTGTTCTAGGGATGTAAGATCGTATAGTGAAGTTGTGGGGAAACCCTTCGGTGTTGGTTCCAATTCAGGTTCGAGTACCTGTATGAAGAAGAATGACGATAAAATGATTTTTTAACCCTAATAGGACGGTTGCCTTCTCCGAGTTGTTTGATGTGGCTGTGGTGGGCAGGGCCGTTGATTTAGAAACATTGGTGGATCTTGATAAGCTTCTCAGGATAGCTAAGACCCCTTTCTCTAATCTCCATTATTGGGGGGGGGGGGAGGGGGTTATCAATCCTCATCTCGTTCAGTGACAAAGAGTTGGCCCGTAAGTTTATAGAGTCTCGTATGATTTGGGGTCCCTGGTTTTCTAAGTTAGATCTTTGGAGAGGTCAATGTCTTTCTTTGGAAAGGGTTACATGGCTTAAACTCTTTGGTGTTCCTTTGCATTTGTTGGATCCGGAGGTGCTCGTCAATATTGGAGAACTATTCGGGAAGGTTGGTTCTACATTCTCCTAAGGGTCTGGTTGAGGATCATAACCTTTCGGTCTGTAGGGTTGGAGTTCTAGCTGGGGAATCTGAGAGAATCGTCGAAACAGTGGTTTTGAAATGGAAAGATAGAAGTTTCAAAGTCCGAGTAAAGGAGGAGCAGGAAGACTGGATCCCAGACTGCCAGGATCAGGAAGACGTTGATGACAACGGTGACCCGGAGTGCTCGTCTCCTCTGAGATCCTCCCCGATTGCTCAGATGGAGGTTTCCGGCTACGAGGGTTCCGGGGATGCCAAACTTGTGGATAGTAGGAAGGAAAAGGAAAAGACGGATGGTTGGGTTCCGGCAGAGGTTGGGGAGAGAGACGCTTCGTTGGGGATCAGAGTACCTTTCTCGGATTCTGTTGCAGATGTGGGCGTTTCGACTCCTATATTTAATAATGTTCCTTCCCATGCAAACGTTTCCACCATGCATGTGGGAAATGGTTTAGCAGGTATTGTTCATGTGGAGAAAGGGGTTGAGATCGGTTATCATTCTGGCGGCGGCGTGAATAACGATACTGATATGGGTCCCATAGGCTCCAACGGTTTGGATTCTAATGGGGTGACTTTTTCGGTTTTAAATAGTAATGGTGGGGCCCAAGGAAATGTTTTTTTATTTTCCATCTGGGAACAAGTCTAAAAGGGTCAGGAAAAAAACATGTTTTGTCTCAGCCCAGTAAAAAAGGCCGGGCCCAATGTGGTCCTCAAGTCTCCCCTAACTCCTTGAGGCCTGTTAAGAGGTCCAGGTTCCAGATGGAAGAGGATGTTTCCTCTTTTGATAAGTTTGTCTGGATTGCTCCAAAGAACCATGTGGGGGACGACGATAACAACACTGTTGACTTAGATCTGAATGTGAGGGCGACCTCAGGAGCGACGAGTAATGTGGGAGACTCTCTTAAGTCGGCTGAAGGGGATGTTTCTGCATCTAATAGTGATAGAGTTATCGGTACACCGGTTGACGAGGAAGTCGGTAACACTATTTCTATCGGCGCCATGGTTGGTGCTAACCTGGCTAATCATATCGAGCTGGTTAAAGAGACTATCAACGAAGAAGGTATTACAGGAGGTTTTAAATGAATTGTTTATCTTTGAACATTAGAGGAATTGGGGGTGCCGAAAAACAGGGATGGTTTAGAAACATCAGGATGGTTCACGGGATTAATTTTATCGCTATTCAAGAATCCAAAGTGGTTGATATTGCTCAGCGGGATTTGTCAAAATTTTGGGGTAAAGGCGAGTTCGGGTTTGAGTCCGTTGATTCTGATGGGCTTTCCGGTGGCCTCATTAGCATGTGGGATTCGAAGGTCTTCAAGGTGTTGGGATCTTTGGGGGCTAGGAAATTTCTGTACATCAGGGGTTTTATTAAAGGACAGGATAAGCCTGTGAATGTTATCAACGTCTACGCCCCCAGGGCGTTGCTGCCAAGAAATCTCTTTGGGACACGCTTACATCGACGATTAATAGCAATGATGGTTTATGGATTGTCGTCGAAGATTTCAAGCGGAAATACGGTATTCAAACCTTCCTGTGCGAATAATTTTAACGCTTTTATTTTTTATTCAGGGCTTATCAAGTATCCTTTAGTTGGCAATCAATTTACTCGTAGCTCTGAGAACGGTCGAAAGCTAAGTAAGCTCAATAGATTCTTGGTCAATTCAGAATTTTTTAACGTGTGGCCTGAAGCGAGTGTCCGGGCTCTCCCTAGACATCTCTCGGATCACTGCCCGATTATTCTTGTTGCTGTATCGAACAACTTTGGTCCCCGGCCTTTTCGGCTGTTTGATTCTTGGCTCGGCAGAATTGGTTTTGAGGAGGTTGTGGCTGGTGCTTGCCTTGGTTTCTCTAGCGGTGGTCCGCCTGACTTGGTCCTGCTTAACAAACTCAGGCTGCTTAGGTCCCGCATTAGAGACTGGAGGGATGAGAATATCAAGAAAGAAGGGGAAGAGTTATCGATGGCCAAGGGTGAATTGTCTATGTTGGAAAATATCCTCGAGTCTAGGGATTTGACTGAGCATGAGGAATGGTCATTATTGGAGAATAAAAAAGTTTTAAGGGAGGCGGAAGAAAATAAAGTGAAGGATATTAGGCAAAGATCTCGGGTCAAGTGGGACAGGGATGGGGACGAAAACAGTAGTTTCTTCCACTCTATGGTCAATTGCAAAAAGGCATGTAATTCTATTCATGGGTTGGATATCGATGGTAGGTGGGTTACTAAGCCGGCTCGTATCAAAAAGGAGGTTTTCAATTTCTTTAGGTCTAAATTTCTTGAGCAATATCCGGTCAGACCTCCGTTAGTTATTCCGAATATCAAGAAGTTAAATGATGTTGAGGCGACGAGTTTGTTGAAGCGTTTTATGTCGCAACCCCCGATCCCTTATTCCCGGGAACGGGCGGACGCGATCTCAGTTGTGGTGGTATCAGGTTATTTAATCTCGCAGCGGAATTTTTCATCAGAACCGTAGTTAGGAAATGTTTATCAGAGTAAAACCACCATATTTGATATTAATATGAGCAAAACCCAAGTTTCTTATTACAATACATTTATAGGGACAAACCCTATTTTATTGAATTTAAAACATCGTTTATTAGGTAACTTTTATAGCCACATTTTTTTTCCAAGCCTTCAGTGCTCTCCAGCTGGGTTTTCACTAATTGGCTGTTCACATTGTGTTACCTGTAACGCGTTTTAAAAACATTTGTCAGTCAGAAATACTGGTGAGTGAATCCCAGTTTAATCAAGAAACATTTTATCAATTAAAACAGTATTGAGAGCTATCACATTATTTATTTCTACATAATTACTCATTCAGTATTTGCCACTCGACCGGATCTATGGCTATGGTCAAATTACCCATTGGCTAACTCGTCGTCCAATGGTAATGCACTGTCATTCAGACTTACTACTACTCGTAGTAAATTTTGTATACAAAACCCCATAATACCGGCAGTAATTGAAGAACTACAAAGACTCAATCACCGCTTAATCGCATTGTAAAACATTTAAGGTTTTGTAAAACATTCCAAAAACATTAACAAAAAGAGGATAAACTCACATTACTATCTTAGGCTTTTCGTAAGGGTTTCCTGGATATAATCTATCAATTATACAAATGTACATTGGTTAGTATCATAACCCTTTGAAATTATTAATGATACCCTCCCCGAGACGGCATTCCAACAACTACGTCGGGCAGAACCACGACAGTTGTTACGGAACCCTAAATCAATCGGGTAGCGTAACTATTACGAAACTGGGGTTATAATACTTACAACGGAGCAGAACCTCGCTAATTAGGGGTATAATACTCGACTATAATGCCTCTTCTACAGAAATTGAGATTTAGAATTGAAATGTGAGCGACGAAAAACGTAAACTGATGGCCTTCTTATATAGTGCTGGATTCTGGTCTCCACGCGGCCCACGTAAACAACAGGCCAAGGTTACGCGGCCCGCGTCAACCTTGGTCAACGCAGTAGCTTAGCTGGGTCAGCTACTAGACTCGCCACGATGTCGACACGTGTCGGCTTAGGATGTATCCGCGTGTGATGGACTCTAGTGGCCCGCGTACACTTAATGGGGACTCTTACGCGGCCCGCCTTAACTTAAGGTTTACTGAAATCAAGTTTCAGCCTTGATACCGCCCGCGTGAAGTTGAGGTGAGGTCCTACGCGGCCCGCCTCAACTTACTGTTTTCAGATTTTTATTTATTTTATATATTATAACATAATTCGGGCTCGGTTTTCACATACGGGGTGTAATATAAGACATATTGGAACATTCTAAATTATACTAGAGTGTTAGACATATTATGAGGGTGTCGGTTTTACCGAGGGTTGTTACATTCTCCCCACCTTGTTTTAGAGCTCGTCCTCGAGATCTCTTGGAACAAATGCGGATATTTCCTTTGCATTTCTGACTTGAGTTCCCATGTGTACTCAGATCCTCGTTTGGAGTCCCACTTCACTTTGACTAGAACTAGTCTCTTGTGTTTTAGATTCTTGACTTTCTTGTCTTCAATTTGTAGAGGTCTTTCTACAAACTTGAGTTGTTCATTTACCTCTATATCCTTAAGAGGCACTATCAATGATTCATCAGCTAAACACTTTTTAAGACTAGATACATGAAACACATCATGTATTCCTGCCATTTCCTCTGGCAATTGTAGCTGATAGGCTACAGGTCCTATTTTTCTAATAATCTTGAAAGGTCCAACATACCTGGGACTTAGTTTTCCCCGTTTGATGAATCTTACCACTCCTTTCCAAGGAGAGACTTTCAACAATACTTTATCTCCTACCTGAAACTCCAATGGCTTGCGTCGGTTATTGGCATAACTCTTTTGTCGATCACGTGCGGCTTTCAGTCGTTCCTTGACTTGAATAATCTTGTCAGTTGTTTCCTGCACTATCTCAGGTCCAGATAGTTGCTTTTCCCCAATTTCTGCCCAACAGACTGGGGTTCGACACTTTCGTCCATAAAGTGCTTCAAATGGTGCAGCATTGATACTTGTGTGGTAACTATTGTTATAAGAAAATTCTATTAAAGGTAAGTGATCGTCCCAATTACCTCCAAAATCAATTACACAAGCTCTAAGCATGTCCTCCATTGTCTGAATTGTTCTTTCACTTTGTCCATCCGTTTGTGGATGATAAGTTGTACTCAATTTTAACTTGGTTCCCATTGCCTTTTGGAAACTTGACCAAAAATGAGAGGTAAATCGACTATCTCTATCAGAAATAATTGATAAAGGAATACAATGTAAAGAAACAATTTCATTTACATACAATTTAGATAATTGTTCCATACTAATTGTTTCCTTCATTGGTAATAAATGAGCTAACTTGGTTAATCTATCTACAATCACCCAGATTGTATCATTTCCTTTCTTAGTTTTGGGTAATTTAGTAACAAAATCCATTGTTATTAATTCCCATTTCCAAACTGGCATTTCTAATTGCTGTAACAAACCTGAGGGTTTCTGATGTTCAGCTTTAACTTGTGAACAAGTTAAACATTTAGAAACATAGGCTGCTATGTCCTTCTTCATTCCTATCCACCAGAAATTTTTCCTTAAATCCTGGTACATTTTATCATTTCCTGGATGCATCGTATATTTAGACTTATGGGCCTCTTCTAGTATACGATGACGTAAATCTCCTAATTTAGGTATCCACATTCTCTTTTCATGGAATCTACAAATTCCATCTGTTCCTTGCTTTAATTCTTTTAACATACCTTTTAATTTTTCAGAATCATTCTTGATTACTGATTCTTGTGCTTCTCTTATTTGATCATTTAAATCTACTTGCAGATTTAATTTAAGAGAACGTACCCTTCTTGGCTTTTCTTGATATTTTCGGCTTAAAGCATCTGCCACTACATTTGCTTTTCCTTCATGATACTGGATATCACAGTCATAATCACTAAGAAATTCCATCCAGCGTCTTTGCCTCATATTCAACTCTTTTTGCTTGAAAATATACCTTAGACTCTTATGATCAGTGAATATGGTAAACTTACTACCGTAAAGGTAATGTCTCCAAATCTTAAGAGCAAAAATTATAGCTCCTAATTCGAAATCATGGGTTGAATAATTCTCTTCATGATTCTTAAGTTGTCTAGATGTGTAAGCTATAACCTTTTGTCGTTGCATTAACACACATCCATAACCTAATTTAGAAGCATCACAATATACTACAAAATCTTCAGTTCCTTCTGGTAATGCTAATATGGGTGTATGGGTTAATCTTTGCTTAAGAATTCTAAAAGCTTCTTCTTGTTTTGGTCCCCATTCAAACTTAACAGATTTACAGGTGAGCTTAGTTAAAGGAATGACTATTCTAGAAAAATCTTGAATAAATCTTCTATAATAACCAGCCAAGCCTAAGAAACTTCTAACCTCGGTTGGTGACTCAGGGGTTTTCCATTTAGTAATTGCTTCAATCTTGGTTGGATCTACATGAATTCCTTCATGATTGACTAGGTGTCCAAGGAATTGTACATGTTCTAACCAAAATTCGCACTTATTGAATTTAGCATAAAGCATTTCTTTTCTTAATAAACTTAAAAGTGCGTGCAAATGCCTTGCATGATCCTCTTTACTCTTAGAGTAAATTAGAATATCATCTATAAATACAATTATGAATTTATCCAAATATGGCTTACATATTCGGTTCATCATGTCCATAAATGCAGCTGGGGCATTGGTTAAACCAAATGGCATGACAGTAAATTCATAATGACCATACCTCGTTCTAAATGCGGTTTTAGGAATGTCCTCTTCCTGTACCTTTAATTGATGATATCCTGACCTTAAATCGATTTTAGAGAAAAATCAAGCTCATTGTAGTTGATCAAACAGATCATCGATTCTTGGTAATGGGTACCGATTCTTAATCGTGACCTTGTTTAATTCACGGTAGTCAATGCACATACGCATTGATCCGTCCTTCTTTTTAACAAACAGTATCGGCGCTCCCCATGGCGATGAACTTGGCTGTATAAATCCTTTCTCAAACAATTCGTCTAATTGTTTCTTTAGTTCTTGCATTTCAGCGGGTGCCAAACGGTAGGGTGTTTTGGCAATTGGTGATGTTCCTGGTAGTAGATGAATCTTGAATTCAACTTCTCTGTCGGGTGGTTGTCCTGGCAATTCTTCTGGAAAGACATCTGAAAACTGAGATTCTACTGGAATATCTTTTAGTTCTTTTCCTTTAGTGTTAGTGATTATGGAAATCAAATACACTATAGAACCTTTTCTTATACAACTTGCAGTTTTCATCACAGATATGAATTTTGTGGATCTGGAGAGCTTATCTCCTTTAATTGTGATCGTTTTACCTTTTGGTGAATTTACTTGAATTAACTTTTGATCACATAAAATACTGGCTTTATTGGCTATTAACCAATTCATTCCTAAAACAACATCAAATCCTGCCAGATTCATGGGATAAAGATTTGCAATAAATTTCTGATTTAAAATTTCTATTCTTGCTCCCTGCAAGATTTCAGAAATCCTAACGGTTTCTACATTAGCTGTCTCTACTAAGCATTCTAGTGGTAGTTTAGTTAATGACTGATTTAGAAATTTGCAAAACGATGTATTAATAAAACTTTGGTTTGCACCAGAGTCAAATAATACTTTAGCAAAAACATCATTAACTAAAAACGTACCAGCTATAACATCTGGAATCATCTTGGCTTCATCTGCAGTCAGAACAAATGCTCTAGCATTTTTAGTATTCTTGTTGTCTGGAGCTGGAGCTAATTTTGGGCAATTCAGCTTAATATGACCTTGTTCTCCACAATTGTAACACACCCGGCTGTTAGCTTTCTTCCTGCAATTTTCTTCCTTGTGTCCCGATATTTTGCAAAAGTTACAATATATGGAGCATCTTCCTGAATGTTTTCTTTTGCAATTCCTACAGTAGGGTGCAGAGGTAGAACCTATATTTCTTCCACGATTAGAATTTCCAGAACGAAATTCTTGAGTCAACTTCTGGGTTAGATTCCTCCTTTGATCCTCTTCTCTAGTACGAACTAATTCACCAGTCAAGGTATTGGCTAGTTCTACAGCTTCTTCTATGGTTTGAGGTCTAGCTGCCTTAACTACATGTCTCATCTCTCCGATTAATCCCCAGATATAACGGGAGATTAACACTGGTTCTGGTGAAGCAAGAGTTGGCACTATTCTAGCATATTCAAAGAATATTTTAGTGTATCCCTTACTATCAACACCAGTCATTCTAAGGTTTAGGAATTTGTTTGCTATCTGTTCCTTCTCATTGGGTGGGCAAAATTTCCTTTCTACCTTGTCCTTAAATTCTTCCCATTCCATATTGTAGGTTTTATCACTTCCACTTGTCTGGAGGATAGTGTTCCACCATTCTAGTGCTGCATTCTTAAATAGATTAGAAGCAAACAATATCTTATCTTCTTCAGCACACTTACTTATCCTTAAGACTGCCTCAGTCTTCTCTATCCAGCGTAAGGTTGCAATGGCCCCTTCGTTGCCTGAGAATTCCATTGGTTTACAAGACCAGAATTCTTTATAAGAACAACCACAAGGCATGGTTCTTCTTCTTTTTAGGAATGGGCATTTGAAGTACAGGTCCATTGTTCACGCTGTTTTCTGGTTCACTTGGTCGCTTACTGCTATGCTTACTTTTATTATCAGCATCCTTAACAGTTTGAAGAATAAATGGCATGGCATCTATAATTCCCTGTGCCACTATATGTTGGATAGCACTATTATCCATCTGGTTTCCATTATTATTGATGCTTGGATTTTCATTAACCACGTTAATGTTACTCTGGTTATCGTTATTCAGATTTCCTTGATTTCCTTCGTCGGCCATCTAAATTTTAAACAATTACCTCATATTAATATCACAAATAATATCTTAATATAATTAATCACATGACACACAATCTAGCCAAAAACGTCGATCATTGCGACTATACTCTTTTCATATACTATGCGTCTATTACACACTAGTACTGAAATAAAGATTACAATACCAACAGAAAGAAAATTATACTAATAGTACTATGCATCCGTATTACACATATTTTATTTTATTATTATTATTATTATTATTATTATTTTATTATTATTATTATTACTACTACTACCATTTCCTCCATTCACATTCATGGAGATGGATTTATCCAAAAATCCATATTGCGCTCATCGTATTTCCATACGAGACGCTCTCCCACCTGACGCATTCTCTCACTGCTCTCTAAAATTTCCTCCCCAAAAGTCCTAAGTTCTTGAACGTTTTCTGCACTCATTGGGGGTGCAGGTTCTCGGACTGGGTTTGGAATCTGGGGTGCGGTTTCCTGATATGGGGGTGACAATTCCTGAAATTGGTAAGGATCCTCTAAAATTTCCCTAATATATTCATCTTGGTAATAGGGATCTAAAGGGTCCATACCTGGGTAGGCTTCTATATTCTGTATGGGTGGATATTCCTGGATAGGGTAACGTTGCACAAAGTCCCTATTGTCGTCCCACCAGGGGTCGTAATTCGGGTCTAGGGGGTTTGGTGCAGGTATCCTAGGAATTTCTTCTGGGTTAAAGTCATGCATCTCCACTTGGTTTTCCTGGTTCTCTATCTCCATGGGTTGTTCTGGGTTTTGTGGTTGTGGGGCTACTAGTTGTTCCAGACTTGGGTCAGCAGCAGTTGTAGCTAGGATATGGAAATTAGCTAGGCTTCTATTAAGCATATCCTGCGTATGGGCATCTGTCTCTCGCTTAATAGCTGCTAAAGCCCTTTGCTGTTGCAACTTTCGCATTCTCTTCCTACGAGCAAAAGCTTCTTTACTGAACCATCCTCGTTTCTTATTAGGAAATGGCTCTTCAGATTGAGCTCTAAAGGCAAATATTCCTTCCTCCTGATCAGCAGAATACCCTGAAAGGGCAGGCTGTGATGATGTACCTTCACTCCTAGGTGAATCAGATAACTGACGATTCACGTCTGAGGGTCCTTGATCACTCATACTGAAAACTAACAAATAGTCAAATAAAACATAACAATTAATTACAGTAATGCACATATTTCCGTAATTTATTTCCTAACACAAATTTTAAAACTTAAGTGTCAGCAGAACACTTCTTTGGCTCGGACCAGTGGCTAGGCTCTGATACCACCTTCTGTCGCAACCCCCGATCCCTTATTCCCGGGAACGGGCGGACGCGATCTCAGTTGTGGTGGTATCAGGTTATTTAATCTCGCAGCTGAATTTTTCATCAGGACCGTAGTTAGGAAATGTTTATCAGAGTAAAACCACCATATTTGATATTAATATGAGCAAAACCCAAGTTTCTTATTACAATACATTTATAGGGACAAACCCTATTTTATTGAATTTAAAACATCGTTTATTAGGTAACTTTTATAGCCACATTTTTTTCCAAGCCTTCAGTTCTCTCCAGCTGGCTTTTCACTAATTGGTTGTTCACATTGTGTTACCTGTAACGCGTTTTAAAAACATTTGTCAGTCGGAAATACTGGTGAGTGAATCCCAGTTTAATCAAGAAACATTTTATCAATTAAAACAGTATTGAGAGCTATCACATTGTTTATTTCCACACAATTACTCATTCAGTATTTGCCACTCGACCGGATCTATGGCTATGGTCAAATTACCCATTGGCTAACTCGTTGTCCAATGGTAATGCACTGTCATTCAGACTTACTACTACTCGTAGTAAATTTTGTATACAAAACCCCATAATACCGGCAGTAATTGAAGAACTACAAAGACTCAATCACCGCTTAATCGCATTGTAAAACATTTAAGGTTTTGTAAAACATTCCAAAAACATTAACAAAAAGATGATAAACTCACATTGCTATCTTAGGCTTTTCGTAAGGGTTTCCTGGATATAATCTATCAATTATACAAATGTACATTGGTTAGTATCATAACCCTTTGAAATTATTAATGATACCCTCCCCGAGACGGCATTCCAACAACTACGTCGGGCAGAACCACGACAGTTGTTACAGAACCCTAAATCAATCGGGCAGCGTAACTATTACGAAACTGGGGTTATAATACTTACAACGGAGCAGAACCTCGTTAATTAGGGGTATAATACTCGACTATAATGCCTCTTCTACAGAAATTGAGATTTAGAATTGAAATGTGAGCGACGAAAAACGTAAACTGATGGCCTTCTTATATAGTGCTGGATTCTGGTCTCCACGTGGCCCGCGTAAACAACAGGCCAAGGTTACGCGGCCCGCGTCAACCTTGGTCAACGCAGTAGCTTAGCTGGGTCAGCTACTAGACTCGCCACGATGTCGACACATGTCGGCTTAGGATGTATCCGCGTGTGATGGTCTCTAGCGGCCCGCGTACACTTAACGGGGACTCTTACGCGGCCCGCCTTAACTTAAGGTTTACTGAAATCAAGTTTCAGCCTTGATACCGCCCGCGTGAAGTTGAGGTGAGGTCCTACGCGGCCCGCCTCAACTTACTGTTTTCAGATTTTTATTTATTTTATATATTATAACATAATTCGGGCTCGGTTTTCACATACGGGGTGTAATATAAGACATATTGGAACATTCTAAATTATACTAGAGTGTTAGACATATTATGAGGGTGTCGGTTTTACCGAGGGTTGTTACATTTTAGTAAAGAGGAAATTAAATCGGCGGTTTTTAGTTGTGGGGACGATCGAGGCCCGGGGCAAGACGGGTTCAATTTTTGTTTTTTAAAGCATTTTTGGGCTCTCTTTGAAGAGGATTTTGGGAAGATTATGGACTACTTCTATGACTATGGAACTCTTAATCGTGGGTGTGGTTATGCTTTTATTGCCCTTATTCCCAAGGTCAAAGATCCGGCGAATCTCGGTGATTACCGGCCTATTAGTCTCATTGGTATGGTTAACAAGGTTATTTCAAAGGTGCTTGCTTTGCGGCTTAAAAAGGTTATTGGATCGGTCGTTTTGTTCTCCCAGTCAGCTTTCTTGAGCGGTAGATTCATTCTCGATGCCCCCCTCATGATCAACGAGGTTTTCTCTTGGTTAAAAAGTCGAAAGTCTTCGGCTTTTTTCCTTAAGATAGACTTCGAAAAGGCTTACGATAATATTAATTGGGGGTTTGTTGTTAGCGTTTTTGAGCAAATGGGGTTCCCGCCTAAGTGGTGTAGTTGGATTTCAGGGATTCTCTCATCGGCCCGGGCTTCGGTTCTTGTTAACGGTTCGCCAACTTTTGAGTTTGGTTGCAACAAAGGTATGAGACAAGACGAACCTATTTCGCCTATTCTTTTTATTGTTGCTATGGAAGCTCTTTCGTGTATGCTCGACAAGGCTTGCAAGATGGGTGCTCTTAGTGGCATAGCTCTCCCCAATGACGACCCTATCCTTTCCCACCTTTTGTATGCCGATGATGCAATGATTCTTGGAGAGTGGTCCAAAGGGAATGTTTTGAACGTTGTTAGAATCCTTAGATGTTTTTATGCGTGTTCTGGCCTTCGGATTAATATCGGAAAGTCTTGTCTTTATGGGGTAGGGGTTAGCAATGCAGAGGTGATAGAGATGGCGGATCTTATGGGATGTAGGTCCGACTCCCTTCCGTTTAAGTACCTTGGTCTTACGGTGGGGGCGAATATGAACCGAATTTGTAACTGGAGACCGGTTTTGACATCTTTGAATCTCGTCTCTCTTTATGGAGAGCCAAGATGTTGTCTTTCGGAGGAAGGGTCACCCTAATCCATTCGGTCCTTGAAGCTTTACCTAATTACTACCTTTCATTTTATAAAGCGCCGGCTAAGGTGATTCACGATTTGGAGATTATTATTAAAATGTTTTTGTGGGGAGGTTCGACTGATGTCCGGAAAACTCATTGGGTGGCGTGGGATAGGGTGGCTTCCCCTCGGAAGGTTAGGGGTCAGGGAATATGTAAATTAAAATTTTCTAATTCTGCTCTTTTAGCTAAATGGGGTTGGCGGTTCAAAAGGGAACCCGAAAACCTTTGGGTTAAAGTTATCTCAGCCATTCATCTTGGGTTATCTAACTGGGATTTCCTCCCGGTTAAAAAATCTGTTGGTGGAGTGTGGAGATCGATTGTTTCAGTGATTAATAACCTGTTGCTCCGAATATTTTAATCCGCACTTGTTTCAAAGGCGTTGTTGGTAACGGGGAAGGAGTTTGCTTCTGGTTGGACCCTTGGTTGTTGGATGAACCTTTAAAGTTTCGGTTTCCGAGTCTTTTCAGGTTAGAAATGGTTAAAGGTTGTCCAGTCAAAGGGTATGTTTGGCATGGAGCTTTTAGAAGCTTTTAGGAGCTTCTAGCTTTTAAGAAAAAGCTCCTACTCAATAAAAAGTCTTGTTTGGTTGAAGGAGCTTTAAGCTTTTAGGTTAGGAGCTTGAAGCTTTTGGTTGAACGCTACTACTAGTAGCGTTTAGAAGGAGCTACAAGCTTTTAGGGAAAACATGACTATTTTAACCTTTAAAAATAAGAAACGTTTTAATGCACCAACTTTCTAAATTTTTAGTTATGTCCATTTTGGTCATTTTATACATTTTATTAAAAGCTCCAGCTACTCTACCAAACATCAAATATATCTAAAAAGCTACAGCTACTAGCTACCAGCTACAGCCACCAGCTACCAGCTTACAGCTTCCAGCTACCAGCCACCAGCTACTTTTGCCAAATATACCCAAAGACCGTGTGGGTAGCGATGGAATCTGGCTATGGCGTCACGAACCGAATGAAGATGATGAAGCTTCTGAGTTGACTGGGCTTATGGATTTAATTCGGAATTTCTCGCTTTCAGACAGAAGGGATTCTTGGAGCTGGCTTGGTTGTAAATCCGGATGTTTTAACGTTAGCTCCGTCAAATCCATCATTTTGAATTCTTTCAATTTCAGCTACAGGTATGTTATGAAATGGTGTTCTTGGGGTTCCAATTAGATGTAACCTCTTTGCTTGGAAAGCTGAAATGGGTAGAATTCCTACGGCCGAGGCTTTGAAAAATAGAGGTATGACTATTGAAGATGATGTTTGCCCATTATGTAACTCCGAAGAAGAAACCGTGGATCACCTGTTTACTTCGTGCCTCGTCACTTTGGTTATTTGGCAAAAGGTTTGTGCGTGGAGCCGTGTTCCAATTTTCTTCGCATTTTCTTTTCGAGATCTCCTGGAGATGTATGATCACTGTGGTAAAAAGAATGAGGAAAAAGAGATTTTTCATGGTATTATTTTGATCACATGTTGGTGTGTTTGGAAGGCTAGAAATGGCGCGAGGTTTAATGGCTTGCAGATCAAGATTAATGATATTTTTAGCGATATTAGATCCCTAGGCTTCCTTTGGTTTAGAAACAGATCCAAGTTTAAAAATATTCGTTGGTCGGATTGGTGTAAATTTGTAATTATGTAAGCCGGTGTTTGTTTTGCCGTCCCGGTTTTCGGGTTCGGTTTGTTTTTTATAGAAGTTTCTTTTCAAAAAAAAAAAAGTTAAATACACACGGCAAGTCAAATCTTTTTTACTTTTACCCACAAGTCAACCATATTTCAGTCAACTTTTTAATATTATTTCAATTTTCCATAAAGCAAATTTATTGGAACAAGTTTCCAAACCAACAGTATCATCTCCTTCAATGTTAAATTAGACCTGATACACAAACATATACATATTTCTATATAAACTATGTAACCTAAAACATGTAAATACACCCATCCGGCCACCACCACCCACCGCACACCTCCGACCACCACCACCCACCGCACACCTCCGGCCACCACCACCCACCGCACACCTCCGGTCAATGGAAGAAGATGATTTTATCATGAGGACACCTCAATTTGTCACTAATTAGGTACAAAAAAAAAAAACTCGAACAAGTTTTTTACAACTAGATCTTTAAAAAACATTTTTTTTACAGCCAGATCTATAAAAAAAACAAGTTTTTTTACCGGAGTTCTTTCTTGTCTTTTCGCCAGAACCGCCTTAGTTCGCCGGAGTTTCTCTCTGTTGTTCGCCTGAACCGCCTTAGTTCGCCGGAGTTTCTCTCTGATTCGCCGGAACCGCTTAGTTCGCCGGAGTTTACACCTCTGCTGGCTCTCTCTCTGTATCTGTCGTCTACCGTATGCCTTTCTCTCTGTTGCTATTTTGAGTTGATTATATATTATTTGAACAGGCCGGCCCACATGTGTCCTTATGTAACAACTTATTTCAACTTCATTAGTCATGTTTCGTTTTAATTTATTGATATTTTTTGGAAGAAGCTAGATATTTCACCATCGGTATCTTTTCAAAATGACGATGTTAGCTGTGATGATGAACTACTACTTTTTAAAGAATACTTTAAGAAGCAGTCTAAAGATGGACAAAAAAGTTGGTTAAGAAAACTGAAGGATATCTTTTTTCCAGGTAAAACCGACATTCAAGAACCTCAAGTTCAAAAAAAAAAAAAAACTCATGGACGACCAAGCTTGAAGAAATCACAACAACAAAGTGCCAAAAAGGAGTCGGAACCTCAAGCTAAAAAAAAACTCGTGGACGACCAAGCTTGAAGAAATCGTAACAAGATAAGCCGGCCAGACATAGTTCATTCGAATTTGACTTGAACATGGAACCGGTGATAGATTGGAACGAGGTCCCAGATAAGCCGGCCATACATAGTTCATACATGATAGACTTCAATGAAGTGCCACTGATGAATGACTTGAATATAATGGGTGATATTCCAAAAGTATTTCATCTATACATAACAAATATACGAAATGTTAAACCCGATGGAAATTGTGGATTTCGAGCACTAGCTGTTTGCCTCGGACTTGATGAACATGAATACTATGAGTACATTCGACAGCAAATGAGAGAAGAGTTACAAAATCGATATCATATCTGTCACGGCCCCCGACCCACCCTGGACGGAATCGAGTGCCGTGAACAGTCCAGCGGTACCGGTGATTATTTTGAAAACGTTGCAGCGGAATTTCATCAGGACCGTGAGTTAGGAAAATATCAGAGTTTAGAAAACACCGGATTTTATTTATTAAATAGATGGAATAAACCCATGTTTTATAATGGTAGCTTTAATAAATATAAATTTTATTACATAAAACAATATTTCTAGATTTTAATTTAATTAATAAAATAAGCCACTTCTTGATGCCTTTCAGTGCCGTATCCATCTCTTACTCCAATCTACTGTAATAACCTGAAATGCATTTTAAAAAGGTTTTGTCAGCGGGAAATACTGAGTGAATCATTCTATTTACTAAAATGACACAGTTGTTATAATTTACAGTATTAAGAGCGATTACAATGTTTCTGATATCAAACCAACTACCCACGGTATTTGTCACTCGACCGAATCTGTGACTATGGTCATATCCCCCAATTGGCTGCCCCAATGGTGACGATTATCAAGTAATGTATACAAAACCCCACATACCGGCTGTAACTTGGTGATTACAAAGACTTAATCCCCGTAATTATAACTTTGAAAATAACATGCTTTTATAAATAGATTTGATAAAAAGAGAGAATGACTCACATTGTAAGCATGCAGATTCATACAGCCAAAGTTACAGATAAGCCTCGATATATTGCAGATTTATACAGGCAGAGCCTAGCCTACTGATTAGCCTTTTTATCCTAAGTTTAATAACAAGCACACAATTCTGGGTTAGTAATCAATCCAGCATTTACGATAACTCACGAGATCAACCATCACAACGAGTGACAAAGTGCTATGCTTAACATCTGTCGAATTAACGACTAATGACAAAGCATCACCCTAATGTGGGCAGCACTTAAACACCCGTTGAGTACATTGATCGATCGAAAAATGAATCGTAGCAGCGATTGTGCTAATACCCTGATTGCGGCGTCGATTAGTGACCCGTGTGTGTTAATTGTGATTTTTGAGAGTATATGGACGAAATCTCAGAGTAGAATTCGAATTCTTTCGACATTTCAGTGCCAGAAATCGAGTGCCAATGTTCTGTATTTATAGCTGAATTTTGGTCAGCCCTACGCATCGTAGCCCTAGAACCCTTACGATGCGTAGGGGACTTTAACAAGCCTGCGCATCGTAGGCTTTAAACCCCTACGATGCGTATGGTGTGAAAATAGGCTATATAGTAGCCACGGTTGGGACTAGGCCTGCAGAGTCAACAATTTCTCGAATTTAAATTTAGACAACGAGTTATTTAGGATAATCATCAAGTAGGGAATACCCCCCCTGAGTTTTAGGGGCCCTGATCCTGATTCTGATTGTTCTGATATTTTTAGGGTTTATGCAGAATTACTTGGGTGTCTCAATTAAGGTTTCCTCGTGGTTAATTTAAAATAAGAAATAGTATTTTTAATGAGAGTTGTTATATTAGGGACCCGGGTTTATATTTACGGAACATTTTTAGGACGTTTTTGTGTGAGTCGTTACATTCTCCCCTCCTTAATAAAAATCTCGTCCTCGAGATTTACTGGAATAAGTAAAAATACTTTTTCTTCATCTCAGATTCCAGCTTCCAAGTGTATTTGGATTATTATATTTCTTTTGGAATTATGTCACCTTTTAGTTAATAATAAAAATAATATTAGGGTAGATGACCCAGAATTGAAATATTAAATTTTGTGAATATGAATTGTACAATAAGTAGGATTCAATGGTTCAACTGAATTAGTTCAAGAAATCGATGACAAATGAATGAGATGAAATGATATAATTTCCAAGATAACTAGGTTCAAGCCAAAAGATATATGATCAAATGAATGAGAAGGATGTTTAAAATCAATAAAATTCTTTGTCAAAAGAAAGCTTACTTTGATTGGCAACTGAGGACGACTTAGAATTGACAGGTTCGAAATGAAATAAAAGTATGAAAAATGATTTGTCAAATATCGAATTATGATATGAGAAAATCAATGTGCTGAGATGAGTGAATTGCAAAGATATACCAAAAGACAATAGAGTTAGTGTATCATTGTTTAGAGTTTCACGTTGTTTTAATTTGTGAAACAATGTGATAGTATACTAACCATATTTTTTTACACTAATTCCTAGAGATCGAAATATAATAAAAACAAGTTGTTTTGGCATGACCAATTATTATATTATATTTGTAAAGTAAATATATATTATTTGTGTTTCTGTTTAAACCGTATTTTACATATCAAATATAAATACTATGTAAGATATATTATTTGTTACGCATTGTTACTATAAATATTATTTTTATACTTATATTTTCTATATATATTACAAAATACCGCAATGAAGTTTATTACAAAAATATTTTAGTATTATTATTTTGTAAAAGAAATCACTATTATTTATAACGTTAAATGAGAATTGTAAATAAAGGTGTAAAATATTTAGTGTACAAAAGTACTTGTAAATTAAATTGTAAATATATAACACTTAATGGATTAATTCTATGTGATTACTTATTTTCATTTTGAAACCATATAACGTTGTGAATGTTGTAAATAAGTGAAAATGAAGACTATTCTTATATATTACCATATTCCCTTAACCCAATGTAGTTGATGACTATCATATTATTCTTTATGATTATTTTCTTTACAAAACAGGTGATAGACAATTTATTCGTCCCTCTACTTCTTGTATTGTTTTATGAAAATATATCTTCTTCTTATAATGCAAAGTAAAATATAATTAGAATTTATTAAATAAATATAATGACTTAATTTATATATTTAACTAGTCATTATCATGGTTGGATATTGGTTAGTGCTGCATTGTTTAAGCATAGGTGGCCAATCCATGCCTAACTAAGGCTAGGCTATTCAATACCTGCCCTTGATAATAACCCTAGTATTAAAATAATCTTAACACTACTACTTATTATAAATAATAAAATTATCAATAATAAATAACTAAACAATAACTTTTAAATAAAAGTATTCCTCAAATATAATTTCTTTACCGCAATGGTTTAAAATATAGAAATACTATATTTGTAAATTAGGTAATTCCATATATAATCAATTTATATATACTGTTTTTTTTTCGATCAACGATGATAGAGCAATAAATATTACGAAAGGCTCGATTGTTATTGTAATAACTTTTAAGATATATACCGAAATATGAATTTGGGTATCATTATCTGAGCACATGATTGTTTTAAGATTGCTTGTATAGAATAAATTAATAAAGTGAATTTAATACAAATAATTAAATAATTAAATCCGAGATTAGTGAAATCTTCAGATTTTGTGAAAATGTCACCACAAAGTGATTTGTGATCAAAGAAATGATTTAGTGAAGTCGAAGATCACATAAGCATGTTATAGTTTAAGAGAATTAAAATGCTTGTTAGGATTATTTCGAATATGATGGTTTTAATTCATCATATGGAACTTCGAATTGAATATGTAATACGAGCAAGTTCAAACAATTGAACTCGGTTTAAACAAAACGAGTTTAAATAAGAAAGTTCAGACATGGTCATAACAGAAACCATGGATGCCAAAGAAAATTGAGTTTTTCCAAAAATTTATTGACTCGATATTAAGAGTCATTATTTAGCAATAATACGGTTTACCATGCCAAAAATCAATTCTAACTAAAGAATATTTGAGTTTGGATAAAATGACAATTAGAATGAAGCCCTCCAGTGAAATTCAGAAATTAAACGAATCACATGCCCAACAAACGGTGCATGTGTAACGTGTGGATTTACCAAGAAATGAAATGAATCAATATTTGCTACTATGAAATGAATCCTCCTGGTATGATGATCATTAGGGGAAATAGAAATGCGAAAATCAGCTTATTATATGCAGAAGTCAGAATTTTCAACAAAAGAAATATAAGAATCCTCCTGGTATGATGATCATTAGGGGAAGTGAAAGTTGTCAAAGACCTGGAAAGCAAGATCAAAAAGTTTTTATGGGGCGGCTCGAACAATGTTAGGAGAACACATTGGGTGGCGTGGGACAGGGTGACGTTACCGAAGAAAGCGGGAGGATTGGGCTTGTGTAGATTAATGAATGTTAATGTAGCTTTACTCAGTAAATGGGGATGGAGGTTCAAGATCGAGTCGAACAATCTGTGGGTCAAGGTTGTCAGTGCTATTCACTCGGGTCGGTCAAGATGGGAGTTTCTTCCTTACAATAAAGCGGTCAGGGGTGTTTGGCTTAACATCTGTAATTTGCTGAACATACCGATTATCGGAAACAAAGGTATTCGTTACTTCTTTAGAGGAGAGATCAAGTCGGGCAACGATTTATTATTCTGGTTAGACCCCTGGATTGCCGAGTCCCCTTTAAAAGAGATGTTCCCTTGTCTGTTTCATTTAGAAGTGGTCAAAAACTGCTCTGTGAAGGATCGGTTGGCTGGAGACGGTCTGTGGTTGTGGCGTCATGACCCTGATTCAGCGGTGGAGGTTCAGGAATTGGCGGCCCTTATGGGTTTGATCTCTTCGGTCGTTCTCAGGTCTGGTAAGGATGAATGGAAGTGGACGAAGGACTCTACCGGTATCTTCTCAGTCAGGTCGGTGAAGAGGCTATTGTATCGTGACACTGGTGATCCGAATTTGGTTGTTATTGATTGGTGCAAATGGATTCCCTTGAAGTGCAATATCTTCATTTGGAGGCTTGAACAGAATCGTATTCCGACGGCCGACTCTTTACTTTCGAGGGGCATTATAAATCAATCTGGTTCTTGTCCTCTTTGCGGCAGTGATGATGAATCCGTGAATCACTTATTTTTATCCTGTCAATTTGCTTCTGAGTTATGGATGAAAGTCAGTAGATGGTGTCGAATATTGCCTATTTTTGCTTTCTCGATAAAAGATCTGCTGGAAGTTCATAAATTCAGCAACATGGGCCGGTCGGCTTCGTATATCTTGCAAGGTATCATTTATTCTTCATGTTGGTGTTTATGGTTAGCAAGGAACAAGGTGGTTTTTTCAGGAGCTCGGTTTAATGTGGAGGAAGTTTTCAGTGACATTAGATCCACGGCTTTCTTTTGGCTCAAGCATAGGTCGGTTTTTCATTCTATATCGTGGAGTAATTGGTGTAAATTTGTAATTATGTAGGTGTTGTTTGTTCTTCGTTTTTTTCTTTTTTTCTTGTTTCGTTGGTGTGTTTGTTTTGCCGGCTCGGTTTTCGGGTTCGGTGGTGTTAATGAAAGTCAATTTTCAAAAAAAATCTTATATAATTAATTTCTAGTGTGAAAGAGATGTTTATGTGATTTTAAGCCGCAATATGAGGGGAGAAAATTAAGATTGATATCAGTCAATTCATCGTTTTATATTAGATTTATTCTTCTAATTTATGAAGAAAAATATGTGATACAAACCGTAATCATAGGCTAGATCTTTCATTGTTCATTTGGACTATTTGAAACCTAATAAAAAGGGATGGTTATATCCAATTGATTATTAGTTATATCGATGGATATTTTCGTTTAATCATCTACGCATGTGTCTTTCGTTTATATGATTATCGTTTATTAGTATTTTTACATAAAGTTAATGCATTTAGTATTAGTTAACTTGTTAAATGATTATGGATTGATATTAGAGATTGTTCTACGGTTATGAATCGATTCTTGGTAAAACAACTGTGCATGCTATTATAGCACCGAGTAAGTTTTCTAGCAAGTGGTGGTACTTATGAACCGATATTATAGATTAAATCACAATACTTAGTTGGAGATCACGACATTGTGACAAGTTGACGAACCAAGTGGAGGAACGTTGAACTCTAGGGTCGAGGAGCCATTACTCCCAATGTACGAACATGTCGTAAAATTGGGAATTTATCTTGTATAGTATTAAACTACTCAGGTCTTATGATGACAAGATTATGAATTGTGGTTTAACATGGATGGGAGCGTTAAAACAACACGTCACTGCCACTAGACAGCGGGGCTTTAAATAACTCACCATTTAACTATTACCTTGTAGTCTAACTAGAAATTAAAAACAAAGAAAAAGGTAATTGGTTGCTTTTAGGTGACCCGGCACAAAACAAGACTTAGCGCCTGTGAAAGGCATGACAGAGACGCCCTTAACGCCCCCGAGATAATGTTTAAAGCGTGCCCGATCTATATGTTTCTATAAGGGTAACACTTGAATACAAGGTACTCAATTTTGCACGTAAATAAACAAAAAAGAATTATTATTATTATTATTATTATTATTATTATTATTATTATTATTATTATTATTATTATTATTATTATTATTATTATTATTATTATTATTATTGTGTAAGAATCAGTGTTGCCAAACAGATTGAGTTGGACGGTTCGAAAGAACAAAACTCAAGACGACACGAAGATGTTCGCATTGACATGAATGCGATGAGTGTCATCTCATAATGCAAAGTCCGCTCCCTCTGACCCCACTATTCATGTATATGGATGTTCTCATTACAAATATTCCATTTTGTCCCTTTTGTTTGATGCTGTACCGTAGAAATAACCCTTGCGGTTTAAATCGTACATATTTACCACATACTAAACATACAAATTGAAGGAAAACTCAAAAAGACAAGGTGACATTTTTGTAATTATCAATAACTATCAAAGTTACTCTACAAGTATACCTAAAAAAACCTAACCCCCCCCCCCACACCCCCCAAAAACCTAAAAAAAAACCTAAACCCCCCCCCCCCCCCCCCCCCCCACCCCTCAAAAACCTAAAAAAAACCTAACCCCCCCCCCCCCCCCCCACCCCACCCCCCAAAAACCTAAAAAAAACCTAACCCCCCCCCACCCAAGCTAAAATGCTAAAAACTAAACCCCCAAAAAACCTAAAAAAATCTAAAAAAATAAAAAAAAACACACAAATTATTTTATTTTATTTTTTTAACATTTTTATTAAAAAATCGCTACTTTTAGTAGCAGCAAAAAAAAAAAATTTTTTTTTTTTTTTTTTTTTTTTTGCTAACGAAATGTAGCGATTTTTTAATAAAAATGTTAAAAACAAAAATTTGTTTTTTTTAGGTATTTTTGGTTGTAACTTTGATAGTTGGTGGTAATTACAAAAATGCCACCTTGTCTTTTTGGGTTTTCCTTCAATTTGTATGTTTAGTATGTTAAGATTATTTGTATTTGATCTTTTGCCTTATAAATACATTAATGTATCAAGTTTTTCTGAATGTCTTACTAAAGTCATTCAAACTTTTTTTTTTGTTTTTCTAAAGTTTCTTGACTTTCACTAGCCCACTAGGTGTTTCAATTATGTAATTTTTTTTATAAATACAAAACTTTTCATAATTAAGTGACATTAAACATATGTAAAACTTGATCACTATTTACAAGTTTTTTTTATGGTTTAAATTTATCTTATATTTAACAAAACTGAAACTTATTATTGTTCATTGAACCTTCTTTTTTTCAGTATTTGAAACATATTTATTGTTTATTGAGTTAATTACACAAATGGTCATTTGGTTTATACCTAATTTCGCATTTTGGGTACTAACTTTTTTTTAACAGGTTTAGGTTTTATGGTTTCAATTTTGTAACACCTTTGGGTATTAACACCAAAATTAGTTAATTAATTACTAAAATACCCTTGCATTTTTTTTTAAGTTTATCAATGTAACACATTTGGGTACTAAGACCTAATTTTATTTAAGTTTAAATCATCTATTTATTTTTTTATTTTCATCTTTTTATTATATCTCTTAATTAACATAAAATCTATTTATTTTTTTTTATTTTCATATCTTTATTAAATTTCTTATTTAACATAAAATCTACTTGTTACACCAGTATTTTTTTAAATAAAATCTACTAGCTATATAGTTTTATGTAAATTAAATTTCTTACTTGTTTTAAATAATGTAAACCTTACTCGTTTTCAATTTTGAATAGTTATGATTGATAATAATAAATATCTTTCATGTAAAAAATAAAGTTTAAGCCATTTTTTAACTCGTTTTTTTTTTGTTCATTTCATTTTACTATTTTAGAAAAATATTTAATTTACATAAAACTATATAGCTAGGTATTTTAGATAAAACTATATAGCTAGGTATTTTAGATAAAACTAAAAAAATTTAAGCCTTTTTTAACTCGTTTTTTTTTGTAAAAAAAGATATTTAATTTACATAAACTATATAGCTAGTAGATTTTATGTAAATTAAATGTTTTTCTAAAATAGTAAAATGTAAATGAACAAAAAAACGAGTTAAAAAATGGCTTAATTTTTTTACATGAAAGATATTTATTATTATCAATCATATCTATCCAATATTGAAAACGAGTAAGGTTTACATTATTTAAAACGAGTAAGAAATTTAATTTACATAAAACTATATAGCTAGTAGATTTTATTTAAAAAATATGTTTAAAAAAAATACTGGTGTAACAATTAGATTTTATGTTAAATAAGAAATTTAATAAAAATATGAAAATGAAAAAAAAAAATAGATTTTATGTTAATTAAGAGATATAATAAAAAGATGAAAATAAAAAAAAATATTTTGTAAATTTGATTTGAACTTAAATAAAATTAGTTGTTAGTACCCAAATGTGTTACATTGATAAACTTAAAAAAATGCAAGGGTATTTTAGTCATTAATTAACTAATTTTGGTGTTAGTACCCAAAGGTGTTACAAAATTGAAACCATAAAACCTAAACCTCTTAAAAAAAAGTTAGTAGCCAAAGACGAAATTAGGTATAAACCACAAGACTCATTTGTGTAAGACCACCCGTAGTGGTTTAGAAAAATAATGCCCCCACCATGGGGCATTATCCGACACGTGTCATCCCAGTCAGCATGGGGCGTTATTGCAAAAGTGGCTTAGTGGGAATATTGCCTGATAATGCCGCTTCCAATCATTAAACAAAAAAAAAAACAAACTATTTTCTCATTGGTGGGTCAAACCCAGTCAAACCTTCCTTCTTCCAATTTAGGCGTTTTAATTATAATGCCCAAACAATTTTTTTTTCAAAAATAATGCCCCATAATGCCCTATGTAATGGGGGAGTGGGCGTTTTTTTTGAAAATAATGCCCCATAATGCCCCACTACACATGGTCTAATTAACTCTTGTTTATTGAACCTTCTTTTTTTCAGTATTACCTCCTACTTTAAGTTGCATGTTAAAAAAATCACTAAAATCTAAGTAGGATTCATATATGTTACATTCAGATCACTTAGTAAATAATGCAAAGGAAGAAAAGACTTTAAATACTTCAATTAGAACACTTAGTAAACTTGGATATATGGAGTGAATTTGCCGTTGATTATCAGATGAACTATATACTGCTAGACTGATATACCACCAGTAAAAGAATATAATATATATAATATATGTGAAGTATAATTCATTCAAATATATAAACTGGTTTTATAGATCAAATAAGCATGTGTTTGATTTCATTTATACAGTAAAAGATCTAATAAATAATGAAATCCCTTTAACATGTTTGAACTAGAAAAAAACTACATTTGGTAAGGTATACAGTGGCGGATCTAGGATTCGCTCCAAGCGGTAACGTTTTATAAATAAGCGGTAACGAAATCGAAAAAACGTCAAATTTTTCCAAAATTTACACTAATTTTACACTACCGCCGGAGCGCCAAGCTGTAGCGGACGCCACCCCTTACATACATGTACATCCGCCCCTGAAGGTATAGATATGTTATAAAACTAGTTCAAAAATTAACGTTATATATTCGACAAAATGCACTTTACATCAATATCGCAGGTAAGCGAGTAACAAGCTGCGCCGCTACCCCTTTCTGGATAGCAAACCCTAGCCTATTAAAAACAAACCCTGCCCCCCTGTTGATGAGCCACTGCTGTGGACAACCTGTTGGACCCTAGTCAGCAAACAGATAGCTTCTGGAGCCAGGGATCCAAAGGTGTCGAAGGCGAAGGGGACAAATGCATGTTGGTTATCAGCACATGTTTTAGGGTGTTTGTCCACCTTTTTAGATTCTGCTTTCTTTACCGCTTGTCCTGCTACAAACCCATTTTCTCTTAACCCAGCTAAGGGAGAGATTCATGTGAGATTTACACAAGTATGTTTCCCTCCCGCCCAGCCAAAAACTAGTTGTCTTTTCTTAGGGTATTTTCACAATTACATAAAACAATCATTTCACATAACCATTGGGGAACTATTTAACAACCATTCAATCTTAAAGGCAACCAAATGTCAATTTCACCCCCAAAATTCCCACCAATGACTCATGCCTCTACATTCGTCCCACGTGTCCCTTCACCACAAGCCTTGATGACTCCCCAATTCCCCCCTTCAAATATTCTCCTTACTCATTTCAACCCACCACCGTTTCAAGATTCCACTCAACTTCACCATCAACCCAAGGATCAAACTTTGTATTTTTAGGCTTCTTGCTAACTTTTTTGGGGATTTTAACACAATTCTCATATCTAGGGCTCATCAATCACACCCAAGACTCTGTTCTTTGTAAAAAAGATCACAACTTTTCAATTTTCTTGAACAAGTATTCGATTTTGGCATCTGGGTTTTTCTTTAATTTAAGTTTCCTGATGATGGTTTGAAATTTAGGGTTTCAAAATCAAGATTTGTATTCTTTAGATCCGTTTACAAATGTCAACAAACCGATCTCCATCATCATACTGGTGCTACAGATGCGGCAGATTCACCGCAGTTCCATCTCACCGGCAAGATTCATATTCATCTTTATTTTGCCCCGATTGCAACGGTGGATTCGTAGAACACATCGATAACCCGACCCGTTTACCCGAATCCACACTATCAGACTCTCGCCGGAGTCCCACCTCGCCGGTTCTTCGCCGGACGAGAAGAACTTCCGGCGACAGGTCGTCGTTCAACCCAGTCATCGTCCTCCGTGGGCACACGTCCGAGTCGGGTAACGGGTTTGAGATGTATTATGATGACGGAGTCGGGTCGGGTTTAAGCCCGTTACCGGTTAGTATGTCGGGTTTTTTATTGGGTTCGGGTTTTGATCGGTTGTTGGATCAGTTGACTCAAATTGAGGCAAATGGGTTAGGGAGGATTGATCAGAACCCTCCGGCTTCAAAAACGGCTATCGAAGCGCTTCCGGTTATCGAAATACAAGAGATTCATGTGTCGAAAGAATCGCATTGTGCGGTTTGTAAAGACCCGTTTGAATTAAAAGCAGAAGCTCGAGAAATGCCGTGTGAGCATTTGTACCACTCGGATTGCATTCTTCCGTGGCTGAATTTGCGTAATTCTTGCCCGGTTTGCCGCCACGAACTCCCATTGGAAAATCAAGATGCCGGTTATCTTAACACGGATGCGGTGGGTTTAACGGTATGGAGGCTGCCCGGTGGGGGGCTTGCGGTGGGGAGGAGAGGGGGCGAGAGGGAAGGTCCGGTTGTTTTCACCGAAGTGGACGGTGGAGTCAACGTTAATGGCGGTTTGGGGCGGGGTTCATGGGGTTTAGTAGGGAATGGTGGTGGTGGTAGGGGCGGGTTTAGGCGGGTTTTAGGTGGTGTGTTTTCGTGTTTTGGGGGTGGGGGAAGGGGGAGGGGGTTGTCGTCAAGTTCGAGCTCGAGTTCGGATGATGGAGTGAACGGTGGAAGTAGATTTATTCCGGCGATCTTCGGATGAATGGAATGGAAGCATGTTCTTCTCTTTTAATGGTAAATTTGGATTACTAACAGATCACTAAAGTATCATTGTGCTATTAGCGAAAACACACGATCATATCCATCTCTGGAAGCAAGTGAATTTGGATTTTGGTTATACTTAAAAGAAAGTTGAATGAATGGAAATTTGTTTTGTAATGTTGTTATGGATAACATACTTTGTAATAACAAAGTAGATAGTATACTGTATATAATTTCAGAAAAAATAAATAAATATGATTAGATGGAAGATTATAATCACAAATTTAATTATATAGAAACTATACGTATGATTATAATTACAGTTATATGCTACATATTAATATATTATGAAATGTCAAATTGTCACTTAAAATTTTCAAGAGTTGAGGGGTGAGTACACGGTACGAATCGAATCGAGTTGTTGAGGGCTGAGTACACGGTAAGAAGCGAATCGAGTTGAGTACTTGATAAAAACGAAGTAATTGCAACTATATAACAAACAAATAAAAGTAAATGGCCCTCAATAAAGAAATAAATATCAAATAACTTATCTGTTTATGAATAAAAACATAGTATGTACCAATTTTTTTTATCTGTTCGAAAAACAAAAGTATTTACCACTTTTTTTATCTGTTCGAAAATCACAAATTCGGTTGAATTTAGAATTTGGTTTGGTTGCTTCTCATCTTTAAAACTGAAAAAGAAAATCACTTTGGTTCGAGGTTCCGGTTTTATGATCTTGATTTTTTTTAACGGCAAATTTGGATCACTGGCGGACCACTGGAGTATCATGGTGCCACCCGCAGAACCACTCGTTCATATCCATCTCCACTAAGCAATAATGCCTATACACTAATTCAGGAGGAAACCCAATAAATGTGGGAAACCCCCTCCGCCTCTTGTAGAAATCAAACCCAAGGCCTATTATTCCTAAAACCTTATCTCACCCCAAGAAGTCACTAGATTTTTTTTTGAAAGGTAAACTTTATTAAACAACACCGCCGACCCAAGCCGGGCCAACGAGAAAAAAAAAACTACAACCAGAAATTACATTTGTACAAACGAACACCACTCCTTCCAATCTATATCTTTATGTTTCGATCTTTTAGAGAACCATAAAAAACTTATCGCCTTAATTTCACCTAAAATGTCTTCTGTTTTAACCTGCACATTCGAGAATTTAAGCCTATTCCTGGCCCGCCATATACACCAACATGAAACCATAATAATACCTTGCACCGCCTCCTTTTTCTTCTCCGACACCCCGAGCTTACTATAAGTACTAAACAGATCTTGTAATGAAAATGCAAATATTTGAGGGATCTTGCACCACGTACTCACCCCATTCCACACCATAGACGCGACGAAACAAGCTATGAACAAATGGTCCGCCGACTCGGAATCAGATCCGCACAGCGAACAGCTCGGGTCACTAACCTCAATGTTTCGGTGTAGCAGTGCTTCAGCCGTAGGAAGTCTGTTCATACCCAACCTCCAGACATGGATATTAACTTTTGCTGGCACCCATTTGCTCCAATCCACAACAACCCGATCGATATCTCCTGTGACCTTCTTTAGCAGCCTCTTTACACCCTTAACCGAGAAGCTGCCATCTGAATCTGCCGTCCACTTCCACATATCCTGACCAGATGTCATTTGAATACCCGAGAGAGCGTCTAGCAATTGATTGAAATTATTAACCGAACCATCCGAAGATATATCCGAATTCCAGCTCCAGTTATATATTTTTTCGCCATTTACAACTTTAATTCTATCCGCAACGGAGCACCTCTTATCCGAGTCAGCGCTAAACAAATCCGGAAAAACAGTTTTAAGAGGTTCATTCATCAACCAACAATCGAGCCAAAAGGCCACATCCTCGCCGTTTCCTACTGAACCTTTTAAATAATTTCTAAAGGGCCGACCTTCCACTTTAGTATTTATAAAGATTTTGGCGATGTTACTCCAAACTCCCGAGAGCGATTTTTTATATGGAATACACTCCCACCCCTTCCTATTCACGTGAAGAGCCCCGATAATTTTTTTCCAAAGATTATTGCTTTCCGTCTTGAATCTCCACCCCCATTTGGTCAATAAGGACGTATTCACCACTTCAAGCTTGTTCAAACCCAAACCACCATCTTTTACATGACGAGTGACCAAGTCCCATGCCACCCAATGTAACTTTCTCTCTACTGATGACCCTCCCCACAGAAAACTCTTAATCATCGATTCCAAATCCGATATGATCTTTTTAGGAGCTTTATAAAGAGAGAAATAATATGTCGGAAGACTCTCCAACACAGATTTAATTAAAACCACCCTTCCCCCAATAGAAAGAAGATTCGACTTCCATTTAGATAGCCGAGCTCGAAAAATTTCTAGAACCGGTTGCCAGTTGACAACCCGATTCATGTTAGCTCCTACTTTAAGACGAAGATAAACAAAAGGCAGACAATCCGGTTTACATCCCACCACATTAGCTAATTCCCCGGTTTCTTCCAATCCCACACCGATTCCAAAAAGATTGGACTTTTCAAGATTTATTTTAAGACCTGAGCATAAATAAAAAACACGCAAAATTCTTACAATATTAATTAATTCAGCTCTGGACCATTCTCCCATCACTATAGCGTCGTCCGCATAAAGGAGATGAGACATGGTTGGACCATTATTCGGTATTCGAATCCCTTTTATGACCTCAGATTCTTTAGCGGCACCGATCATACAAGATAATGCCTCCATAACGACCAAAAAAAGAAACGGCGAAAGCGGGTCGCCTTGTCGCATACCCTTCTCACACCTAAAAGTGAAAGTAGGTGAGCCGTTAACCAAGACCGAAGAATTCGCCGATTTAAGGACCCCGACAATCCAAGAGCACCATTTATTATGAAAACCCATTTGTTGGAGAATACTCACAACAAAGTCCCAACTCACGTTGTCATACGCTTTCTCAAAATCAATCTTTAAGAAAAAAGCCTTGGACTTCTTCTTCTTGATCCATGAGATTAATTCATTTACGATATGCGGCCCATCCAAAATGTACCTCCCTTTAAGGAAAGCCGACTGGGTGTCGGAAATAACCTCATCGAGAACCAACCTTAACCAATTAGCTAGCAACTTCGAGATCGCCTTACTTATCACTCCCGCCAAATTGATGGGCCTATAATTGTTTAGAGAGACCGGGTCTTTGACCTTAGGAATAAGAGCAATGAAGGAGGCTCCACTTCCTAGGTTAATAACACCCGAACTGAAAAACACATCAAAAATCTTCACGAAATCCTCCTTAAAAATTTCCCAATAATGCTTGATAAATCGAAAATTCATCCCTTCCGGACCCGGGGACCTCTCATCCCCACATTCGAAAACCGCCTCTTTGATTTCACGCTCACTAAAAGGCTCGACTAAAAAGTTCCTGTTCACCTCCGAAATCTTCTTAATGTTTTGACACACTATCTCCGGTCTATTTGAAACGTTCTCTTTAAATTTCTCCCGAAAAAAAGTGAGGACCTGTTTTTTAATCAACTTAGGTTTGGAACACCATTCGCCGTTTATATTGAGACCATGGATCGTATTAACCGCTTTCCTACCGTTCACCAAGGCGTGGAAAATTTAGAGTTCTCATCCCATCTATAGCCCACTTCACCCGCGATCTTTGTCTAAGATCCACATTTTTCCTAAAACCCACCTCTTTCACTATTTTCCTATTCTCCGCCATCACCCATTCTTCTTCCTCAATTAAGTCCCTGTTTTCCATATCCGTCTCGAGAGCCTCCAGCTCGGATAGAGCCACATTCACATTCTCATTTTCTTTAGCTAAAAAGTCGTCCCTTCATCTTTTCAACCGGGCTCTTATGTGGGCAAATTTAGAAGTAAGACATGAGTCCGGAGCACCACTAGAGGCAAAACTGTCTACGGCCTCAAGCACCGCTTCCTCAAAGCCCGGCTGGCCAATCCAAGAGCTAAAAATTCTGAACGGCCTCGGACCAAAGTTATGATCAGCTACCTCCAGAATAATAGGGCAATCCAAATTCTGAACGGCCTCTGTTCTGTTGGGCCTTTTTTCTTAGTTGTCAATAACTTCTATTCCAAGTTGATTGGACCAACAGTAGTTGCGCCTTTTTAAGTCATTTGGGCGTTTTAGAGATCATAGGCCCAGGTGGATGGTTATCAATTAAAGTATTAAACATTAAACAATTAAACAATAAATTTATTTTGCCAATAATGTTTTGTTTCATTCTTTTTGCCTATAATGTTTTGTTTCATTCTATGATTCGCAAACAAATGTTTTGTTTCAAACCCGGTACAACAAGATATGGTAGTTAGGACACAATCAAACACTATTACTTAGGCTTAAGGGTGTGGGGTGCGTCCCGGGCACGACGAGGCCCGGCGCCATTGCTCCCTCCCGGTCCGTCCCGTCGCCAACGTCGGCTCCTTGCGGCATGCGACTACCCACTTCTCTCTTTTCTTCTTTATACTAACACACACATAGGGTGGGGTTCTAGAGTGAACATAGTGTATTTTCATCTTCAAATCCTAGGCATTGATTTACATTTATGTATTGATAATCAAGGGCTAAGATTAGTTTACTAGTGTTCATAACTAAGGGGATTGTTCATGTATGTATGTATGTATGTATGTAGCTTAATAAATCTAATATGGACAAAGGGGTTATCTGGTTAGATGTGGTAAATCTAGGGGGCTTTATCAAAACTAAATACTTTATGTAAGCAATTATCTTGCAATGTATGTATGTATGTATGTGTGTGTATGTATGTATTTGAACAAAGGGGTTATCTTAGATTTACTTTTTTGGGGATAGAACTTCAGACCATGTTTGTAGCCAGCGTGGTGATAATGGAGAAATTGTGGACTTCAGCAATACATACCTAAGATAATGACCAAGATATCGTCGGGTTATACCAAGAGTCTTTTTACTAGGCTCTTTCAGACCAAACCTAAGTTATCTTAGGTAACTCCTCTTTGGCTCCTTCAGCAATATTCAACACAACCTGGTTTCGTTTCCTACCTCCGGTGTAAGGAAAAAAGAGACAGTTTGAGGTTGGAGGATTTTTCTTATTAAGAGAAAAATATCTCTAAATAAGTATGAATACTCTCAGGATTTATAAGGAAATCAAAGACTTTTATTTCATGATGGAAATCTTACAGAGGGGAAATATCTTACAAAAGGAAAAATAAAAACACTCTAAACACTCTTGATAATATAATAGACTTTTATTAGAAAGAAAACATTTTAAGACTTGAGTGAAGACCGATGCCCCCTCCTTTCTCTTTTTTTTCCCTTTCTTATAGGCTTTATTCATGACGAGTCTTCATGTTGCAAGATACGTGTCTTCTTCTGCCATTTTATTAGCTAGGTGTCTTTATGTCTTGTCTTGAAGTGTCCCATCCCTTTTCTCAAAGTTGCCTTGGGAAGACATCTAGCCCTGCATCTTTTGTCTTTATGGTCATGTGAATCTTATCTTTTCCTTTTCCGGCCAAATATCAAAGTTTTGTATATATCGGTTAGAAATCTAGAAGAGAATCTTTTTTGATAATTAGGTGTTTAAACCCATATGTTTAAACCCTTTAATCTATGCTTAATGCCTATTCATTTGAATTTAGGTTATCTCTTGATCAGTTGGTACTCATATTGTTTTTATTAGGAGAACATGACGGGCAGGTTCCAGGAGGGTGTTTCCTATATTGACAAATCTTATATTGTGCCTTCGGACTTGATCTGACTGAACCAGTTTCTAACAAATTTATCTTGCTGTTTAAAAATTTTATCGCTGCATCTGGTGATTTTCGGGCCGGAGCAATCATAACTGGAGAATTTTTATATTATCCTCCATAAGTTCTAAATGGTTTTTTAAAAGTAGATTCCATTCCCTGAATTACTACTCTTATCCCAATAGCTCTCCTGTAGTGAATATCATTTTCATTAAAGTTTGTAAATTCTCTTCTTTTGGAATCGATTTTGCAGAAGAAAGCTTGACATTTTTCAAGATGTAAAAAATGATAAGCATGGTAATAATAATCATTGTAAAAGTCTGGTCCTGCAGATAAAAACTTTAGGGCTAAAGTATCTCTAGGGGTCATAGTTGGGTTGTTATGATAATAGTTTTTTACTGAAGTTATTACCCATCTTGGTAAATCTGACAATTCAGGAAAATCAGGTGAGGTAAGATAAATCATGTTGATGGCACCAAAATCGTACCAATATCTTATCTCATCAGCTGGTGATCCTTGCAGATAATTTAATCTAGGGTATACCCCTGTGAAATCAACATACCTTGACTCAGTTTGAGCAAGGCTGTATAGTTCTATCATTTTATTTCTTTGTCTAGAAACAGGATCTAATAAAAAAGGTTGTTGTTGGGGAGGAATCTGTTGGAGGACTTTTTCAAAGGTGGTTGTTTTATCTGAATGAGGTTTAAAAGAAAACTTTTCCCTTACCTGTTCTTCAGGGTCTGGAGCAGTTTCCATAACATGATCACCAGAAGAAGTAGATGGAATATCTGTTTTTTCTAAAATAAATGACATATCTACTTTTTCTATCATTTGATGTTTTATCATAAGCTTCATTTTCATACTATCGAACTCATACATGGTAACTTTGTCACTTATCATCCTGAAGTGGCTTTTCACCAGATTTTTTATCTCTGCAATGTGTTCAGGAATGGTTTCAATTATATCTATAAGTTCTCCCATATCAGTTGCAATTTCTTTAATTGCTTGTATCTGTTCGTCCATCATCTTTAGACGGCTATCAAGTTGTTGTCCTAATTCTTCCATCTCTAGTCAAGAAATCTGCCAAAACATTTTTATCGGATTTATTATTTCAATATCAAAATTATATTCAGATAAAAGAGTTTGCCATCTTATGAGCCTTTTATACTCAGGTTTAGAAGGCAAAATATTTTTCATAAAAACTTTTACCTGGGTATTATCAGTTCTTAACAGAAATTTGTTAGGTAATAAGAAATAATAAACCTTTTGGCAGCTTCTAATAACTGCTAGTAATTCTTTTTCATTAATATGATATCTTGTTTCAGTGTCACTAAAAGTCCCTGAACAATATCTACAAATGCTTTCACCAATTTTTTCTTCTTCAGAGTTATAATCTATCCTTTTAAGTATCCCACTCCAATAATATTCTGAAGCATCAGTTTCTAAAATTAAATCATCCCCTTTTTTGGGTAATTGTAATTTTGGTAACCTTTTACAATATTCTTTTATCTTTCTTACTTGTTCTTCTAGACCTTTATCAAAACTAAATTCTTTATCCTTTTTAAGCAGAACTTGAAAGGGTTTTCTTAGAGCTGCAAGATTTTCTATGAAATCAGAAGCATAATTTAATATTCCAAGAAAACTTTGAACTTGTTTTTTATCAATCAATTTATTTGGGAAGGCAGTTATTTTTTTCAAAATATAGCTTTGAAGTTCTATCCCCTGGCCATCTATCTTCATTCCCAAAAAATCTATAGTTTCTTGTAACAAACTAGTTTTTCTTTCCGAAAGAGCTAATCCATGTTTTATACATAAATCTGTAAAAGTGTCAAGATGTTTTAAATGTGAATTAATATCATCTGATAGGATTAGAACATCATCTATATATACAAAAATAAAGTCATAATTTCTAAATATAATATCCATTTTTCTTTGAAATATTTGAGGAGCATTTTTCAATCCAAAAGGCATTACAAGCCATTCATATTGCCCTTGAGGAGTAGAAAATGTTGTGTATGCAATACTATCAGGATGCATTTTTATTTGCCAAAATCCACTTTTGCAATCAAATTTTGAAAATATCTTTTTGTTTCTAGTCGAATTTATTAAACTTTCTTTGTGAGGTAAAAAATATCCATAAAAAACAGTATTATCATTTAGTTTCTTATAATTTATTACCATTCTAGGTTTACCTCTTGTAACCTCAGCGTGTTTTCTTACAAAGAAGGCAGGAGAGCTGTGTAGGCTATGACTAGCTCTGATCAACTTTAAATCTAGGAGTTCTTTTATATGGGACCTAAATTCTTTTTGGTCTTCTGGATTGTATCTCATTGGTTTTACTCTAATCTCCTTATCTTTATCTTTCATTTCTAATTTTGCTGTTATCTGATTTTTATCCCAAAATTGTAATGGGTTACTTGTGTAACATTGTTTTAACTTATCCTTTATGTTTTCTGATGTACGTGAGTGTTATTAGTTTTTAATGTATATGTTAAGCCCCTTTTTAACACTTTTTAGCCAAGTTTTAAATTTATAAAACACGATATTTACTAACACTAAACACACATATGGGCAAGTGCACCCATCGTGAGCGTAGTATAGTGTTGGTAAGATACCGAGGTCGTCTGAAGGGGAATGGTCCCAGATCTCGCGTCAGCATGACCGCGAGTGACCATTACCCTTATCAAAAACCCCAACCAGCAAGAACTTATCTGTGTCCGTGCGGGCACGCGCGAATACAGCGGTTGAAACCAATCTGTCCATTGATGAGAAGACTTACCTTAAGTAAGAGAACGAATGTTACGCATAGCGATGGGGCCTGGCACCGCATCCTATGGACATTTTCATCACGACAAGGGATCTGGACAACAGTAACAGTCATCAAGTGGCGATGTGGCACGGCACCGCATCCCGCATGCATCTTGGCTAGAACAAGAAAGCGGGAATAACATCAGTTACCGCAAGCAGCGATGCGGCCCAGCACCGCATCCTGCCTACAAGGCAAGTGGGTCTGACACCACAGTACAAGTGGCACTGAGAACAGTCAACTGTCAGCCCACATTTGTGCAACAGTCTGACACCACAGGACGTGGCATCACCACCGTAACCGACAGGTCTGACATACCTGCAGGATACTGTGCGTTGTCAGACTAGCTACTCAACTACCCTCCTTCACTCCTCGGCTATAAATACCCATCCCAAACCAGGTTTGAGGTATCACTTCTCAACTCTCTCACTACTACTACTATCACACTTTGCTTCCCAAGCAAACTACTGATTCTCACGCCGGAGAGTGGTACCCCTACCCCATCCTCCTTGTTACGAGTCACGGCTTGTTTCCTTGTGCAGGAAACCAACCAGCGGACGATCCAGCCAGCGATCCTCGGAAAGAAGGGATTAACCGTACTTGACGAGACCAGTGAGTTAACCCCACCCGGTTAACCATTGTTTCATCATTGGCGCCCACCGCTACTCTTAGCACTTTTTTCCATCATCCTTTTCTCTCCAAAGATCATGTCTGATCGTCTAAACAACACTACCGGGGATAACCTAAACCCCGCTAACCAAGGGCCTGCGGGGACCACTCCCCTAGCCCCAAATGCTGAACACATTGGCACATCAACGCAAGGGGGCGCATCCCTTACGTTCGGACACGATCTATCACAGTACGCTTCTGTGATACCTCCTGGCATGAACCTTCATGCCTGGTACGACCAACAAGCAGCTCTGCTGGCTGCAACATACAACAGAGCTTGCGCAGAAGCGCAAGTACCGGTCGGGCCTACCCCGGCACCGTATACCCCTGCGGGTCGTGTTTTACAATACGACGGCAGGGCCAACACACACCCAGCCTCCCGGAGTAGGCATGATGACCGCGGCTCCTCTTACTGTCAGGTCCGCACGATTGATGAGGATGATTCCTCATACGGGTCCGGCACCAGGGGCCCAATAAAAAGCTGCCTGGGTCCTCATGGCGAAAACAGGCGGCAATCCATAGCCCACCGAGGTCCTGGCATTCAGAGCCGGCTGGGACCTCAGTCCCACTATGAAGGGCAAGGCCGTACCGATCCGGACGACGGTACATACCGTGGGGAATCCCACGCCACTAGCAGCAGACCGGGAGGACGCAATTACGCTCCTCCCACTCACCCCCGCACTACATACCTCCGCGCTGCAAAGCTCCACCAGAGCCAACCCTATAGGCCGAAATCTGCGGCCGAAAACTCCAAATTCGCCCCGGAGATCGCCCAAGCCGATGTTACGACCACCAAATTCCCATTGAACATTGGGAAATACAATGGGTCGTCCGACCCGGACGACCACATGAACATCTTCATCGACGCATGGTGCAACGGCAGGTGGGACGAGCCTACCGGGTGTCATTTTTCCCCCCAGACCCTCACGGGTCTGGCGAGGGCCTGGTTCGATTCTTTTCCAGTGGGATCACTGGCTTCATTTGAGGACTTATAAGAAAAGTTCCTCGCACATTTTTGCCAGCAGCGACGTCATGAACGTGATTCTATGGACGTCATGAACATCTGGCGTAGAGACAACGAATCGCTTGAGGCGTTCGTTGTCCGTTACAATAAAGAATGCCTGGAGATAGGCGACGTGGCAGACCAAATGGCACGCAACCATTTCATTGTTGCCGTCAAGGACGAACAAATGGTTATGACTATCTCCGGCAAGGATGGCTTGCCCAAGAAATGGGAAGATGTCATGGCTGCGGTCAAGACATACGCCCAGACTCAGCGGTCCCTCAAACCGCACGTCTCAAAGGCACAGCCCCAAACGGAAGGCCAGTCCTCCCACCAAGAACACAAGCGCAACCGGGACACAGAGAATCGCGGCAGCGATCCCAGACCATATGTCCCGCGGAACAACCAGCCCGACGCAAGGGCAACGATCAACGCCCAGCGTGAAAACCGGGCGTCGAAGAAGGAGTCTCGGGACCGTAACTGGACCGAGATCAACCAATCACCAAGCGACGTCCTTCTTACGGACGCGCAATTCCTGCGACCGGCCCAACCGATGAAGTCCAAAAAGAACCAGGATCCCGCGCTCTATTGCGAGTATCACAAGGACTCGGGCCACACAACGAACAACTGCATCAGTCTCCGACTGGAGATTGAGCGAGCCCTAAAAGAGGGGAAGCTGCAACATCTGTTGCCAGCCGCGCAAAAGCAAACTAAGCGCATCACCCCCCACAACGAGGGCACCTCCACGGGTAAGAGGACCATGTACGTGGCCTCAACCCACATGATTAATGGAGGACGAGGAAGGCCGCGCAAGGCGGCAAGAAGACCGGACAATGACTGGAAAGACGACCAAGTGGTCTTTCCAAAAGTCCGAGGCGGACCGCGCGACAGGCGCGCCGTCGTTATCACAGGCTACCTGGCTCACTACTGCACCGAGCGACTATTCATCGACCCGGGCAGTACGTCTGACATTATATATGAGCAGTGCTTCAACCAGTTCGATTAAGAAGACAAGGATCGGTTGCAGCCGGTAGACTACCCTTTGGCCGGGTTTGCGGGGGAAACCGTATTCCCCCTGGGCCAAATCACTTTCCCTGTGCGCCTCACCAATGGTAGGCACACACGAACGGAGGAGGTAAACTTCATGGTTCTACCTCACACCTCCAAATACGACGTACTTCTGGGGAGGGAATCCCAGGGCGACTTCAACATGATCACATCCGTCTCCCACTCTGCCATCGGTTTCCCAACCGAGACGGGGATCGCGATAATTTACGCCCGCAGAGAAGTTATGTCCTCGGACGAGCTGCGTCCGACCAAGGTAGCAAGGCCTACCCCCAACAAGCAACCAGAAAAATGGTTTCTTAACGCAAGACACCCAGAGCAAACGGTCACGTTGGGCCATGCCTTGTCCCCCACCATCAGAGCACGCCTGAAGCAGCTCCTCTTCAGGAACCAAGACATTTTTGCGTGGGCACCCGCAGACATGACAGGGGTACCACGTGAAATTGCGCAACATTTCTTGAATACCATGCCAGGTATCAAGCCGGTGATCCAAGGCCAACGCCACCTTGGATCAGCAAAGAACGCGGCGATGGAAGAGCAGGTACAAGAACTGCTCTCCGCAGGCATCCTGCGGGAAGTCAAATACCAGACTTGGTTGTCCAACCCAGTCATTGTAGAAAAACCAAGCGGGGGCTGGCGCATATGCGTCGATTACAAAGATCTCAACAAGGCCTGCCCCAAGGATTGTTACGCACTTCCGGAGATCGACGAGAAGGTCGATAACCTTGCACCATTTCGATGGAAGTGTTTCCTCGATTGTTACAAAGGCTACCACCAGGTGCAGATGGCAATCGAGGATGAAGATAAAACGGCATTCCGCACGCCTATCGGAAATTACTGCTACACGAAAATGCCGTTTGGGTTGCGCAACGCGGGTGCAACCTATCAAAAATTGATGAACGACACTTTTCGCGGACAAATCAGCAAAAGTGTCGAAATCTATATGGACGACCTGGTCGTCATGAGCATGGAGGAAGATACCATGCTCAACGATGTTGAAAGAACATTCCAAACTCTACGAAGCGTTAATATGAAGCTAAACCCAGGGAAATGCTCGTTTGGAATGGAAGAAGGCAAGTTCCTTGGATTCATCGTAACCAAAGATGGATTCAAGGTGAACCCGGAAAAAGTTCAGGCGATCGAACGCATGCCATCGCCTTCTATGATGAAAGAAATGCAACGACTAGCCGGCAGGCTAGCCGCACTGAACAGATTCTTAGCCAACCATGCAGCTAAGTCTTATCCTTTCATCAAGACCCTGCGGAGCTGTTTGAAAAAGGAACAATTCCAATGGACCACAGAGGCCGAAAAAGCTTTCTGGGAGATGAAAGAGTGTTTGATTCAACTCCTAACTCTAACTGCACCACGCAAGGATGAGCCACTTATCTTGTACCTATCTGCCGCGGACAACGCGGTAGGCGCGGTACTCATAGTGGAACGCGAAGGAGTTCAAACACCCATCTACTATATCAGCAAAATGCTCAACGACCCAGAGACGAGGTACTCCATCATGGAGAAGTTGGTATTGGCACTAGTACACGCGTCAAGACAGTTGCGACGTTACTTTGCAAACCACGCCATTACTGTGTTAACCAACTATAGGATCGGCCCGATCCTATCAAAACCCGACATCTCTGGTAGATTAGCAAAGTGGGCAATTGAGCTGGGCGCACTTACACTGAACTATAAGCCGCGCCCCGCAATCAAAGGCCAGGTCTTGGCTGATTTCGTCACCGAAGTACCAGCAAATCGCATTCAAGAATGCGAACAAGAAAAAAACCCTACGCCACCACCATCCTCCTCAGAAACATGGGCACTATTTACCGATGGTGCATCCAACGAGGATGGTGCAGGTGCGGGTCTACGACTCGTCAGCCCCGATGGCCAAGAGCTTACCTATGCAATCCGCCTCGATTTCAAAAGCACAAATAATGAGGCAGAGTACGAGGCTCTACTGGCAGGACTGCGTTTGGCAGTCAAACTCGGCGTCCAACATTTGGAAGCACACGTCGACTCACTATTGGTTGCAGGGCAGATACGCGGCGACTATGCCGCAAAAGGGGATATCATGATCCTCTACCTCGAACAAGCCTTGCAACTGACATCAAAGTTCACTTCCTTCAATATCCGCCATATCAACAGAAGTGATAACAAACCCGCGGATGCACTGTCAAAACTTGCATCCACCAGCTTCCAACACCTGGCAAAGGAGGTACGCATCGAGATTCTGCAAAATCCCCCAGTACCCCTACGCCAAGTCAATGTCATCCAGTACGGTACAACATCCTGGATGACACCTATCATTGTATACTTGTAATCAGGTGTTACTCCCAAAAGCAAGGCAGAGGCACGTAAGTTGCAACACAAAGCGTGTCATTATCAGATGGGAGACGGTATCTTATACCGTAAATCATACCTGGGGCCACTCTTACGATGCGTCGACCCCCAAGATGCCACATACCTTATCAGAGAAATACACGAGGGAATATGTGGCATACACGCGGGTCCACGTATGGTCGTGGCCAAAATCATGAATGCCGGGTACTACTGGCCCGGCATGCACCTAGATGCGGTCAAAGTCTTGCGCAAGTGTTTCAATTGTCAGCGGCATGCTCCCAAGACCTTGCGCCCCAAGAACAACCTGATCCCTGTCACCACTGCATGGCCATTCCAAAAATGGGCAATCGATGTGGTGGGACCATTTCCAGACGCACCAAGTGCAGTGAAGTTTATCATAGTGGCTGTCGATTACTTTACAAAATGGGTAGAGGCAAAACCGCTCGCCTCAACCACCGCTATGATAACAAGGAAATTCGTCTGGGAACATATCATCTGCTGTTTCGGTCTACCAATGTGCCTTGTTACCGACAACGGTACCAACTTCGCTGCGGATGACTTCCAAAAATGGCTAAAGGAGCTAAACATTGAACACATATTCTCCTCAGTGGCGCATCCGCAAGGGAATGGCCAAGTCGAGAGTATCAATTAAAGTTTAGTCGAAGGCATTAAAGCACGATTGGGAACAGCCAGACGCGGCTGGGTTGATGAACTCCCAAGTATCTTATGGGCCCACAGGACAAGCCCAAAGACAAGTAACGGTGAGACACCCTTCAGCCTGGTCTATGGCACTGAAGCGATGATCCCCGCGGAAGTAGGCCTCCCCTCACCTAGAATGTTGGCTATCCACAGGATAGATAACAATGAGGAACGCAGGATTGATTTGGACCTCCTGGAAGAAAGGCGTGAAAACGCTGCCATCAACGAGGCCAAGTAGAAAACCAAACTTGAAAAGTACTACAATGCACGCGTCCGCATTTGTACCTTCAACCCGGGAGACTACGTCCTTCGTGACAATGAAGCATCTAACGCGGAACGTCCAGGGAAACTTGCCCCCAAGTGGGAAGGACCCTACCTCATTCAAGAGGTCCTGGGCAAAGGCGCGTATAAACTGCAAACATTAGAGGGCAAAACTATCGCACGCACATGGAATGCACAACAGCTTCGACGCTGTTACATGTAAGCCATGTTTTTTACATTCACCATGTAACCTATCGGGCCGTAGGCCATTTGCAAATACATAAATGAACGATTCAATGCAATATTGTTTATTTACTTCTATTACAAATACGTGTTCCACTCTGCGGTATCTGCAAAAACAGATTGGCAAAATCTTCATTCGCGATACCCACACAGAGTGGTGACCACACGCAAGTATTGTAATAGGCCAGCAATGCAAATACGGTTTTCACAAAACCTATACAATTCCTAAACCCTAACGAGATAAAAACAGGATTTGACTAATACTCATACGACAAGGATATAGAGTATACTTGAATATCATCTAGATATGCAAAAGGCAAATACAGACTTAGTGTTATTCACAATAACATTAACTCATACAAGTTCACACATGCAAGTAGTAAAAACACTTGTATAACTTGAAACGGTTAAAACTTTATATTCAAAAAATGTCTACACCCACGCGGTGTACAAGATATTTACATAAAGTTTTTAACATTTACATGGATGAAACAAAAAAGGGCACGCAGGACATCCTAGTCTTTCTTTGAACCGCTGGTACCCGCATCACCCTTGCCATCACCAGCAGTCTCTTCCTCTTCATCTTCCTCATCAGCATATAATAACCGCAAGCGGACTACGTAGTCTTCTGCGTCCAGGCATTCGTCAAGTTTCTCAAGGGCGGAAATGGATGTATCGTTATATGCCTCAAGAGCGGCAGCAAGAAGCGCTTCAGTGTCCACGCCATGGAAACCGGACCTTTCATCAGTATATTTGCCCTGGGCCAAAACATTCATATGACTGATGCACCGGTTGTAGCCAGCCTTAAAACCAGCGTCACGTGCACGCAACCTAATCTGCTCTACACCAGATGCGTTCTCAGGCGCGTCAAGGATAGACCGAACAATCTGCAAAACAGACAATAAGGTTATCAAATGGCAAACCTAAAAACATAGCAAAGGCAACGGGTACTTACATGCCCGATACCATGGATACGCATCCATTCGCGATCTTCCTTGAGCTGATCGAATGAAGAAACAAGGCTATCCCTAGCCTCAGCAGCCTCCCTTGCCCGCGCTTCAGCTTCAGCAGCATGGGCAGAGACCTCATCAATAATGCCCACCCGGCTCCGCACTTCAGCCTTTTAACAAAGAGACAAATACACAAAGATAATCAACATACTTGTGAGATGTATATACAAATTCAAGAGCAAACGAAGTTTATACCTGGAAGCCCTGAACAGTTTTGTTTAAGTTGGTGCGGTCAGCATTTGCCCTTTCAAGAGCCTTGGCAGCACGGGCCTCCGCCTCCTTGGCCTTTTCAAAAGCCTTGGCAACGCGAGCTTCCGCCTCCTTGGCCTCTTTGGCAACCGTATCAGTTGCGGCTTTCTCCTTAACCAAAGCAGCATTCGCTGCCTTGACGTTAGCAAGCTCCTGACGAACACGAAAGAGAGTTTCATTCTGTTTGGCCCAAGATTTTTTCCAAGTCTTGCGCTCATCAGAAATTGTCCTGCGCTCATTAGAAAGAGATTCTTTCCAACTCTTGCGCCCATCAGAGAGCAGTTTGGCAAGGGTACGAACCTGTTTGAGCTCAGCAGTTGCAGTCCACTCCTCAGTCTGCTTATGCTTCTCAAAGGTAGCCTTATCCCTTTCAAGCTGCTCTGCACCCTCACGTGCAGCCTTCACCAACTCTTCAGCCTCAGCCCGCAAGCGAGCAGTTTCCTCCTCCTTGCGACCCAGTACCTTGTAGTCTTCTATAATGGCATTCGCCATTATGGAACTCCCCACAAGCATGGAAGAGAGCTGATTGATCCGGAGCTCACGTGGCAAACCGCGAGCCCGGTTAACTTCAAACGGGGTGCCCAAACCACCCAAAATCTCCCTGCACGCGGAGGGATCAGCTGAAATATCATCCCCTTGCATAACAGTCCAAGGGGGACGGTGATAGTTCACAGCCCGGTCTTCAGTATAGGTGCGGTAATAGAACTCCAATTCAGACTCTTCAGGCTGAATAGGAGTCCCTTTAGAACCCGCACCCCCAGAAGTGGAACCAGAAGCTTTCTCAGCAACAGGAGATTTCTTCCTCTCAGTATAAGCAAACTTCAGGTTCAGCTCGTCAGTATCCTGCGGCGAGATCAGGTTATCATGAGAATCTACCGTATCAAAGATCTGCGCCGCAGGTTTCTTCCCAGTATCTTCTACTTGCGCAGAAGGTTCAGTGCTAACATCTTTATTAACCCCCGCATCCGCAGCTGTGTCATGCGGGGGGGGGGGGAATGTGGAGCATCAAACATAGAGAAACCTTCATCTTGCGGTTCTGCGAATAAAGGAAAAACACTTTAACTTCAAGTGCAAAGGCAAAATACTTATAAAAGTTATGAATCACTTACCAGAAGCAACCACAGGTTTCACAGGTTTCGTAACAGCTGTCCGTTTGGTCTGTATCTTCGGACGCTTCGCCACACCAGCACCAGCAGCCTTATCATCCATCTTTCTCTTCTTCTTCTCATCAGCAGGTTGTGAACCCGCAGAGGATCCACCTGCTGCCGCACCACCACCTAGAACACCTAAACCCTCAAGGGTGTCAGATACTACCACGTAATCGGTATATCTGCGGAAACGAGAACGAGAGATACCTGCCGCCTGCGGCACCAAGGGAGGAACAACCGTAGCATCAGGTTTTTTCTTGCCACGACCCCGCGCAGCTTTCTCAGCATGCTTCTTGGGAGCACCCTTCACCTCAAATTTACCCAGGGCCCCAAGAGTACCTACGGTTACATCATCAAACAAATAAGTAAGAAAGGTGAACTTCTTCCCAAAGAAGGTTATAGAATATACCTTAGCCTTGTGGCAGGGGTGCGTTCAACCCATCACGATCCGGAACGCGGAAGTTGTTGACAATAATCACATTATAACCTATTTCACCTGCCGCAAGCGGAACTAACTCAACCTTACCCGTGAAGGTCGGATAAAAAATCCTCCACAAAGCAGCATCCGCTGATAATACAATTGCAAATCAATGACGTATAAGGAGGTAAGGAAACCGCACAAAGGGTAAGAATACTTACCACCACTCTTTTCCCGCACAACGGGCCTTGACTTCCTATCGGGCCTGGTCAACATCATCCGCAGCACCCACAGCTGCGAGTTGTCCAGCTTCTTATATTCAAAGGTTTTCAACTGTGGAAACCACTCCACCGTATCCGCACTAGGAAGATCAATATCTTCCGCAGGAATCACCTCGTTCACGTTGCGGAAGGTCATCCTGGCAACGACCGCGGCCGCCTTAATGTAGAATAACTTTGTCTTCCACTTTGAAATACCCTTCGGAGGGGTCATCATCTTGGGGCTCCCGTACCGTTGGCTAAAAGAGAAAAACCAAGTATTGACAGTTAACTGGTAAAACCGCCGGAAGTTTTCAACAAAAATATCCAGACTGAGAACACGGAATGTGTACTCGAAATTTCTAATCCGAATCATCCCAAACGGACTCATTTGGGAGATATGAAGCTGGTAATACTCCAGAACCTCAGCAACAAAAACGGTTAATGGTAAACGAAGGTTACCATCAATGAAAGAATCGGCCCACATGGTGACATAACCGGCCAGAGCATCGGCACCGGTGTCACCCTCCTGGGGGTACTCAGCCCCAAACTCCTGGGCATTTGAATACTGGTCATCAAGTTCTTAAACTGATTTTTTGACCACTTCAGCACCGGTAGGCCACCGCCGGGGGCACTACCACCGTCTTATTCTTCTTCTTCCGCCGCCACCGGCGAAGAATGTTCAGGGTTTTCACCCTCAATATTGTGTGGATTGGATGGTCCAGCCATCAAGAAATGTAACAACGAAGATAGAAGGTTGGGTTTACAAAAAAAACTCAGAAACGTGACCGGAATTTTAGACAAGTCTATCGGAGAAGACGAAGGAAGCACTCTCTTTCACTCACCGGAAAATTTTCAAATTTTGAAAAAGTGAAGAGAAATAGAACGGTTTCCCCTTATATACTCATCGCAATTAATGCGATGCAGTAACTGAATCATCACGTTCAAAATGGGCGAATTATACGACGCCACATGTTCAGCGACGGTTACGCTGACAGTTATCACGCGCGCGTGGCCATCTACGCGCCTGACAGAAGAGACTTTTACACTACTTGCTACAGTGCATTTATGATCTCGGGCAGTGCAAACGTCCTTTCGATTCAGCACATGACAGAATCCTACCAACTTTCCCCAACCCACACGTGCGTTCTGCCACGTATGCAGCGCAAAAGCGACAACATTATCCAAACATAAGCGGCATGCGGTTTCTCTGGTTTACCGCACCATAACCCATACCGCATGTTGTTTTTTTACATACCCCTCAAAAAAGGCAAAAATATATATCTCTACATTATGTAAAGGGGTATAACCAATAACCGCACATACCCACGAGCACACGTGGAATATGCGGAGATGACACACACGAACCCGCACGGGTGTGTCAGATACTCAGAACCAGCGTTGTTCTTTGGACTGCGAAAACCGCTTCTCAGAATGCGGCAAACCGCATTCCATATAACCTTCTTCAAGGTTCAAATCCCTCGTGTCCGGTTCACAATCACGGAGGGAACGCAAACAGCTTCTCCTTAGGATAAAGGACAGGTACGCTGAGCAACCGCACATCAGCAACCCTGACTCCTGATCCTTCAAGAGCCACATCCAAGCTTCAAACTCTTTAGAAGCGAGTTCTTTGATGCAAACCGCAGACACTCACGAGTAGCTGCGTCGGAATATAATTACCCTAACGATAGCCACGGAAGAGCCATAACTAAACCGCTACGCGGTTGCTCAAAGCTACTTCCAGGAAAACTGCTTTCCAACTAAGCGTGAAGGAAAATGGTTACAGAACGAATGCGGACGAGTTTCACCCAGATTCCCAAGTATCTGCGGCGATCTCCTTCGGCAAAACTACTTCAAGGAAAACTACTTTCTACCAAAGCGTGAAGGGAAGTGGCTAATGAACAGTGGTAACAAGTCTGCTTATGACTAACTACCCATCTATGGACCGCATAGAATAAACAATGGTGGGCACTACCATGCCTATACTCATGTTTATTTGCCCATAGTACAGATTCACATTGTTTGACCAAACACGGCCAACAATGACGCAAGTATCCCACATAGTTCGACCACACATGGCCAAAGATGTGTAGCAACGAGGTAACCACAAAGGATGTACGGTTACTTGAGAGCTAAACCGCAGAGGACGTGCGGTTACTTGAGAGCTAAACTGGAGAACATGAACACCCCACAAAAGCAGGGATCATCGTTGCATGTCCAGTTGATAAACATAGAGCTTGAGCAAAGTACTTGCAACATTGCATCACCTGATGCAGAGGTTACAACTAGAGTTGTGATAACGAACATCTTCCGTCACCATCTCAAAGGTTGGTTCGAACCCTGTCAACATCTTCAGTCACCGTTACAAAGGTTGGTTCGAAACACCAACAGGTGGCTGATGACATCAGAAAAAGGTACACCCTATTACCAAATCAAATCCTTGGCTGAGAATTCCGCATCAGACGGAACTTGCTCACCGGTACGGAAGAGACGTCACCGGACTCACAGCCTGATTTACTGAAAGAAGGAGCCATTTGCATGGCCCATATTCTACCTTCTAGACACCATAGTCCAGTATTCCTCCCACATGCAACTTGCATAAGGAAGAAACACTAGACTGGGGGGACTTGAAGGGGTATGGTCCCAGATCTCACGTCAGCATGACCGCGAGTGACCATTACCCTTATCAAAAACCCCCACCAGCAAGAACTTATCTGTGTCCATGCGGGCACGCGCGAACACAGCGGTTGAAACCAATCTGTCCATTGATGAGAAGACTTACCTTAAGTAAGAGAACGAATGTTAGGCATAGCGATGTGGCCTGGCACCGCATCCTATGGACATTTTCATCACGACAAGGGATCTGGACAACAGTAACATTCATCAAGTGGCGATGCGGCACGGCACCGCATCCCGCATGCATCTTGGCTAGAACAAGAACGCGGGAATAACATCAGTTACCACAAGCAGCGATGCGGCCCAGCACCGCATCCTGCCTACAAGGCAAGCGGGTCTGACACCACAGTACAAGTGGCACTGAGAACAGTCAACTGTCAGCCCACATGTGTGCAACAGTCTGACACCACAGGAAGTGGCATCACCACCGTAACCGACAGGTCTGACATACCTGCAGGATACTGTGCGTTGTCAGACTAGCTACTCAGCTACCCTCCTTCACTCCTCGGCTATAAATACCCACCCCAAACCAGGTTTGAGGTATCACTTCTCAACTCTCTCACTACTACTACTATCACACTTTGCTTCCCAAGCAAACTACTGATTCTCACGCCGGAGAGTGGTAACAAGGAGCACCCCCCACCCCATCCTCCTTGTTACGAGTCACGGCTTGTTTCCTTGTGCAGGAAACCAACCAGCGGACGATCCAGCCAGCGATCCTCGGAAAGAAGGGATTAACCGTACTTGACGAGACTAGTGAGTTAACCCCACCGGGTTAACCATTGTTTCATCATCGTCCAAGGACACAAGAGCTTTTAGTACCGGTTTATCCTCAACGTCTAATCAAATCAAAAGTTTAGAAAAAGGTTTTTAAACTAGAAAAATAAAACTAACTAAAATGCTGAAAAATAAAATAAAAGAAAAAACAGATAGACAAGATGAATCACTTGGCTCCAACTCGTGTTTAGTGTAACCTTTGATTATTTCCGCACTTTTGCACTTTTTAAGAGATTATCTTAGTTATTGTAGTAGGCCCCTCTTTTGAGGGTGACGTTACCCTCAACCAGTAGTTTGAGTCAGCAAGGATACAATCCTAAAGGGTCGGATTATTGAAAGATAATTAATTAAGTTATTAATGCATATTATGGTAGGCCCCTCTTTTGAAGGTGACGTTACCCTCGGCTAAGTAGTCTGAGTCAGCAGGGATACAGTCCTAAGTAGCCGGGTTAAAGTATTAATAGTAGCTTACATATGAGGGGATCAAAGAGTTTGGACCCCCGCCATCCAATACCGGTGGGTATTGAAGGAGGTCCTACTAAATTTGACCCAGGTCCTTGCAGGATCTATACACTGAACAAGGCAAGACTCTTACCAAACCGTTCCCTTAACCCCCGACCAGGTAGCCAACATACCTCCATATAGACCGTGGAGATATGAATGGTGAAAATCTTTTATTTTATATAGACAATAAAATAATGCCAAGACACCACAGACAAACGATAAGGAAGAATCACCTTCAACATAAGAAACTAGTTATTAAAGTCATTAATACATAACCAAGTAAAAAGTGCGAAAAGATTAAAAATAAAAAGTATTACACTAGACACTTTGTCTTCACCAAGTGATGTAAGAGACTTAGGCAAACATGGCCTTGATTGTCAAGAACTCTTACGATCAATCTTGGATCCCGAGACGACTCACACACTCTATGATGGACAATGGATGATGGTGGTGGATGATGGTGTTGTGATGGTAGTGGGTAGTGGGTGAAGTGTGAGAGAGGTGGTGTGCCAAGGGTTGGTTTACAAATGAGCCAAGCACCCCTATTTATAGCCTGAACAGTAGCTCGGGCACGACCCCGTGTCCAGTGGGCATGGCCCCGTGTCCATCCTCCTTCTCTGTCTTCATTAATTGCTCTTGTCTGCATTAGTTGACCACGGCCTCGTGTCCGCTGGGCACGACCCCGTGTGCAGAAGCATATCTGTACTATCAAGATTTGCCTGGATTCTGCGAATCTTATATTTGACCACGGCCCCGTGTCCGCTGAGCACGGCCCCGTGGTGGGCGATGGAAGCTTCTACAACTTTGTCTTTTATGCTGACACTTTGGCACGCCCCCGTGTTCACTGAGCACGGGGCGTGTTCAGCCTTCTGTTCTCTTGTTTTGCTTGGGAAGATGCTTTCGGGGAGGTCGGGCATGCCACGATTGTTCCTTTTCTTGTATTTATGTTAGATTTAGCTGTCTTTTTGCTTCTTTTGTTAATTTGAGCTCATTTAATCCTGAAAATACAAAAGGAAGACAAAAGCACACTTTTTCCAACATTAGTACTAAAAAATGGTTAGTTTTATGCCACAATTGATGTAATTTATATGTTGCATTTTGCACACATCATTTTCTTTATGGTTATCCAATCTTCTTAGATTTACTTGGTAATCTAAGGGTTCTTTTAAGTAATATTCCAAGACTGGTATCCCTTTTTCTAATTTTGGATTTTGTTTGTATCCACCGGAATATTCTCAAACATCTTTAGAACACATATTGTAGATATCTAATAATATGTATGTATGTATCCAAACATCATTGATTTTCCTTATTTATTCAATGATGTTTGTCAAATACAAATACCAACCTTACCCAAAATAGAAGAAATAGATTCAAGACCTTTAAGTCTTGATCTAAGAGATAAACCAATGATGTCATCTAACCAGATAACCCCTAGATTGTTGTTCTCAAACAAAGAGGTAATAAGTCATCCTTTAAGAATGACTAATTCAAGTAGATATAATGATATATTTAGTGAAAAAGAAGATAATGTACGAAATTACAAAATTCAAGGAGAGTATTTCAATGGAAAAAGATTCTCGGCAGTAAACATGCTAATAGATACAGGTGCTAATGGGAATTATATAAACCATAAAATTTGTAAATATTTACAAAAATATCCATTAGAAGAACCCCATCAATATACAAACTATAATGGTGAACTACACGAAATTAATGAAGCTGTAGAAACCATAATAAAATTTGGAGAAGAAAAAATTCCTTTAAGACTCTTAATAGGTAATGAAGATGAGAACGATACATTAGAAATCATGTTAGGATTAACTTTCTTAGAAAATGTAAAACCATATCAAATCACCTCCTATGGATTAAAAATTACATACAATGGCAAAATGATTTATATACCAAAATGACAAGCCCTAAAAGCATATATATTCCAATAGGTATTACTTATAAAGATTACAAAGCTGAATACTTTGCTGCTTATATAGATAGTGGATCAGGATTATGTATATGCAAACCAGATTGCTTTCCAAAGGAATATCATGATGGTTTAACACCATGTAATGGAGTTAGCTTTTCAAAGACTATAGTTCCCCTAAAAAGAGGAATAAAAAATCCAATGATAATAATCGGATCATATACGGTTAAATGTCCACCATTTTACTTTTATAATTCTGGATCAGAGTATGTATGTATGTATGTATGTATGTATGTATGTATGTATGTATGTATGTAAATGGTGGTTCCTAAATGATCCTTCTCCTATATATATACTGAGGCCCATCCCCACACCCTAGGTCCATCGCTTTAGGCTCATTCTCACACCTGTTTACGTGGACCAGTGGCGGACCCAGGTATTTTTCCATGGGGGTGCAGAATATTATTAAAGATTTTAGACCCCTAGGTATATAAAAAAATGGTTCATATTAGGTGAGATCGGGCCGGGTCATGTAAAACAAAAGAACATCAAAGTAAAATTTATATAACCATCAAAAACACGTCAAACGTCATTACAAACATTTCAAAATTGTGCCTACGGGTTTTCATTTTTTGAAATCTATGCAAAACATCATATAGAGCTACTTTCCTATGGTTCCACTTGATAAATTTTGCTAAAACTTCCTCACTCATGGTTCCTATCACATATAAATCGATCCATAAGTTCATAAAAAAACAGTAAACACTTAAACAAAATAAACAATCATGTTTAACCATCGTCCATAATTTTCAAGTCCTAGTAAAATCTGGAACAATAAAAAAAACATCAAAACTACAAAATCAGGCTACTAAAGTTTAGAACAAAAAGAAAAAAAACATCAAAACACATAAAATTTTAAACCTTTTAACACCTCTATAACTCTATTTTTGGATTCCGGGTGGTGGGGTGGCCGGAATCAAGCTTTTCCGGTGAGAATATAGACGCTACCGTCGTGCCTGTTGACTACTTTCTTGCGTCGGCCGCTAGTCGTTGCGCGATCAGAAGAGGGAGAGCGGGAGAAAGAATTGGAAGGGGCGGTTGGGTTGGGTTATTTTATTTAACTTCAAATTTAATTGAGCTTAGGTTACAATGGAATATAATTCGGCTAATAGCTAAATTGTTAAGTGAAAATTATTGGGTTAAATTGTTAAGTAAAGTGGTTAAAGGATAATTATATAAACTTGGTTATATTTTAATAAAAATCAGTGTTTACAATTTGTTTTTTATAAATTCATAAGATTTTTTTTCTAAGGGGGGAGTTTGAAAATTTCCAAAGGGTGCGGTTGAAAACTTTCAAGGGGTGTGGTCGGGATTTTGCGCGAAATTTAGCATGATTTTTTTTCAAAGGGTGCGGCCGCCCACCCACACCAGTGGGTAGGTCCGCTCCTGACATGGATGCCTACGTGACGGATCATCCTTTAAGAACTATCATCCTCCACATAATAGCTTTATTATAAAGTATATAAGAGTTTTATTTCCTAGTCCATATTCATCTAAACAGTATTATAAAATAATTTAATTTCCTCAAATAACAAATTTCTATCATATTTAAAATGTCTTTTTATTATCATCACAAGAAGTTTTATTTTATTAAAAGTGATGTTTTTCTTTTAACTTACAGGAATATGATCAGAGTTTAGCAAATGGGTGATAAAAAAATGTATATTATTAAGATAAATGATCCCGTACAGGGGCGGATCAAGAGTGGTTGAGGGTTGCCAGGGATATCCCTCAACTTTTATGGCGAATAAAAAAAACACGGTTTTTGTAGATCCGCTACTATCTACACTGATGTTTTTTCTAAATCCACTATCGTCTACACTTATTTTTTTAGGGGATACTCCTGCATGTTTCTTCTAAATCCATCAGTAATCTCGTTCCTTTACTGATTTAGCTTAACTAGAATACCTTTTGTAATTCTAACGCTCTTATTTGAAGAGATAGGTAATTGAAGAAGGGAGATGTAGCCTGAATTAATCACATGTTAAACCATTATAACTTATCACTTGACGAGACTAAAAAAACTTGTGCCTTCATTCTACGTATACATGTTTTTTTAGCTTCGAAGAGTTCCTGCCTTTTGATATAAAAAAGGCTTTAGAAATGTCAAAGGGGCCGGAAAAATGCTGGGAGACGAGGTCAATTATCATTAACATTAACGATATTTTTACTATTTATGATTTATATTCTTTTTGACCTTTTTGACATTCACGTACCAAAAGTTGTTATAGTTAATAACAATGGACTTCATTTGCCACAATATTGGGCTTCACTTTGCCATCAGGGAACTTGAAATTATTCTACTTGCTAATAAGCAAAATGAGAGATGACTACAATGTATTGTTGTTGATGTGTTGGATCCATGTCTAGAAGAATTATAAGTTTAAGAAAGTAAAGAAGACATTAGCTATACAACGAAATATATCTCTGAGAATGACATCACAGAAAAATGGATGTGATAAAAAAATAAATGTTTTTTATATATAGTTCTAAAAATACTAATATTTTTAATATATTTATATCAATTGGAAAGTAAAAAATTATATTAATAAAAAGGTATATAATATACGGTACATGATCAGGAGAAAACGACCAAAAGTGTAAGAACGGCGAGAACGCATCTTGAGCCAACACGTGGCGCGGGACATGGTCAGTGTCTGAAGGGTTTTTTTTTTGTCTTTTCAATATTCTTCTTTTTTCCCAATTTTCGCGTGTTACATGCGCCTTCATTTTTTGCGTGCAAGATAAATTTGACGTTAACTAGAATCATTAATTACTTGGCGTTTTATTGTTTTTCCCCGATTTCTTCTCGTTGAATGAATTCTTTTTGTGTCACATAGTTAATTTTTTTGGCGTTATGGCGTTTTCCATGTCATTTTTTTGGCGTTCTGGGTCTTTTGTTAATAATTGATTACCATACATTAATATTTTATATGATTACAATAATAAGAAATCAAAATAAACTAATAGTCTTCCGTGGATGGGATTACATCAGAGATGTACGCATCGCTTTGTTCATTACTTTCTTCAGATTCATCATCATCAAATTTTAGATTGGCGTATAACGCCATTAGCTCGTCTAGTCTTTCCTGCAGCCTATTCTTGAATATCATTGCAACCCTGGATTTTGCATCGTTCGAAGGTGCTAAATCACAGAGTTGTTCAATGAGAAATAGCCTCCCTGTCTTCAACATTTCTTCCATTGGCAATGAATACTGCACCCCGTGTTGATAAGTCACTTCAATCGTTCCTGCTTCTTCATTCATCACCCAACTGCTAAGTGTTGGTAGAGGAGTATCGTCAATATTATCATCATCATCATCTTCTGCCGGAAATTTTCTTTTCAATCTTCTTATTACAGTTCGGATTCTTTCACAATCGTTTGCCATTGGAACCCAAGGGCCAGAATATCCTTCTGAACCCCTTCATCCATACCAAGTATGGCTTTAATTGTCCTTACCTTCACCCTTCTCCTATCAGAGAACTTTATGATGAATCATCTCTCCTTCCCTTCAAACCTCTATGCAATAACCTTAGCCATTTTTTAAGTTTTTGGCGTTTTGGACAATATGTGGCGTTTTAGTCAATGTTTTTGGCGTGTTTGAGGTTGTGTTCTCATGGTCTACTTTAATAATGACTTTTATTTTCCCGCGCATTACAGGTAATTATGGCGTTTTGAAAAAGATAAATAAATTCAATTCCCCAAGTATTTGGCTTTCAATATAATAAATTTTAGTAAGTATGTTTCCGTCGTTCCATTTACTGTTTGCAGTTACCGTGTTTTGTTTTCAGATTCATCTGTTTTTATGGTGTAACACGTCTAATCTTGATGGCTGTAATTATGGCGTTTTGTTTTCCAATGGCGTTTAGATAACGATGGGACCTTTTGTTTTATTTTCTTTGCACATTGTTTTAAGCTTTTTTTTAGATTTATTATAATAGTACTTGTTCAAAGTAATTTTATTATAGTTTGGTAGTTTTTGGGGCGTTTTATGGCATGATGGTGTTTTACAAGCATTTGCTCGTTTGGCTTTGTATTATATTTTTCATTATAGGATAATGTATTTGTTGTTCTTAGCTGAAATTACATAGCAAACAACAGAAAAATAAAATTAAAAAAAAAAAAAACAAATAGAAGCAATTTGTGATCTAAATCTTCAGTGTCATCAGTCTCTTTCTTCTTTTGAAACTACAAGAACTGTCACAAATAAATGGCGTTTTGGGTTTGGCTTGGTTTATTTTCTTTGTTCATGTGTTGAAGTGTCTTTGTTGATGTTGGAGACATAGATCGACTCTGTGTGGGTTGATGCTATCTGCCCGTTGTCTTCATTATAATCATCGAGGCCAAAGTAGCATTTACACTGGGATAGGTCCTTTCTACTCATCCAAACCTTCTTGAAGAACAAAGAAGACAAAATGACATATGGGTGTCATCAATCCCTCTTTCTTGAATTTTGTTCTTCTCATGCAGCAAAATCTTACTCCCCCACCTAACAAATCATTCAGCGAAACTTCATGCAGAACATTACTGAGTATCAAAGAAAAGATGTTTGTCATCGTTGATTTCTCTCAACTTTTTGATGTTTTACATTGAGTTGTATTTTTTTAGGAACCACTGTGTTTTTTGTGTTTTTTTTGGTGTGATAAACGAAAGGTAGTGAGATGTTTCTATTTATAGGATTATTTTTGGCGCATAGTGTATGCGGAATATTATTTTTATAACAAAAAATGTAATTAACATTTATCTGGATGTAAAGCTTGGCGTTTATATATTATGGCGTTTTTGTAGTCTGAGAGCTTAAATAAAAACACAGAAAAAACTACGCAATGATAAAATTGGCGTTTTGTATTTATTTGGCGTTTTATATTTCAATGGCGATTTATGTGAGAAATGATTTTTACCTTTTTACCCTTAATGAAGCGCGTCCACGTAATAAAATTGATGTTATTTACGAAAACGCCACCGCGCCAATCTAGTCCATAGATTGTTTTGATCGGACGATCCATGACCATTCTCATCGTTCTCACACTTTTCACAATTTTCTCTAAATCCTGACCCTATACAATATACAATGGTTTTCAAAAGAAAAGAAGGGGGATGGGAAATAAATATGGGAAAAGAAAAAAAAAAACTAGCAACTGTTGCAAATTTGAGCTTTGACAATGTAATGAGGAATGATTTATAGTAAAAGATTGGATTTAACCCTTACTGCTATTTACATAAGCTCAAGTTCAGTTTATTTAGATAACTTTCGTGAAGATGTGGAGGTTGGTTGTTACTATAAACCCGGTTTCGACAATGTAATTAGGCATGATTAATAATAAAAACATCTTTACACCAATATTCACTACAATAATATGACCTTGTAGCAACGACATTTTTCGACTTGTAGCGATGGCGCCGCATGTGTTCACTATAGGGCCATTTTAACCGACAACATGTCATCGCTATTAAGTTTTGTGTCCATACATACATACGTACATACGTACATACGTACATACGTACATACGTACTTACATACTACGTACGTACATACATACATACATACATACATACATACATACATACATACACTAACACACACATACACAAATACATACACATACACTAACACATACAAATACACGCATACGTACACATATGCATACACATACATATACACATGCACACACTTATATACATACAACGTATGTAAATTCATATGAATACACATATGTACATACGCATACAATATATAAAGAAAATAAAAAAAAGTTCATCTATAGCGACGACATGATGTCGCTATCTATAGAGACTGTTTATTATTTTTAATTATTTATTAATCTATAACAAAAAAAATTAAAATAAGTTCAACTTATAGCAACGAGGTGTCGTCGCGACATGTTAGATTTTTATTATATTTTTTTTATTATTTATTAATCAATAATAAAAAAAATCAAATAAAATAATAAAAGTAGTTCAAAAAGAAATTATTATTTTTCTATAGCGACGGAATATCAAACCAATCTATGGCAACAACGCTTGTCATCACTATATAGGCATCGTCGCTATAAAGGTAAAATCCTTGGTTTAAAGATTGATGTTTACATAACTCATGTTCTATAATTTGTGTTTTGATAATTTGGGGAACATATGGAGGTTGGTTGTTATTATAAACGAGTTTTTATCTAGAAAATTGAACTGGTTATCACTACATATAATTACCGACTTCAATTCTAAAATAATTCTACGTTTTTCTGGAACGTAAAGACTGAATAGTGTGTTTCTTTTACAATGAAAGCAAGTTTTGTGTGTAATGTATTAAACGTTATATCCCGTTTTGTTTTAAAATGGGTTATATTTAACTAAAAATATCTTACATATATACTCTAATCTCTAAACCAACACAAAATATTCTCTACAATTTATACCCCTTCAAGTATCAGTAACAAATTCAATAATTCAATTTCTGGAGGAAACAAATTACTGCCTAATTGTAAGCCTTACAGATAATTTCTAAACAATATTCAAAGAGGGTTTCCCCGATCATAAGGAGAAGATCAACGTTTGATTTGTGGCATAGAGTAAATTAGGATTGTATTGATGTTATTTTAGAACTAGAGTATAGTAACATTCACCCTTAAGAAAAAGTCTATTCTAATTCAAAACGTGAGCCCAAAGGTTTATGTTACAAAACGACGAGCACTAGCTTAAAAAATTTAGATCAACATGAACTAATATAAACGATTACATGTAATTTGAGAAATTTAGTGAAAGATGTAGTCTTATTTCATTTCATTTTGTGAAAAGTTTCATGGCTTAAATAATCATGCAAATCATGATTAGCAAATCTTGGATCAATAATTTGGAACCGAGGATAATTGTTAAAATAATAAGTCAGTTTAATATCAGGTTATTACTTATTTTTAAATCTTATTTTTTAAGTCTTTAGTTTTTAATATGTTTGTTATAATGTGCATGTGATCGTAATGGGCTACTGTTGCATATGTAGACTTGGGCTTAAAGATGTTGGGCTTAAAGTTGGATGCGTGTAGCTGCTAGAACTTAAGAAGTCTGTTGGGCCTATAATTGGATGCATGTAGCTGCTGGAAGTCAAGAAGTCAAGTTTGTTATAACCAACTTGTTGCCCTAATTGGGCTTTATATATATATATATATATATAGCTAGTGTCTTTGGTTATCAGTTCATTCAGAGATATATATATTTTTTTTCACAATTGTTCTCTCGTTTCTCTCTCTAGAAGTTTCAATTAGGGTTTATGTATTTTAGCTCTAATTCACCTTGAATCAGTGTTTAGGTGTGAGATCTTGTGAGTGTTAGTGGTGGTCATCGTATTGATGATCATTATAGTTGGGAGTTGAGAGTTGTTGGCTATATTATCTCTGATTTTCGGTTGTATTGTCTATAATCTCAGAAGAGTTTTGGGTAATAAACGCTTTGGTTTGGGGTTTATTGATTACGGTCTTTGATATCATTTTATTGACATGGTATCAGAGCTCATTCGGTGAGCTCTTGGGTTTCTTCTATTCCGCTGGTATTCTAGAGCCAGATCTGTTTTAGAGCTGGTCGATTGGGTGTAGATCTGGAAAGGTCTTGGTGGATTTCTGATTTGCCGACCACAGATCTATGATTCTTGGTTCTGTGAAAGGAGAAAAGGGTTTGGCTATTGTGAAACCCTAATTTGGGGCTGAAGATATCTTCAAGTTGTTCTCTGTGTGTGAAGATCAGTGTTGGTCTTTATAACCCTACAAGGTTACAAGGCAAACCAACCTGTTGCTGGTTTTCTTGTCAGTGTTTGTAGCCCTAAGCGAAGGCTACAACCTGATACGATTGGAGATTATATGCTCTTGGTGAGATCGTTCCTTTTTTCCCTTTCTTTACATTTTTTGTTTCCATTGCATTGTAAGTCTAGGCATTGCTGTTGCCGGGTTAGTCAGACCGGTGTGATCGAGTCTCTGTGTTGCATTATTGGTGGTTCTTGTTGTGCATTTTACCTGTGTAATTGCTTTGTTTGTTATTATTCTTGTGATATTTGTTAATTTGTGGTTGCATAGGGTCTGTGGATCTCTTGACAAGGTTTGCAGTGACACCTATGAGTGATGAATCACTGATCTGACGATCTTTCTTGATTTCGCCTAGTTGTGTTTTCTGATCTATTCTTTGGTGTGATAAAGTGATTGTTGTTTCTTGGTGATTATTTGTGTTAACTGTTGTTAATCAATAATGGTAGATGGTCCTATTGTCACACGTGGTGGTCCAGGTCCTAGTGATTCACCACCTGTGACACTTGTGAGTAAATTAGATGCTAGTGATCCATTGTGCTTGAATCCGTCTGATTCAAGCAACTTGAAAATTGTTTCTATTAAACTAAAAGGGTCTGAAAACTACATAATTTGGTCTAATGCTATGCAACTAGCTTTACAAGTTAAAAATAAATTGGGTTTTATAAATAAAAGTTGTGTTAAATCTGAAAACAACAATGTTCTGTCAAGGCAATGGGATAGATGCAATTCAATAGTGTTAACTGTTGATGCACTAAGTGTGGATGTCGCTAGTGACGTTTGAGATCGTTCAAGACACGACCGAAGTCAATGGCGTTCCTCCGTCGGTTCGACTCGGCGTACAAGATGGAAGTGATGACGATACGACACGTGCGAGAAAGACATCATCATCATGACATCATGATGACATCAAAACAAACATGTTCACATGAAACATATTGTTTGAATTGCATGAAACACAGAAACATGGTTATAGGCATAACACAGATTGTAGGAAGTGTCTATATACAACACAAAATAGTTGGTCACTAAACACATATATATTCGTATGGTTCGTGGGAAACAATATTTCATGAGAAATAGTTATTTCACGTAAAGATCATCTATTTCGCGTGTAACAGACTATTTCGGCCCAAAGTGTATTTCGGCCAAAGGTATATTTTGTGGCTTATCAGTTTCGTGGAAACAAAAGGTGTTTCGTCCCAACTGTTCTTCATGTCCACTATTGCATCTTCATTTCGTGTCAACTATTCTTTTAAAAATACAAAGGTGTTTCGACCCAACTATATTTCGCGTACAAAAGTGTTTTAGCCCAAACTTGTTTAGGCCCAAACTGCTTCATGTCAGTCACAGTGTTTCGGCTTCAAGATCTCTATTTCGTGTGACACAAGTTCTTCGTGTAGCTTCGTGTTGTCTCAAAGTGGTTCGTGTTAACGTGGAGGTTATCAGTTTTGCTGCAACACTAAGTATTTTTCACTCGGTTAACTTTCATATTTGCAATAGTTATTTTTACCATCTTAGTATATATCAACATGTTTTCTAATCCATGGGATTGGAGTGTCAACGACACATCGAGCGATACCACATCTTCACCAAATTCCGCAACATCATGGGTTAAATCGCTCATGCCATCTCCATCCGCATCAGCAATGATATCGGCTAAGCAGTGGACAATTGTTGCAAACCAAAATCAAATGTGACACTTCGGGTTTCCCGCATGTTCTATTATTGAACTAAAATTGTTGTTAGATTTATCTGAAATGGTTAATTGGTTTGATATGTAATATATATGTGTATTATGTGATTTTGAGTTAGTTAAATTATTTATTTTGTTGTTGGAACTCGATCGCACACCTCCATTACCCGTACACCCCACCTCTAGTCGCACACCACTCTAACTTCTTGAACTAGGCTGCACCGCACACCTACTCAGGCCCACACACAAAGCAAACAACCCATTATGTTGGGCAACACACTCAAAGGCGGTGGGAGTGTGCGGAAATCCCCAGCCGTGTATAAAAGATCATGGGGTGCAAAACCCTAGAATGATTGGACATTTAGTGTGACGGCTGCACCTCCCTTTTTGCAACAAAACATTCCCTCTCTTTCCTCATCCACTTTCTCTCTCTAAGAAAACCCTAAAACATATCAACACCTCCTTCCTTTGTTGAAGATTGACGGCAGCAATCTTGAAGAATCAGCAGCATCTCATTCTTTTCTCTTCAAAGCATCATCCTTTTCTTTTATTCGCACAATCTTGCACTATAACTTCCAGGTTAGTTGATGTCCTACATGCCATTGTTGTTGACAATTTGATTTCTTGTTTGTATGTTATGAAAAATCTGATCTTGTGTCTATAATATATAAACGGATGTTGAATGATTATATGTTAAAAAGAGGAACTTTGATGAATATTGATGTTGTAAAAGTTTAAACCTCTTGATCTAATAGTTAAATATGTTTGATGATGGATGATCCTCGTATACTATAGAATCTGATTATGTGAAATAGGAATGATTAGTGTTGACTGAATGAGATCTGTTCACTATAGTGTTAGACAACATGATGTTATGAAAATGAATTGATTTAACAGAAAACATGAATCTGTTTTGAGGAATAGTTTTGTGCATGATTGGATGATGGTTGATTTGATAGGAGAGACGTTTGAATCTATACCTCATCTTCATTCGATTTGATAAATTTGAATAACTCCTGATTGTTTGCCTTGAATGAGAATACCTGTTTTATCTTATTTGTTTTGATCGTAAAAACTGTGACATGATATGTTTTAAAATGACACCGCACACTAGCTAGAAGGTACGACCTGCCAAGCACATCGTACACAGGGGCTTAAGCACACCGTACACTCAGAGAGGTCGCACACTCTGAGTAGTACAAGTGCTGATGCACCCCGTACAGTCCAATGATGCATAGTCGCACACTGGTTAGGTGTAGTATCTGGGAAGCACAACGTACAACTGGATACTGCACGTCGCACATTGGTTGTTCACACACTCCTGTTGTACAGCTACTGATGCATAAAGTACAAGTCACTCAATGCATGACCGGACACTGCCTAGTGACCGCACCCTAGACAGTGGGCCGCACACTCCCCTTTTGGGCCAACTAATTCATTTGGGCCGCACACCTTTAATGGACTGACCTGTTAACTGGACTGCACATTGGACCGCACACTCCCTGTTATGTCGCACACTCGTATTTATTGGACTGCATGATATTCGGACCGCACACTGGTATTGGGCCATAAATTAATTGGGTTGCACACTATAGACTAATTGTATGCTGATTCATTTGCTGGGCTGTTATATGAATGCCATGATGATGTGTCTTACTTGCTAGAATTACATGCATAAATACGTGAATACTCGCATACGAATCTGATTAAATTCGATAACCATAATGGGACGTGATTGACCAAAGTCATTTTAACAAGTAAATTACCTGACGAGCAAACCAAGGTAAGTTCACACACTTTTCTAAAAGCATGCATTCCCGGTGGTGGGGAAACGGAACGAAAAACACTTTACCTGGTTTGGGATTTCTTGAACAGTACAAACAACACTTTCCCTGGTTTGGGATTGCTTACTATTCCTGGTTTGGATTACGGTTAATTACTATTTATATTAGATGCAATAAGTGTACTAAACGAAACTCTATCACGAAGTCCCTACTTTCTATACCGATTAGTCGCCGGGGCCTGGCGAACGGGTTATTAGTTGATAGCGCTATTTAGGTTTCACAAACCTCACACCGTGCCTGGAGAGGATCAGTCATGAACTAATAGACCTTGGCAAACCATCAATGATGATAGACATTGACAAAGCAACAACGAAATATGAGGTCGCAAAGTATTCGATATTACGCAGTTTAGTAGCTTACATAAGGGGTAGCTCCCCATGGCATGATATAAATGAGTAACTTAACACAAACATAGTTTTATGGAATTAAAACTGGACAACTCGTGAACTCGCCAACTTTATGTTGATACCCTACTGCATGCTTTGCAGGTACTCAGTGATAGCAGGAGCTTGCAGCTTGGGAGTGTAGCGGACGCATTAACCCGTGTTGGGTCTTTCTATAACAACTATGGACTTTAAACTTTTATTTGAACTGTTTAACTTATGCTTCCTCTGTTATCTTTAAACGTTTCTTTAAAACTTAGACTTTGGACATGGACTTTAATAATCACTAATCGTATTGGTTTTGATAAAACTGTTTTATTTGTATGATTGTTCAATATGATTGGTGGCTTGATCCTAGTCAGTCACACGCCTCGCGGTAGTACTCCGCATGTGAAAATTGAGGGTGTGGCATCAAAGCATTCATAATCTCTTGATTAGCAAAAGTGAATCTGGAAGTAATAATTGTCCACCTAAGCTAAACCATATTAATGAATATCCTCGATGGAAAGTTAGATTTCACATGTATGTGCTCGGTCAAAATACCAAACTTTGGACGTGTTTTACGACTCCGTACAACAAAGCACTTGAAGAATCTGGATCGAGCGCCGCGACATTAGCAAATTTAACTGAACAAGAGAAAAAGGCTTATGATTTGGAAAAGAAATATTTTCCCTTCCCACTCAAGCGCTAGATAAAGACATTTATCGTCAATTTATTTATTGCACAACTACTAAGCATTTGTGGGATACTTTACAAGCTAGGGGAGAAGGAAATGCGGCTTTGAGAAAGACTCGACATGATTTATTAAAGAAAGAGTCCGAAGGGTTCATGTTTATGGAAAACGAATCATTAGGAGAGATGACCACAAGATTTTACCACTTGTTAAGAGATATGTTTTCATATCAAGTAGTTGTGAGTCTGCAAGAGATTGTTTCACAATTTGCCGATGCACTACCTCCAAAATGGGGTCAATTTCTGGAAATCCTAAAGCAAAATGGCGTTTTGAACACGATTAGTATCTATGAATTTGTTCAAATGTTTTTGAGAATAAAGATGAAGAAGAAATTAGAAAGGCCAAAAGAATTCCAGTTACGCAAAATCCGGAAATGTATTTTGGTATCGATGGTGGTATTAGTGGAACTTCATAACCGGCTCAACACGGCAAGTTACAAACCGCCTTTGTCTCCAATGCAAACCCTTTCCTACCACTACAACCCGCAACTTCCGAACCCGTTTGCCCAACCCCTTCCAACGCAAACCCTTTCCTACCACAACAACCCGCCTTTGTTCCCCAACCATCCTTAGACCCAAATCAAACAACTCAACAAGCTTTCTATGGAGGTTCATCTAATCCTTATGGTGGACCGACATCTAACCCTAATATAGTCCATCTTGATACCTCCAATCTCAGCAAAGTTAGTGTAGAAGTTGCCAAAGAACACATGGAGCTTCTAAACACTTTGGTGAGTTCCTATTCCAGATAACTAGCTGGACAAGTTGGGAACATCAATTTAACTAGTGAAGATTATGCACAGATAGATAAGGAGGAGATGGAGTTGATTGATATCAAATGGGCCTTCGCAAGTGCAGTTAGGAGAGCGAAAAACTTTATAGAGAAAACGGGAAGAACTAGCCTGGAATGCAAAAAGAATACTCCATATGATTTTGACAAGGGAATGGTTACTTGTTTCAACTACAGAGAAATGGGCACTTTAAAAGAGAATTCTCGAAGCCCCCACAACAAGGATATCAGTATCCTTTCAACAGAAATAAAGTAGCCAACAATGAAAGAGCAATGGTTCCTGCAAACAATGCAAACCGGGCGTTGATTGTTCAGGCTGATGAAATCTGTGATTGGTCTGTTCAATTAGGAAACAGTGGTAGAGGAGGAACTGCATGTTATATAGAAACTGTAAAGAATGTTAACGATGGGGAATCTTCGGGAAATGATGAAAGTTCAGGGTATAGCGGTAGTTAAGATGAAGAAGGATCGAGTTCTGGTGAAGATAGATCTGAAGATGGTGCTGAGGTAGATGATTTGATTGCTGAAGCTAAATCAATGGATAACAAGGAAGCAGCTTTGGAATAGAAAACTGAAGGCTCATCTGATGATTTTTCCAAGCATCTCTCAGAAGTTAGATCTTCTACTCTTCACGCTTCTTTCATGACTCGTTTGGATTGCCAATCCAGCCAGGTAAGTTGAAATAAACATATCTTGTCTAAGTGCATTGAATGTATGGTTTTAAAAGGGAAATACTTAGAACTAGAAGGTAAATTTGATCACATCAAGAAGCATCATCAAAGTTTGATTGTGGATTTAACAAAGTGTACTGAGGCAAACACAGCTCTTAAGAAAAATGAAAATGAATTTAAAACGACAATTGAAACCTTAAGGAATGATAATTCTGAACTTAAGAAAACCATTCTCAACAAGAAAATTGGTATTAATAACTACATTAATATCATTGATGAAACAAAGAGAGAGCTTGCCCATGCACGATGCGAATATGATGCAATCAAACTCAAGTTGGATAGTTACTCTAACTCAAGATATGTTTTGAATCATATCATTGATGTTCAAAAGAAGAAGGGTGATGTAAAATGCATAGGTTATCAGGCTTGTCCTCCTCCAGTTAGACACAACCACACCAAAATGCCAGATGACGAGGATATGCCACATTTTGAACCCACTGTTCCTTTAGATCTTGATGAATTTACAACCGCTCTAGGTTTCACTAAGGGTGCATCCTCAAGTCAAAGTCAATCGGATGATACCAGCTATTCAAAATCTATGAATAATCAGAGTCCTCCCATTATTGAGGATTGTGATTGTTCGGACGAAGAATCGGATGAGGACAAACCTAAGCATTCAGATACGGTAAAAAAGAGGAAAACATACCTCTCGAGAATCACATTCTTTGTAATCCACAAGAAAAACCGTCTGTGAATGCTACGGTCAAGTCTATTGAACCTTCTATTGAGAGTTGTGAAAGCGTGAATCTATTTTACACGTCGATTGGATTTGATAAAATATATTCAAATAAGGATTTCCAAAATAAAAAATGTCAATCAATCCTTGTTTAATAAAGTTTTCGAAGATTCTACTAGTAAGTTTTTGGGAAAACAAGGCCAAAACAATCAACGAAAGCAAAATCATGCTAACCAAAGAAAAGGAAAGGGCAAACAAGGCCAAAACAAGAAGAAGGTTCAAAATGTGAACTTCATGAAATCTCGAAGGACTGACAAAATCGAATCTTTTGAAAACAAATCCAACACGGATTTTGTTAAACAAGTCCAGATTTTGAAAAGAAACGGTCAAAACAAGTACACACAACACACAAACGGTTGTGATGTATGTCACACCCTCAAAATCTACCAGCGGAGTATTACCGCGAGACGTGTGACTGACCAGGATCATACCACCAATTATAATAAACATTAAGTAAAGTAAAGTAAAACCAAATGCCTAAAGTTTTCCAAACCAAAGTCCAAAACCAAGTTTAACAGTCAGCGGAAGCATTTAAGTTCAAAACCAAAATATAAGTTTTAAATTTAATAAAGTTTTCAAGAACATGCAGTGGTACGTGTCCCACAATGACTCCTGCTCCAATGCAAGCTCCAGCTAAAAACCTAACGACCTGCAAGGCATATAATAACGAATCAACAACAAAGTTGAGCGAGTTCACAGTTGGTTGTCCATTTTAACGTTGTTCCAAAAAAAAACCATAGTTATGTTTCGAAAACCACGAGTTAACCAGTTCATTGTTTCCCAAACCATACTCTGTGGGGGCTTCCCCATGTATCCCACTAGACCCGTTACCATATCGACTACTGACTATAGTTATGTTTATGTGCCCTGCGTCAATGTCTATCATCATTGACTAGTGCCCAGGTCCATTAGTCCATGCCTGTCCTCTACGGCACGGTGTGAGGCTTGTCAAACCTAATAACGCTATTTAACTAATGACCCGTTCGCCATTGGCCCGACGATTAAGTCGATATAAAATGAGAGACTTAATGATAGAGTTTTTGTCTAATGTCAATGTTGTCACCCTTCAGTTAAGAGGGTGGGAGTACTTGTCAAGAAGAACACACAGGTTTCAATATTGTCACCCTTCACCGTAGAGGGTGGGAGTACGTACTCTACCCAAAAAGAATACGCAGGTTTCCTTATTAAACGTTAACCCATAACCAGCTGGGGTAGCCCAGTTGGCCACCGACACCCACCTCTAACCAAGAGGTACCGGGTTCGAACCTTGGGGCGAACAAAGTACCCTCAAAGGGTCGGCTCGGCAAGGGTATTTACTGCCAGGCTCAGGCTTGTCGGGTGGTGGCCTGGGAGGGGTTATCCCCTCCGCGGTCAGGGGTATCGTGCATTACCCTTTTTTTTAACGTTAACACATTCCCAAACCATCGGAAATCCCATGCCTTGTAGAAAGAGTGAACTCACATTTGGTTGCTCGGTTGAACTCTTAAGATAGCTAACAGTCAGGGTTGGTCAATCACGTCCAAATATGATTACCATTTAGTTTGTTAATAGTTTTAAATAAAACACAAAGTTCCCACACGCATCTATCACATAACACACACTCACTTTAACAGTTCACGCCCATATAAACATCCCATCTATAACCATTCAAAAGCAAGCATACGATATTGCACATAACACTTTCATTGACATATAACACGTTAGATCATTCTCAGATAACCTACCCGACGTTTAGACACGCAAACTACTACTTATGCCATTTCAGCTTTAACATCCAAAACTGGGCTGTTTTCGGGAATTTTAATAAAATAGTTAACTTATTCCAAAAATTCCCAAATTTTTACAAAATGTTTTAAACGATCCAAATATTATTGTGCAAAACCATCGGGATCCAATTCAATACCAATTATTTTATAAAAATCATTTATCGGGCTACAATCAGATTCGTCACTTTCTGACTGCAGTCCACGGAAAAATTCATTTAAAATTCATCGTAATTCCGATTGACGAAATTCCAGTTGGAGAATTACAATGACATCAGTGGCCATCTACAGGATAAATTTCGTGACCTCACTCTATGTAGATTTCAAGCTATGACGAAAAACATAACATACATTTTCTGCAGAAAAAACGCAGCTTTTGCTGTTGTACAAAATGAACCTTTAAAAATAGCAAACGACCTCAAAAAATACGATTCTAGTGCCATTTGATTCGTTTTTCGAAAACACATAATTTAGACTTCAGAAAATCAATTTTTCAATTTATAACGGTCCGTTTACAGCCAACTGAAGTTGGCTGTTTTAGTTAATCAGCATGCTTTTTATCGCTTAAACGTTCCTAAAACACGCACGTATGACCACAATACCTTCTAATAACGACCAACATCAGATAATAAGTCATTTACAGCAGACGCTTATCAAATTTAACATGCTCGGGCATCAAAATCCTAAACCCTAATTCATGAACACATGACTACACATATTATTGATAACACCATGCACAATTCTTGATTCTCATGAACCCTAGATACACCTTGTCATCTTAATACAGCAATCTTATTATTTAAACATAACCCCAGCCCTGATTACTTCATATAAATCGTGTTTGAACATTAGAACTATCATCCTCACTAGTTTCAAACCGTAAACAAAAACCCTAGTCACTAACTAATCACTTTGATGACCAAAATCACACAAGAAAACACCAAGTTTCTAGTAACCCTAGCTTGTAATCATTCACATCAACATCACAATACAACATACCAAAAATTGCAGCCATGTAGAGCCATTAGAAACACATAAAACACTAAAGGAAACGCGACTACTTACCTAGAAGCTGAACGGAAGAACCCGAGAGCCTTCTTGAAGCTGATCACGCATGGGGGGGGGGTTTCCTTCTCATGTCGTCGCACGCTAGGGTCGCCAATAGGTTTAGGGTTTTGATTTTTCTGCCATGCATGTACGTACATAACATAATAAGGGGGATTATTGGTGGTTTGGGTGGAGTGGGCCTCAAGGAAGGTTTAGATGATGGGGCATTGGGCCAGGTTTGCGCAAAAGGGGATAAGGGATGGCGGGTTGGGCTTGTTGTTTGCGCAAAGGGTTTTGGGCCGATTTGCAACATATAAGACGAGGTGCGAATCTATGAAGTGTCGGGTTTGCGAAACTTATAATGTGGATTCTTGACGAGTTTCTTATCATAATCCAATGAGAAGTTTCATGTCAAAATTAACCTAATATCTCGTTTCACAATGTTGACGTATCACAATCCTTCGGTTTTTGGTTTCAGGTTTCACGAAAATCACTTTACACGCCATTAAGCACACAATCGATCACAGACACAAATCACACACCATAAATAATTCACATATCATAAATGAATTCACAAAGCACTCGTAACACGAATTTACAATGTACATGGATTTATACGAGTTGTCACAATGTAGGACCAAGTACCTCAAGATCACGAAGTTCATCATCAAGCTATCACTGTCATGATACTACAAGGTTTGTTGAACGAAGATCATGCTTTGAATGAGGTGAGTGTGGACACATTGTCAGAAACTGTCCATACCTCATGAAGGGAAAAGCAAAAGTTGATGCCCCCCGGTTACCATGCAAGATCTGTTTCACCAAAACAGACTTGGAAACCAAAATTGGTAACTGTTTCAGGGGGAGCTCAACCAATTCCGAATCATCAAGAAATCGAAGTCATAATTCTCGATGATGCCGGATGACCCATGTCTACGAAGGCTTGGGTCCCACTCTCCAACTGATCGTTAAATGAGTGTGCAGGATGTTCCAGGAGGAACTATTGATAGTCGTAGGATTGTTGATAGTAGAGGATCCAACACCTGATCTGCGACATGCAACTCCGATACACTGATTACATCCGGAGAAGTTGTTGCCTTTGATGGAAAGAAAAGAAGACATAAAGTCCGGTGAAGGAGCGATGGTGAAAGAATATGGATAAATGAAGTTGAAAACTTCGACAAAATGGAAAAAATGTGTCTAAATTTGATTGCTATGGCTTTGATCGGGTCAAGACGATAAATTCCAACGAAATGTACGCGCCTGCAGCACGTCTGAAACTTTTTGAAGATTCAAGGGTTGTACTTCTCACAAGAAGTTTTAGCCTCACAAGATGAACGTGCAGTGTGCATTTCTCTATGGTGTGATTGAAGAAAATGTGTTTGTTGAAAAACTAACCGGGTGTGTGGATACCTTGGAATGGATTAAACAACCGCACACAACTTCTCAAGGAGAAAGACGAAGACTTCTGCTGGTGCAAAAGCATGTGGAAGACATCATGTATGGACTGACCAACGATGATGTGTACAAGCTTTCCCATATGCTCCTTTGCCACTTACCAGCTGGACCCGGAGGTTTGTCATCTTGTTGCTGTGAAGAGATTTCTGAGTTAATTGAGGCAGCTGCAAAATCGACCTCACACGTGATTGTTTCAATATGAAACTCATCACTGTTGTTTTGGTCCACACTGATTACCAACGTGCCAACTCATTTTTCCAAAATTAAATAAATCATTTTTGATTAAATTAATTTTGGTAAACGGCATCGAGGTAAAACTTGAGTTAATCCACATCGGGTAATAGTTTTTGTGAATATTTTTCTTAAGAAGATCCAAAAAGATGTTATTTAATAGTTTAAATTTTACTTTTTGAATTTTAGGGGGGGGGGGTAAATTCAAATTCGAAAAATATAAAAACATTAACAAACGTCAAAATGGACAAAAACAAGAAAAAATAAAAAAATGAGTTTCCTGGTGAGAAAAAGAGAAAATGATAGTAAATCAGTGGTCTGTCAAAACCTCTTTGAACTTAAAATGAAAAACGATAAGTAGCTCTATATAAGATGTATCAGTAGGCTCACAATCATTTTAAAGTGTCCAGGGTGATATAAACATAATCGACTGAAGACCGTGTAGGAACCGCTCATTGGCATATGGTCTTGGTACCGAAATTTCGTTTGATAGATTGTCGAGGCTCTAAGATACGTGGTCTTTATGTGGTTTATCATCTGGGTATCATGGTTGTCTCTTTTACCGAAAACAACGGGGACGCAAATCTAGAACTTACATGATACCATACATACGTGTACATACTATACATACATGTATATAATACATGCTACATACGACCACTAATAAGTGATTCTAAATCACATCTATCATCTGAGAGTCAAGTTCATCTCTTTGTCGGTACGATGGTACTAACCTGTTCAAGGACTTGCTCTCGTGCCCTGCATGCATCCGAAAATCAAGTTCCTCATCAATAAGTGATTTAATCACATAGGACTTGTTTTCATCCCCAAAGTAAGTAAGTATCTCACATTCTTTACGTCAAAACAGATGATAAATGGTATACTCACCAGTTAGATGAACTTTCGTGCATATCTTGATACGGGAATGTGTCGTGAGTGGATGAACACATGTCGGTAAGTATAAATCATACCTTAACGTATTCGCAAGTCATATGATTACATCTGATTGTTGAGTTTAAGTGGACAACAATATCGATAATCATTATAGGATACTTATCTAAATGCTAACTAATTGAACAACAAGTGTGTTTTGGCATGACTGTACACTCATATGATTCTTTTACCCTTGAAACTCGCAAAAAGAATATCTGCAAATATTTATTTGTTGCTTTCCGTCTTTTACTTTTGAAAAAATTCAAAAACTACCAAAAAGATTTTAGGTGTGTTTTAATATAAACTTTATAAAAGCCAAAAAGATTTTGCTTCGATCTTATTTTTGATTAACCGATGTTGGAACTCGAATCTATCCATCTAAAATCTGATTGAAAGCAAAAAACAATCGGATCTTCATAAATGGTCGAAGTTGACAAATTTTGAAAGTTAAAGATCTAAAATTGAACTTTTTTAAAAACTTCTAGAATGTTGTCGGTTGGTAGTTGAATGAGAGTTGGTCTCACATGTGTGTCGTCAGTTAATACTGTTTAAAATCAATCCTAAGTAAGGTTTTCAGTTGAAAATTCTCTAAGATTAATTAAAACCCTAAAGGTTGTTCTCATTACGCGTTTAGCTTTGTTGTGTGTGCAGATGTGGCATTCAAACAAGCTAAAAGCAAAGAGAACGTGTTAGTGGACAAGCTGTGGAGTGACGACACGACATGGATGCAATAAGTGGATCAAGATGATCAAGATAATCAAGTTTTAGTTGACCTCCCGTCAACACCATGAGGATCTGAAGCCTTGAATGCCAAAAGATTCAAAAGCTACATTCAAGGGGGAGCTTGTTGATGCACCTCCTGACTGTGACAAGTGAAGACGTTTTGTAGATCCGACAGTGTGAAGTCAAACATCACGAGCATCATCCAAGGGGGAGTTTGTTGATGCACTTAGTGTGGATGCAGCTAGTGACGTCCGAGACCGTTCAAGACACGACTGAAGTCGACGGCGTTCCTCTGTCGGTTCGACTCGGCATACAAGATCGAGGTGACGACGATACGACACGTGCGAGAATGACATCATCATCATGACATCATGATGACATCATGATGATGTCATAATTATTCAAGACATCAAAACAAACATGCAAATAAACATGTTCACACGAAACATATTGTTTGAATTGCATAAAAGACACGAAACATGGTTATAGGCATGCAACACACGAAACATAGATTGTAGGAAATGTTTATATACAACACGAAATAGTTGGTCATGAAACACATATATATTCATATGGTTCGTGTATAACAAAATGAATGTACTTCGTGTTGCAATTAGATGTTTCGTGCTGTTTCGGGTAGGTCACTTTGTATTTTGTGTGTTCACCTGCTGTATCGCCTATAAATACAACAGGTTAGGATTCATTCTGTAGGAGAGAAAGAGTGCATTTTGAGAGAGTTATCAGAGCTTTTGTATGGTTGTATTTTGTACAGAAACTCTGTCGAATTCAATATACGGAACCGTTAATCATTGAATCTTAATTATGTTATACTTTCTCTCGCTCGGTTTGTTTCGTAGCTTGGATTCTGCACTCGCTACAGCATCCAAAGCAAGAAATCATCGTAGTCTGACAATCCGTATCAGGACCTACATTAACCTGGATTTTGAACTCCATTAGTGAGGATTTATACGTGGGACATCTTTTTTCTAAACTTGTTTGTGATGTCTGGACTGATTTGAAAGAAACATATAATAAGATTGATGGGTCTGTTGTCTTTGATATGTATTAAAAGATTAATTCCTTTAGTCAGAATGGGTCTAGTGTTTCTGAGTATTATCATAAGTTGAATATAATATGGAGACAATTAGATCAAATATTGAAGTTGCCTCCCTGTACTTGTGATGTTGCCAAAGATTTTAATGGGTTTAATCATATGATCAAGTTAATGTAGTTTTTAATGGGTTTAGATGGTGTCTATCAAGGGGTTAGAACTAATCTGACCTAGTCGAGAGAGTACGATACATCGGTGTAAAAGATTGATCCCTTTGGATCTTTGTCCATGATGGCCTTTTTATTAATAGAACTGAAACAGTTGAAAAAGAAAGAGATTCATTAGCTATGGAATCTGACAGGTCTGTTGATAAAAGAAACTTTACCTATAGTGAAAGAAGCATTTGCTATAGTTTCTAGAGAGGAATCTCATAGAAATTATAGTAGTGATAGTAAAAGAATCAAAGTTTGGCTTTTGTGTCTAAAGTTAGTCAGCTTCCTGAGTTTAAGAAAACAAATAAAGTTTCAAATCAAAACCTTAAGTGTACTCACTGTAACAAGATAGAACATTCTATTGATAAATGTTTTGAAATCATTGGATATCCTTCATGGATGAAACCAAGAGGCAGTCAAGGAAAACGGGCAATTGCAAGTAGTAACAATACTGTTGATAATTGTGAGGCTACTGGTAATACTCTAACTAGTGATAAAAAATTACTAGGTTGTTAAGTTTGTTGAGTGACAAGTCTAATGAAGGTCATCAAAGTTGCAATGTGTCAGGTTATTGCCATACTGTGTTTTGTTTTTCTAATAGTCTAGATGAACAGAATAAAACTGGTTGGATAGTGGACTCGGGAGCTAATCAACATATGATTAGAGATGAAACTGGTTTCACTAATGTGGTTAATGTATCTGAATTTGATATTAAAATAAAACACCCAAATGGAACCAGTGCTTTAGTCACTAAAATTGGAAACTTAAACTGGCTGATAAAGTTGTTTTAAAAGATGTGTTTGTTGTTCCTGAGTACAACATTAACCTAATTTCTGTTCGTAAGTTGGCTATTAACCTAATTTCTGCTCATAAGTTGGCTAAAGATAATAAGGTATTTGTAGGGTTTGATGAAAACACTTGGTTTATACAGGACTTGTTAACCAAGAAAGTCCTGATGACTGGTAGTCAATTTGATGGGTTATATTTTTGTGGCAGTCAATATGTATCTAACAAGGTGTGTTATAATAGCAGTAGTGTGTCTAACCTATGGCATGCAATGTTTGGTCATCCATCTGATAATGCTTTAAATGTTTTTAAACAAAAGTTAAATGTTAAAGTTGAGGTTACCAAACTTTGTGAAACATGTCAAAGGGCCAAGCAACATCGTGAACCTTTTCCTTTGAGTAATTATTTAACTTCAGACTGGGGGAACTTGTACATCTTAATGTATGGGGTCCTTACAAGGCTCATAGTAAAGAAGGCTTCAAGTTCTTCTTGACTATTGTTGATGACTACTCAAGAGCTGTATGGATATGTCTTATGAAGTCTAAACAAGAGGTTTTTGAAAATGTGTTTGAGTTTGTTAATATAATAAAAACTCAGTTAAAAAAAGATGTTAAGTGTTTAAGAAGTGATAATGGAACAGATTTTCATTAATCATCAAATGAATAATTTTTTGTAAAACTAAAGGTATTTTGCAGTAGACTTCATGCATATATACTCCACAGCAGAATGGGGTAGTTGTCTGATGTGCGCAAAATGCAACATATAAATTACATCAAACGTGGCATAAAACTAACCCTTTTTTAGTATTAATATTGGAAAAAGTGTGTTTTTGTCTTCCTTTTGTATTTTCAGGATTAAAAGAGCTTAAATGAACAAAAGAAGCAAAAATGCAGCTAAATCTAACAATAATACAAGAAAAGGGAAGAAACGTGGCATGCCCGACCCCTCGACAGCATCTCCCAAAGCAAAAAACAAGAAGAAAGCTGAGCATGGGGCTGTGCCCGGCTGAACACGGGGCGTGCCCAGCTCAACACGGGGCGTGCCCAGCGAACACGGCCCCGTGCCCAGCAGAAACGGGGGCGTGTTCAGGTGTCTGCAGAAAAGACAAAGTTGTAGAAGCTTCTATTGCCCACCACGGGGCCGTGCTCAGCGGACACGCGGCCGTGGTCAACTATAAGATTCGCAGAATCCAGGAAAATCTTGATAGTACAGATATGCTTCTGCACACGGGGGCGTGCCCAGCGGACACGGGGGCGTGGTCAACTAAAAAGACAAACTGCAATTAATGAAGAAAGAGAAGAAGGGTGGACACGGGGCCGTGTCCAGGCTTCTGTTCAGGCTATAAATAGGGGTGCTTGGCTCATTTGCAAACCATCCCTTGGCACACCACCTCTCTCACACTTCACCCACCACCCGCCACCACCATAACACCATCATCCACCACCATCATCCATTGTCCATCATAGAGTGTGTGAGTCGTCTCGGGATCCAAGATTGATCATAAGAGTTCTTGACAATCAAGGCCATGTTTGCCTAAGTCTCTTACATCACTTGGTGAAGACAAGTGTCTAGTGTAATACTTTTTATTTCTAATATTTTCGCACTTTTTACTTGGTTTTGTATTAATGACTTTAATAACTAGTTTCTTATGTTGAAGGTGATTCTTCCTTATCGTTTGTCCGTGGTGTCTTGACATTATTTTACTGTCTATATAAAATAAAATATTTTCACCATTCATATCTACACGGTCTATATGGAGGTATGTTGGCTACCTGGTCGGGGGTTAAGGGAACGGTTTGGTAAGAGTCTTGCCATTGTTCAGTGGTTAGAGGTCCTGCAATGGACCTGGGTCAAATTTAGTAGGACCTCCTTCAATACTTACCGGTATTGGATGGCGGGGGTCCAAACTCTTTGATCCCCTCATAAGTTAAACTACTATTAATACAATAACCCGGCTATTTAGGACTGTATCCCTGCTGACTCAGACTACTTAGTCGAGGGTAACGTCACCTCCAAAAGAGGGGCTTACCATAATTTGCATTAATAACTTAATTCATTATCTTTCAATAATCCGACCCTTTAGGATTGTATCCTTGCTGACTCAAACTACTGGGTTGAGGGTAACGTCACCTTCAAAAGAGGGGCCTACTACAACAACTAAGATAATCTCTTAAATAAGTGCAAAAGTGCGGAAATAATCAAAGGTTACACTATACACGAGTCGGAACCAAGTGATTCATCTTGTCTATCTGTTTTTATTTTTATTTTTCAGCATTTTAATTAGTTTTTATTTTTCTTAGCTTAAAACATTTTTCTAAACTTTTTGATTTGATTAGACGTTGAGGATAAACCGGTACTAAAAGCTCTTGTGTCCTTGGACGACCTCGGTATCTTACCAACACTATACTACGCTCACGATGGGTGCACTTGCCCATATGTGTGTTTAGTGTTAGTAAATATCGTGTTTTATAAATTTAAAACTTGGCTAAAGAAAGTGTAAAAGGGCTTAAAATATACTTAAATTCATATACACACTTCACACGCATCAAGTTTTTGGCACCGCTGCCGGGGACACAAGGATTTTAAGAAAGCTTAAAATCGATGGCCTAATCAGTTTTTCAAAACCTTTTCAAAACGCGCGCACATTTTTCTGCATTTTAGTTTAGTTTTGCATTTACAGTAACCTGTACACGGGGCCGTGTTCACTGAACACGGGGCCGTGCTGCACAATTTCATAATAACACCCAGTAACAGTAGCTTGAACACGGTCCGTGCTCACTGAACACGCCCCGTGCTCAACGAAATCAGTAAATTTAATTAAAACGCCCCGATACAGACCCTGAACACGGGGCCGTGTCCAACCTCTGTTTCCGTTTTTATTTTTGTTTTCTGATCTCGAGACTTAGTTGTGGTCTGCTGAGTGATTCTTATGGATCAATACTCAGGAGGTTACAACTACACCTATGAGGAGGATGATTATAGGAGTAACTATTGCACTAATTGTAGTAATCCACACTCGGTTCAATATAGTCACTCATATCAACCATCCAATTCATACACCTACTATGAGGAGCCCAGGTACGAGCCGTCAACTTCATACACATCCTATGAAGACCAAAGGTATGAACCTCCTCCCTCATACTCATATTTTGATGAACCAAGGTATGAGCCTTCTTACTCATACTTTGAGGAACCAAGATATGAGCCACCACCTTCATATTCTTATTATGAGGAACCATGGCGTGAACAACCCACCTCATACGAGTATTATGAAGAACAAAATTACGACCCTTATCCATCATATACTTACAATGAAGAACAATGGTGTGAACCATCTACTTCGTATGGGTATTATGAGGAATAAAGGATCGAACAACCGGATTCAAGCTTTGAAAATCCCGATCCTTTTTCTATAACTGAAGTGTCCGATAGGATATTAGAACACCTTAGAGTTATCGATCGCTATATAAAAGAATCTCGCGCAAGGGAAGAGGAGTCCCGCGCGAGAGAACAATTAAATAAAGAAGAGATAACTGAAAGTGTAAAAATGGAAGAACAAATAAGTGAAAAACCGACACATGAGTTAAACAACGAAAAAGGTGAGTCAGACAACGCTAAAATACAAGAAGAGTCTAATTTTGAAGAAATTAATCTCTTGTCACCTTCTTTTGAAAATCATTGTTTAGTTCCCACTCATGCTAAGTTCTTAAAAGAGTTAAACACTAACACTAAAATTGACGAAACGGTAAGTGTTAAGTTAACTAATGATCAAACCCCGCTAATAAAAGAAGGCCCATTTGAAATTAACATTACACCGGTTCCATGTTTCTTTCAAAATTCATTTATTAGTAATGTCACAATTGATAAAGATCTTTGTGTTAACATAATGCCCAACTACATTTTCGAGAAATTAAGTATTAGTGATTTTTCTCCACTTCAAATACCCATTTTTCTATCTAATCGGAAAGTAATAAAATCAATCGGTGTAGTTGAGGATGTCTTGGTTCAAACAAATCAAATGGTAATCCCAACCGACTTTGTCATCCTCGATGACGCTCCTCTAGTGTTGGGACGACCCTTTGTAAAAACTCATGAAGCTTTGAAGAACCGGAAGTATAACAATCTACCTCTTTAATTAGGGGCATTTAAAAAGAGTGTCGATCTTGAGCGGTCAATGAAATATCCATTCGGAAATAATGACCCCCTAATTGAAGATGAGCCAGAACCACCCGATAAGGAGGGTCTAGCCAAGGACCCTTATAAACGTGGCGGACCACGGAGGCATTCCGCGGAACTATCCATAGTTTAGTTTAGATTAACCTTTATGTTTTCTAGTTTAGTTTTTAATTTTCAGGAATAAAACACACTCGGGATGGTGAAGGATGATAAAGGAAGCTTGAACCAACACCCCATACACAAAAACAGAGCCTCCCGACGATTTTTCTTCATTACAGCAAGTTCAGCACGGGGCCGTGCTCAACCCAACACGCCCCCGTGCCCGAAAATCTACTGAAAATGCCCAGTTCAGGTACCTGGACACGGGGCCGTGCTCACTGAACACGCCCACGTGCCCAGCCTTCTGTTTACTTTTGGTACTGGCAGTCTGGACACTGGGCCGTGCTCAGCCAACACCACCCCGTGTTCAGCTACCCAGTAACATAAAATCTTGTTTTTAGCCTACTTTTACACATTTTAATCAACCGAAAAACTTATTTTTGGGACACATTGAGGACAATGTGTAATTTAAGTGTGGGGGGGATGCTAAAACCTTGAATCTTGCAAGTCCTAATAACAAGCCTAACACAAAACTCTATTGGAACCGCTAATCACCCCAAGTTTTTTTCAAAAATTTTCAATTTTTTTACTTGTCTAGGTTTAATTTGAGAATTTCAAAATTTTAAAAAGGTTATATTTTTACAAATTTACAACCGATAGCGTCGTGATAAAAAGAACCAACATAAGAAAATTATGAAAAGGCATGACAAGCTTAGTTAAAATTTAATTATATATACTTGATCACATAAAAACCCATTCCCATAAAAGTGAGTTTTGAGCCTTTATCGAGCGTACAAATACATATCTTTAAACTAAATGCTCATTTTTCGTTTCTTGTGTGAATAGCCGCTTGGTTCTTACGACTCTAGAACTTGCCACGACGATGCATTCCCGGTCCTTACCAACTTAAACCCGAGTAAGTAAATGATGGAGGCATTAGGACTAACCCTTTTTCATTTCTACACCATTATTTTTTCTTTTTTTTACCACCTACCCAAAATCCCCCTAGTTAACCCCTTTGAGCCTAAACCTTTTCATTTCTTAACCCAAAAATAAAAACCCTTTTCCCACCAAAACCTTTTTATTTTTACCCCTTTTGTTTTAATAACAAGCTCGGTTTTTCTTATGACTTTCAAAAAAAAAAAAATGATGATGAAGTAAAAGAAGAAATAAACAAACAAGTTTATCAAAAATAACTTTGTTTGAATAATGGCTTCATCAAAATAAAAATTTCAAAAAAAAAAAAAAGTCTTACGAAAACCGACGTTTTTTACGCCTTTCGCCCTTTTACTAACCACTAACCCAACCACCTACCTTTAACCCAAGCCTAACCCTTCACCCAAAAGTCCTCTTGATATTTACAAAGGTATATAGTTAAAAAGGAGGAAGATTGATTTCTTGGCAAGCCTATGGTAGGAGTAAGTTCCATGCCGCTCTCGAGTGATTCACTAAAATACATCTTCGGCCGAGTGTTGAGTGATCCCCCGTGAGGTATGTGAACTTGTATATAAATAGAATTTTAAAGAGGCATGTTATGCCCTAATAAGTAATTTATCTTATGAAAAGTTTTAAATAAATCAAGACGAATAGGATTGTAAATAAATAAAAATAAAACTTAATAAAGAATCTTGGAATTCCCGACACGCTAGACAAGCCCAAAACTTCTCTTCTACCCATTCCATTTGGGCGTGTAAGCCATATTATAAAGAGTTTTGCTTGAGGACAAGCAAAGATTCAAGTGTGGTGGTATTTGATGTGCGCAAAATGCAACATATAAATTACATCAAACGTGACATAAAACTAACCCTTTTTTAGTACTAATATTGGAAAAAGTGTGTTTTTGTCTTCCTTTTGTATTTTCAGGATTAAAAGAGCTTAAATGAACAAAAGAAGCAAAAATTCAGCTAAATCTAACAATAATACAAGAAAAGGGAAGAAACGTGGCATGCCCGACCCCTCGACAACATCTCCCAAAGCAAAAAACAAGAAGAAAGCTGAGCATGGGGCTGTGCCCAGCTGAACACGGGGCGTGCCCAGCTCAACACGGGGCGTGCCCAGCGAACACGGCCCCGTGCCCAGCGGACACGGGGGCGTGTTCAGGTGTCTGCAGAAAAGACAAAGTTGTAGAAGCTTCTATTGCCCACCACGGGGCCGTGCTCAGCGGACACGGGGCCATGGTCAACTATAAGATTCGCAGAATCCAGGCAAATCTTGATAGTACAGATATGCTTCTGCACACGGGGGCGTGCCCAGCGGACACGGGGGCGTGGTCAACTAAAAAGACAAACTGCAATTAATGAAGAAAGAGAAGAAGGGTGGACACGGGGCCGTGTCCAGCGGACACGGGGCTGTGTCCAGGCTTCTGTTCAGGCTATAAATAGGGGTGCTTGGCTCATTTGCAAACCATCCCTTGGCACACCACCTCTCTCACACTTCACCCACCACCCGCCACCACCATAACACCATCATCCACCACCATCATCCATTGTCCATCATAGAGTGTGTGAGTCATCTCGGGATCCAAGATTGATCGTAAGAGTTCTTGACAATCAAGGCCATGTTTGCCTAAGTCTCTTACATCACTTGGTGAAGACAAGTGTCTAGTGTAATACTTTTTATTTCTAATCTTTTCGCACTTTTTACTTGGTTTTGTATTAATGACTTTAATAACTAGTTTCTTATGTTGAAGGTGATTCTTCCTTATCCTTTGTCCGTGGTGTCTTGACATTATTTTACTGTCTATATAAAATAAAAGATTTTCACCATTCATATCTCCACGGTCTATATGGAGGTATGTTGGCTACCTGGTCGGGGGTTAAGGGAACGGTTTGGTAAGAGTCTTGCCATTGTTCAGTGTTTAGAGGTCCTGCAATGGACCTGGGTCAAATTTAGTAGGACCTCCTTCAATACTTACCGGTATTGGATGGCGGGGGTCCAAACTCTTTGATTCCCTCATAAGTTAAACTACTATTAATACTATAACCCGGCTATTTAGGACTGTATCCCAGCTGACTCAGACTACTTAGTCGAGGGTAACGTCACCTCCAAAAGAGGGGCCTACCATAATTTGCATTAATAACTTAATTCATTATCTTTCAATAATCCGACCCTTTAGGAATGTATCCTTGCTGACTCAAACTACTGGGTTGAGGGTAACGTCACCTTCAAAAGAGGGGCCTACTACAATAACTAAGATAATCTCTTAAATAAGTGCAAAAGTGTGGGAATAATCAAAGGTTACACTATACACGAGTCAGAACCAAGTGATTCATCTTGTCTATCTGTTTTTATTTTTCAGCATTTTACTTAGTTTTTATTTTTCTTAGCTTAAAACATTTTTCTAAACTTTTTGATTTGATTAGACGTTGAGGATAAACCGGTACTAAAAGCTCTTGTGTCCTTGGACGACCTCGGTATCTTACCAACACTATACTACGCTCACGATGGGTGCACTTGCCCATATGTGTGTTTAGTGTTAGTAAATATCGTGTTTTATAAATTTAAAACTTGGCTAAAGAAAGTGTAAAAGGGCTTAAAATATACTTAAATTCATATACACACTTCACACGCATCATTATCACACCCAGATATTTCCTGGTGGGCCCGGACTTGGGGTACGTGATGATTGATATAAAATACATAATTAGCATAACACAAGTCTTGGATTTAAAATACTATTACAAATTATAATTGTCCGAATGTTCAAAAATATTATACAGACGGACGTATCAAAAGATCCACAGGCGGATCGAAATAACTAGAAAATGATAAACAGACTACTAGGCTTCAAATGCAAGGAGTTTCAACTTCCTCTTAAGCATTACCGGGCACTTCCAGCCTATTTTGTAACCTTGAAACCAGTCACTTAGTCTTTTGAAGATACGTTAGTTTACACTGTTAAATACAAATAACCGACACATTTTGAAAATATTTCAAAATTGTTTTAAGTGCACAAAGGCACATGTAATTTTATAAATAACTTGGGACAATAATAATTATCTCGTATACATCTTTACATGCTTGTCAATACATATGAGGCCCGATACAAAAACCGATAACATGATTAACCGACACGCCACTTTAACCCATAAAAGGTATCCCCAATATGGGTAGAAAATATTTTATAATAACATTAGCATCTGCCAGGTGTATGCCTACACCCCGTTCTTAAGTCGTGGCCATTTGCAATTAAATGAGCCGAGGATATCCACGACACGATCGCATTAACCCCCAATGTTTAAGTTCTCAAGCAAAACAACTTAAAACGGGTTCTGCGGAGTCACAATCCGACATATGATCCCATACCCGACCAAGCGGTAATAATTTAGCGTATAGGGAAAATAGGTTAAGAGTATTTACCTGGATTAATATCTTATAGTCAAGATATAAATAATAATCACAGCCGATATATCAATTAAGTAAGCCTGGTAGCAATCTACTGGAATGCCTTCATCTGAAATGAATGGTATAATAACCAATTAGAATGTTAACGGGTCTTATTCAAGTCATAGACTTAACCGGTTAACTTAAAATTATGAAAACAGTACGATACGCTAGATTAAGCGATAACAGGATAGAATGTAGTTTAAACCCTCACAAGTACTAAGACTTGTATAATATGGGTAAACTTATTTACATTCTAAAATTTGAAAGAAATTGAAAAGATTTGACCCGATTCGGTAAACTTACGTAAACTAGTTTCATCAAATAACTCACTAGTTTCTTGCAAAGTTGTAAGATCTTCCTTTGTTATTTTTAAGCTTGATATAATATGTAGTTCATTAATGTACATGTTAAATCATATTGAACAAAAACATTAATCAAAGATTAAGACACTAATCTTTATATAAAAAGTCTACTTATGAGATATATTATGTGTTGATTATGTTGATATGTGTTAGATTATGCTTATATTAAGGTAGGGTGTTTACAAATATGATCTTGTGTAAATTAGGCTAATAAGGATGATCTAAACATTTTTAGATATTAACTAGATCATCATTCACATAATACATGAACTTTACATTGAACTTGAAAATGATATATGGCCAAAATAACTTTTATAAAAATTAAACATCATGATTTACACTATAAAAGTGTTAAAAGTATGTTAAACAAAGTGGTAAGGATCAAGACTTTTAAAGTATGATAAAGTGATGGTTTAAGTAACCTTGTTTAAAGATTTAAAAAATGTTATCATGTTCTTACTAAAATGTGATTAAAAATATGTATAGTTCAAAGATTATATGGATAATTATGTGGGAAATATTACTTGAAAAAGTGGTGTCTTGGAACTTGAATTGAAGATTGATGATGATTATGGGTTTAAACATGAATTAAATACGTTTTTAAAATGTGGAAAATGTCATAGTTTAGGGGAAACTATGACGAAATTTTCTAAAAATCTAATCGCGTTTAACGGAGTGATTAACAGGGCTAAACGCGATTAGTGACCTTAATTTCCATTAAGGAAGTTTTAATAAAAATGGTTAAGTCCTAAACTCCTAAATAGTTTCCTAAACACTTATATATATATATATATATATATATATATATTTTCATGATTTAAAAATGGAAATATTATATATATACTTTTAGGATAACGTATATATCTAGAATACTCCACTTGGTGTGTATAAATACTTGTGTATAATTGTGTGTATGTATTAGAAGTTAGGAAAATACTAACTAAATAAAAATACACCACATATAAAAACCCCCTAAATACTTGAAGGTATAAATATGGGCATAAACCTTCATACATATGTATACTTGGGAAAGTTATTACACAAAAATACACATATGAACATCCTTATGTTATATCCCTAAACGCGGACAACGAACAAAACGGGCATCGGACAAACCATACGAATATATATATAAAAAAATAACATATGTAATCAAAACTGACGCAAAATATATTATAAACGCACTAACGAACCTAAAACATAATCACCAGCAACGATCGCATTAGCGCCACAACGAGGAACGTGCACACCTCCCGGATGACACCTGGTCCCTTTCAGCGCAAAAATATATATATATACTCAGTTACTACGATGAAACGCTAAAAATAATAAAATTTCTAGACCCGACAATATATATATATAGGGTCAGGATTTAGAGAAAACACTCAAAAGTGTGAGAACGCTTATGGGTCGTCCGATCAAAACAATCTATGGACTAGATTGGCGCGGTGGCGTTTTCGTAAATAACACGAATTTTATTAAGTGGACGCGCTTCATTAAGGGTAAAAAGGTCTTTACACTTCTATACCAAAACGCCAACTAATGAATAAAACGCCATTACGGACCAAAACACATCCCTATATAAACAAAAACATCCCAGACATAAAAAACACACCCCCAGAACCTGAAACGCCATATTTTCTACTATATACCATTCATCTTACAAACGCCAAAATCCCTAAAACATCAAACACACCTACTAAAAAAACTCCATATTTTACTATATACCAATCATCTTAGAAAACGACAAAACACTCAAACATCAAAGATTCCAAAAAATCGACGTTTCTTTCAGATACAGTATTTCCACAGTAAAACGCCAAAAATGGCAAATATCGATTCTTGAATATTCAATATTGTTCTACGCCAAGTTACGGAGAATGCATTCTTCCCTGAGGTGCTGTTATTGATGGGCAAATAACATTTTGCTGCATGAGATGGACAAATCATAAACAAAAAGTTGCTGGGGTCAGACTTATGTCATTTTGTCTTTCCAAACGGCCACAAAAACACAAGCATGACAAAGTCAAACCGCCAGTAAACATGTTTCAAAGAAGAAAGAGACTGATGACAGTGAAGATTTGGAAGATGAATTGTTTCTATTTTTATTTTTTTAATTTTCTTTTTCTGTGTTTGTTATGTATTTTTCAACTTAGAGTAAAAAATACATTATATTAATAAAACGCCAAACAGTCATAATGCTCGTGAAACGTCATAAATGCAGTAAAATGCCAAAAACTCCCAAACTATAATAAAAGTAATTTGCAGAAGTATTATTATAAGCTAAAAATGAAAAAAAAAAACGCCAAAAACTACTTAAAGCCATAAAAAACGCCAAGCTTGGGAGATGGAAAGTCTATGACCCTAAAAACTCATAAAAAACTGAACAAAAACAGTAAAAATACACAGTAACTGAAAAGACAGCTACTTTATTAATATAATTTATTATAAATAAAATCCCGCCTAAACTACGCGCCAAAAACATCCTATAAGAGAGACGTCTCTGCACAATCAACTGATCACAAACCAAAAACAACGCCATATTTCCTAGAAACCATTCACTTTAAAAACGCCAAAAAAATAGTTAAAAAAGGCACAGATGTAGAACCTCGTTTCTTCTATATTGAGTATTGTTCTGAATGAAGTTTCACTGAATGGATTCTTGTTGGGATTGAACCCTACAAAGGAACAGATGATATATAGCCAAAACTGGTTCAAAGCAGTGGATCATCATAATCAGTGCTTATACAAAAACTTTCCCCTTGACAGTGGCTTTAATAACTGATAGTCTTAAAACACTGATCATCCCAACCGCTGATAGGCCAAGCACTGATGAAGATTAAAGAACTGAAGCTCTATCTACTGATGTCTCCTAAGTACTGATTGAAGACTAAAGTACTGACCATTCAGGGACTGATCACCTTTGAAGAAAGCACTGATGATCAACATCAATGCTTAGACTACATCAGTGGAAAGTGAAACAGTAGTTTATAGATACAGTGTCTATGTAATCAGTAGATTGGTAATCAGTGGTTGTATGTAACAGTACTTAGAGTTTGTTAGGTTGTTAGATGTCACTTTCATGGTGACGTCAGCTTTGATTCTCAGTGGTTTGGTTTGTACTATAAATAGAACAGTTTGTACTGTTCTATTTAAGGAGTTTTCTCCTTCAATCCAAGTATCTTGTACGATCAACCATTGAGCTCAGGCTGAGGGGGAGTTTTAGTATGTAAGCATGTATGCAATCATTATGTTTTTTGTAATCTTACGACTAATGAAAAGCATATGTTTATTGAAAATTATTTCTCTCTGATTGTGTTGTAAAGTTTGTAACCATTTCCGCTGCATTTGATTCATCCATTTCTTCATTATCATCAAATAAACACAATCATGACAGCCTCAGTTCCTAACAATTGGTATCAGAGCAAGGACAGTCAAATTCGATCTAACAATCAATTTGACATAACAGTTCAGCTCAAAATTTATTGATACTGAGGTTGATCGTTATGTTGAAAAACAAAAGTAAAGGATAATCACGTTCAAAGTTGATTATTCGAAAAAACTTTTGTAAAACAACAAAGATGTTATCAATCACATAGGATTCACGTAACACTGATAATCTGATATAGACTACCGATGATTGTTAAAGTTAGTAAAATTTAATAATCTCGGATTGGATATAGTCATTCATAGATTTATGAGTGTTTATAATGAAAACTATGTTGGTTCCATGATTGACTGGTGCCAAGGGCTTATCTCAGGTCATTAAAGACCTATGTTCAGAAAAATGGCATTTATGCCCTTGGTAACATATGAGAGATGAACAAAATTTTATATGTGAACAGCAATTTTGAAAACCTTCAAAAGTTGAAAACAAAATTGTTTAAAATTAAAATAAAAATCAGTAGTCTCAAAAATTTGCATCAGATATAACCATGGATCAACACAAAACTATGATAGTAAAATATCTGTGTTGTAAAGAGTTTGAAATTAACCCAAATCTCTTGTGAGAAAAAGGGTGAAATCCTACAAAGGTTATATGTTTGATGTTGAGAAAACCAAATCATGAGTAATGAGAAATTTTGCATAAGCATGCGTGAAAAATGTCTAAATCTCTCAAAACATTACTGAAAATGATTTTGGAATTAGTATTCTTTCCTTGAAAAACCTTCCAGTAAAAGTTTCAATACTTCTCTATGGAAAGGGTAAAAAGGGAAAGAAGAAAAATTACAAAAACTCAAAAGTGTGTTTATCTCAAAACTTTTGAAATCAAAAGAAAAGAGTATAAATCTAAAACACTTGAGAGTTCACAGGTGGGTCCTACAAAAGGAAAACAAAAAATAAACATACATCCTTGGTCAAACATATGTCATCAAACAGCCATGAACAATCACTGTATCAGGGAAGTGCAGGTAACTAAGGTATCATTAGATAATTATCTATAAAGAGGATTAGGCCAAATCTTCAGAAATTTCTTCACATGGTACAAAAAGTTCACAGAGGACTTTCAAAACCATTGTGAACAGGCTACCTCATTGTCACAATCATCTAACAAGGTAATGGTATCAAACAGTGGTTATGAAATTTTGTTTCAAACCACTGACCATTTTCTTAAACTTGAGAATGAAGTGATTCTGACCTAATTAAAACTTATATTGACTTTGATAATACACCTGATCTAATTGATGTTGTTTTCAGAAAATCTTTACTTATTTTTCTTGTAAAGTTTTTTTTTTTAAAAAAAATAAACCAGGATATATTAGTCTTCATTTTTCTTAAAAATGATATATTTTGCATTTTTACTTGTTTTTGATAGTAAAAGTCCATATACCTGTCAGGATATAAAACCCTTTTATTTTTGCCTAGGGTAATATATTCCTTGATAACGGGTCAAGAGGAGATGGTGTTAGAGTCTGGGTCATTTCATTCATAAACTCAAGTCTAAATCAGTAATAAAGATTGATTGTTAACAAACTTTAAACATTTGGCTGCTCATGTTTTTATTCTAATTTCTTAAAAGATTAAAACACAAAATGTGTGGTCAAAGAAAAATGTGATAATCATCTGGGATACTCAACCACTGTTTTTAAAATCTGTAGAATGTTTAAAACATGACGTAGATGTGTGATAAAACCTTGAATGCAAAAACCTGTGAATTCTCTACATTAAAACATCCATGTAAACCCTGCTGTTATGATAATTCTGATAAACTTTCATCTAAAATGTGTCTGTCAAGTATTTGGTTCTGCAGGTAACTCACAATAACCATCAACAGATGTTGGATATGATATTGTGATATCACAAGTCAAAATCATTTCCTTCATCAGAGCAGCAGATGTTCAAAACAGATGTTAAAGCTCACCCACTGATGAATAAATTGTGTTTGACTAAAGTACCCCTCTAAGCCTCTCACCCTTAACCACTGTTGAGAAAAATCATCAGTGTGTTACACCTATCCTTCAAAACCATTTGTCTCCATTTCAAACAGCTGTTGGATCATTTAAAGTCACCAACAGTTGTTAGCTCAGATGAATCATATCTGCAGCGACATCTTTTAAAACATTAATCCTTTTTACAACTCATCAATTTCATCAAACACTTGACAACATCTATGAAAAGGGATTCTTACAAAAAGCCTATCCTAAAACATTTGCCCTCTGATTGACATTCTACCATTTCATCAACAAGTCATGTACTATGGTGCACTAAAAGACAGAAAGTTGGGTATCTGTCATGAAAGAGGGGCTTCAGCAGTTCAGTGACAACAAGCTTGAAAATCTTGTGCCATAGCCAAAGGATGAGAATCTATTTGGCAAAAAGTGGGTTCTCAAAGAACATAGCATATGCTAGGAGCATGGTTGTCAAGATTTATCATAGTCAAACAAGTACAAACACCAAGGGTATGGGAATTTACATCAGAAGGATGTCAATCCCTAAGTAATCAGCTTAGTGTTTTGACTGTGCACATGCAAGCAGATGTTTCCACAACCACTGATTGAAGAATATTATGATGCTGCTGTTGTTGCTGAAAAGTCCAACTGTTTGTAACTTCAAAATATGTTATTGAATTTTGATATAATTGCTCAAAAGATTTCTTTTATGCAGGACAGTCAAGCAGCTGAAATATATCATCAAAAATTCAATATATCATTAATCCACCAAACACATTGATATTCAGACATCACTTTGTGAGGGATTGCTATGAAAAAGGTTTGATTTCTCTGCACCATGTTCCAACTAAAGATCAGCTGGCAGATGTGCTAACAAAGGCTTTAGACACATCCACCTTTGAAAGCTTGATCTCTAGGATTGGCATGCTGAACATGGAATAACAAGCAAAATCCTGTTTTTCTATGAATAAAAGCATTAAAATGTTTTTAGAAAATCAAAAATTCATCCTTAAAAATAGCTAAACATGAAAATTTTCATTAATCCTTAAAAGTCTGCCATAACCACTGTTTTTGGTTCAAACATATGTTCTGCTGAATGTTATCCACTGCTGAAAGTCAACCTCTGTTCCTTCATTATCCTTGTTAAAAACTGTTGTCAAACATCAGTGTTTTAATCTACTAATAGGCTATTCCCTGATAGTTAAAGTCAGCCACTGTTTTCATTTTCACCACTGTAAACCACTGATATTGATCCAACAGTGGTTGCCTAACAACTGTCATCCATTATTCATCAGAGGTTGTCACGTGGACAGTACTTAGCCGTCAGATCTTTGTAACCGCTGCCACGTCAGCATTCAGTTTTCATCCTATAAACCCCTGATCAAAACCCCAAACAGGGTTTTCACTATCGAATCGAATTCAAAATTCCTTTCAAAAACAGTTACCATCAAAGTCGCTCAAATCACTTATTTTCTTCCTCTACTCGCAACTACCTACAAATCACCATGACTCTCAATCTAAAAAATCCTCATAATTATCTGTGTACTCTTGAGAAAGCAGATCAAAACGAAGAGTTTCATTCCATCATTGACGCCCTTTCTTCTTCAAAGTACAAAACTTTGTTGACTTGCAAAGCACCAATTTATCAAGAAACCCTACGAGAATTCTGGAAAAATGCAAATGTTCAAGTTCAGGACAAAAAGCCCTGGGGCATTACATCTGAAGTAGGCAAAATTCTTGTATCCATCACTCCACAAACAATCTCTGAGGTGTTTGAGATGAATGACCACACAGGTAGTACCTCTTTCCCTAAACATGAGTATCAGACTGATCTGACCGAAAGGGGGTATGAGGGACAAATGGATAAAGCAACTTTGCAAAAAGGGAATTTCCCACCTCCCATGAAATTTTTATTTCATACCCTACTCATGTGTGTTTCAAATAAAACCACAGATTTCAATTAAATCCCATTAGACATTCAATATCTGGGATATGCTATCATGACAAAAGCTGAATTTAATTATTCTTGAAAAATTTTCAATGACATTGTTAAAAATGTTAACAATATAAAAACCAAAAAGAAAGCATTTTTGTTATTTCCTAGATTTTTGAGTTATTATTTACAAAAGAGAATACCCGCGGATAGTGCACAAGTGCTCATCAAAGGTGCTCCATTTCAAATAAACAGTCTGTCCTCTGAAACCTTTACAAGGATGTCAGAGTCAAAGGATTTGAAAACACTAACAGAGGAACCTGAGCAGAATTTAGCTGAGACAACCTCTGCTCCTCAGGCTCCTGCTGTTGAGCCCACTGCTCCTGGTGATCACAGCAGCACAACCCCTGCTGTGAAACCCACACCAAAAAGTACCAAAAAGCCCATCAAGAAAAAATCCACAAAGCCCCCCATACCCTCCAAAAAGGTAACTCTGGAAGATGAGATCCCAGAGATAATACATGTGACAACACAAAAGTCTTCTGAAACCACTGCTGCTACTTCCTCACAGCAGTTGGATGAAAGATCTCAACCCGAGCCTCAAACTCCTCCTGCATCCTCTCAAAAGGATCAGGTTGTATCCACAGGGACACCAAATTATGAAGCTCTCGAATCACTTGATTCTATCTTCCACAGCCCTGCTCCCGGGGCAAATTCTCTTTCAACTCCCATACTCACTGCATAACTCCCACCATCCATTTTACCTCTGTTGAATGCATTGGATATGGATCAGGCACAAATCAGTTCTTCTCAACAACCTATCACTGAGAACATACCCCAACAAGTGACTGAGTCTGATTCCTCTACCATTGTTATCCCATCAACAGTTGAGGAGGTTACAACCCTTGAGTTACAAGTAACTCTTGGTGGTAGTTCAAGTGGAGGAGCTACTACAGGTATTGAATCAACTGTTTTATACCTGGACAGTAGTTTCATTAGTCAGACTCCCTTGAAAACAATTTCTTCATTGGGAATCAAAGTGATCACTAGTGTGTATCCAGTACCCACTGGTGTGTTTACAATGGTAACCACTGCTGAAGAAAGAAGTCCCCAGAACCAAGAAAAAGGGGCATCAGTGGATGACTTCTGGGAAACTTTCCCTAAGTCAACTGCTGATACAACCACTGCTAGTGGGAAATCAGATGATCCCATTCAGTTGGGTGATGGTTTAAAATATAAAGAATTGACGGAGAGGGTTGACAAAATTGAAACATCTGTTGCAGATATCAAAAATATGCTGCAACAGTTGTTACAATCTCAAAAGGCTACACCCACTGCTGCAACATCTGCTCCTTCCCCCACTGAGCTATGGAACTTATTTCAACCTATGCTTCATCAACAGAGACAATATGCTGATCAACAACATGAGATTCAGCTTCAAATGATCAGAAATGTAATGGAAGCTAGGTACAAGGATACACAAGCTGATATCAAGGCAATCAAGGCTCATTTGCTTCAAACCACTGGCACTTCTCCTCCTACAGTTGTTTTTGTTGAAAATCCTGATGATGCCAAAAAGGGGGAGAAAGGAAAGAAGGGAAAAGAAGGTCTTTATATTAAACCAGATCCAATGTTAAAACTTGTGGTAGAAATCCCAAGGCCAGATGGGTCTAAAAAGGTTGATGAGACTCAAAATGCATTTGCTAATCTAAAGGCAAACATGAAAGAGTCTATGGAAATAAAAAGGTCAAAAAGATTTGAGCAAGAGAAGAAAGTTTTGATGGAAAAGGAAGAGGAGGGTACTTCTAAAACTAAAAGAAGACAGCCTACCAGAAAGGTTAGCCAACCCAAAACCACACCTTCCAAAACCACCAAACATACTCCTCAAATCCCAAAAAAATTCTCTCATCAAACCTCCAAACCAACAGATGTTAAGACACCTGTTGTATCAATAGTTGTTGGTACTTCAGGGGTTTCAACAGATGTTACTTCAACCACTGCCCTTACCATTTTATCATCCACCTCTCAATCCACTGTCACACCACAAAATACATCTCCACTTCAATCACCACCTGCCAAAATGCAAAAAGGTGTATACAAGAAAAAGAAAGTTTCAGGTGCATGATGATGACATACCAGCACCTGTTCCCATTTCATCTGCCCCTTACAATGTCATCAAACCTCAACCATTCATTCCTCCAAAATTAGCCAACCCAATCAAAGATCCACAAGTACTTCAAGGATTTGATCCTGCTGATCTTGTACTATTAGCTGCCACCTATCCATTAGAACTGCATGCAGTGAAGAATGAAATGAAACAGTTCTACACAGTGGATGACCCTTCAAAGAGAAAATTCCCATCTCTTGCAGGTTTTAGAGATCCTAAAAACATGGATGAATATCTAAAACTCAAAGCAAAGCAAGCTGAATGGAGAGCCAAATATGAATGAAAAGGGTAGGGTGATAATGCCATCTCATGTCGAATGCAGTTCTTGCTCACCAAGGATAAACAATTAGAAGACTATGCAAGAGATCTGAGTAAAGAGATGTCCAACCTGCCTCCAGATGCTGACTTACAAGTTGATCTGATAGAAGATCTCATAAAATTGATCATGAGTGAAAAATTTTACCCTGCAAAAGTTGAACAATTCCAAGACTGGCCACTCGTTGCTCTCAAGCTGAACTTAAAAGAATTGAAAGAATCAAGAATGAACCAGGTATGAAAAGATCAGCACCAAATTGTAGCAATTACAAAAATACAATTGTCACACCCCAACCACGTAAAACAACAAAACGTGGCGGAAACATCGGGGAGTGTTGGAACAGAATCATTGTTTCACAACCATGGATCAAACAGTTTTGTTTTATTGAATTAAATGTATTACATTACATTGGAATTTGAAACAAAACAGGAACAAATGAACTTTCATTGTTATTAAGTCACTAAGGCCTCGTCCATTCCTATGTGAGCATACACCAATATCATCAACTATTGTACCTGAAACACATGTGAAAATAGGAACGTCAGCATAAAAATGCCGGCGAGTACATAGGTTTTTGTAACACCTGTGCCTCCACGACCATCAAACAAATACCGAATCAATGAAATATTGTATTTCATACTTGGGATTTGTATAAATATGTGTATCATTTGCACATATCAATTCTTGATTCGATTCCAAACTCTAAATCGCTTTCTGGAAGGTTATACGCGCACCGATGCGTAAATATAACCAGTTTAATGCAACGAACACTCTGGAATAGTGAAATAGGCTTAACATACCTTAAATAACCTTTACATAACTTAGAAATAAGTTTTTGAAGGCTTTGGTATGGCAAAAACAAGCTAATTCGCTTACAGGGACTAAACTTGACAAACTGCGAAAGTATGCCAATTTGAACTGTAACGAACATTCCGGAAGATGACCATAAGTTAAACACACCTTAAATATCCTTTATATAGCCTATAAATAGGCTTTGAGGGGTTCGGTGTGCTAAAATAAACTTTTGGGTCATTCAGGGACTAAAAGTGTCAAAAAGTGCACAAGTTTGCATTTTCGCGCATAACTTACGTTCTGAATACATCCGGACGTCCAAAAATTTATGTAAGCACTAAAATATTTTATTTTAGTGTTCGGCATAAGAAAAATCCATTCGTCGTGTCATTTGGATCGTTTTTCACGCTTGTGCGCATTCCGTCGTAATTAAGCGAACATCGCGTTCGTACGACCAAACGAACCAACACCCGGCATATTTTTGAGCATGTTTCATGTCCACAATGTTTAGGCATCATTTTAGGGCCTTAAAGTTGGCTTTACGGGCCTTAGAAGTGCCGGAAATGGGCTTAAACACGTGCAGGGACTGAAACTGTCATTTCTGAAACTTACTTCTGATCTGACATAGCCAGGCTGCCCGCCTGAGTTTATGAACATCCTGAAGCAGGCCGCGTCCGCCTTCTGGACCAGATTAACTGCATTTAACATCAGTTTCCAGCTGTTTGATCCACAACCACACACTCACACATGCTTAGTCAGCTGATAAGAACCATTTTTAGCCACCATAAGGTTCCGACACTTGTACGGATGCGATTAAGGCACGATATTCGACAAACGATCTTAACGGTTCTCCGAATACTATAAATACCCCATCACCCCAACTTCAAAAATCACTAGAATCTGATCTAAGTGACTCTAAGTTGGAACCATTGTTTCATACCTGAGTTATTGTGATCTAGATTAGCATTCGGGGACCCTTCGTAAGTATTCTTTCGTTCTTTTATTGCTTTTCAAGTCTGAAAGTCAAACTTTGTTTGACTTTCTGCGTTGACCAGTACATGGTCAATGCGAAGTTCGTTTGAACTTCGCAAAGTGAGTGTAATCACGTTGGTTATAGTCCCTTGGGACTATGCCTACTGATTACCACGTTGTCTAGGGTCGTAGGGTAAGCGATCTAATAAATCGCTTATACCTTCGAACCCGACCCATTTGGTCGCTCATTAGGATCCGACCAAATACATTAGGTGACCATAGTAGGTAGGGAATAACCTTCCGAGGTTATACCTTATGGTCGCTTCGTTTAAGTAGTTGTATGATAGGTAGTTTATATGCCTTAGGTAAATTACCAGAATACCCTTTTCATGTATAATTGGTAATTAAGCATATGTAACCTAAAATTTTGTCACATAACTGATTATGTAACATGTTTAGGCATATAACACTTGTCATAGGACTAGTTAGACGGTCCGAACGCGTTTCACGCGCACGACGCGTTAAAGTAGCATAAGCTACCTTAATGGGTCGCGATGGGTCGAAAGCACTTAGGTTAGGTTTCATGTAGTATGTAGGCCTTGTTAAACCATATCATATGAGTTCCAATACTCATTTGGTTTACCAAGCCTCATCCTATCCGATCTCCCGATTTAAGTCCGGTTTATTTATATAGTTTTAGATTGCCGACTGATTCCGTGCTCCCTCTAGCTTTGTTTGGTTGTTGTTCAAGACCTCTAAGCATTCTCAGGCGAGTACATTATTCCCCTATTTTACTGCTTTCAATTGTTTTGGGGTGACTCATATGTGCTAAATGTTTTCAAGGTTTTAACGATGGTATAAAAAACGATTTTCGATGTTATAACGATGGTTTCAAAAACAATTAAGACGATTTATACAAAACTAATAACGATTTCAAAAAGTGAACAAACTTGTTGGTTGTATTTACATAACAAATGACATTCATTAGCAATGATCAAGCCGACCAGTATTAGGTTATGGTACCATAGGATCTGACAAATCCCGTTATTTACTACACCCGTAGTTATGTGTGGGTGTTGTGGGTAGCGACTGAATCTGTAATTGTTAATTTACTCTTTGGTAAGGGTTTATTGATGCGAGTTGTTAATCTATCCTTTGGTAAGGGTTTATTAATGCGAATTGTTAATCTATCCTTTGGTAAGGGTTTATTAATGCGAGTCAAGAAGGTTTGAATGTTATTAGCGAGACGACCATTTAAGTAATTTCACGACCTAAAACGAATTATACGATTTGGGTAAACGATTGGTTTTCACACGATGTTTTAACGATTGGGTAAACGATTGGTTTCAAAGCGATATACGATTGGTTTTTGGTTAAGTGTTTAGATAACGGGACGGGTGTAATGTGATGAAAGCATGGTGGATACGCCGCTGGTACTTCCTATATATAAGTGATTTCATCATATTACATACCGTGGCGTTATTTAGTTCACTTGGGTAAACGATTTTCAAACGATGTCACACAAACAAGGTTTTCGATATGATATAAACTATACGAGTTTTTAACGAGATTTATTAACGAGTTTCATTAACGATTTATTTCGAGATGTTTCACAATTTGCTTTACTAAAACAAATGTTTTTGGGTTAAGAGTCATGGCTACGAGGTTTTATAAACTATAACCCGCTTGATTTGAGTTGGGTAATTAAGTTGCAATATTATACTCTTTTCAAAACAAGGTTTTTAATAAAGTATTGCAACATCTAAACTAGCCATGATTTTGACACTCCTACAAAACTTATGTATTCGCCAGCATTTCTTTGCTGACCTCGTTTTCACATATGTTTCAGGTATTGTTGAATGATATCGATTGATAGGATGCATGCTCACATAGGACTGGACGAGGCTTTAGTGACTCAATAACAATGATAGACTATGTTTAAATTGTGTATTTAGATTTCCAAACGATGTAAATATTCAATGTATAATAAAACGAAACACTTTTTGTATCCATGGTTATGAAACAATGATTCTGTTGCAACACGCCCCGATGTTTCCGCCGCGCTTTGTTGTTTTACGCGGTCGGGGTGTGACAGTTTTGTATGAGTGTCAGATTCATGGCTCGTTTTACATGTTGCAATACTTATTTTAAAAAAAAACTTGTTTTGAAAAGTATAGTATTGCGACATAATTAACCAACTCAAATCAAGTTGGTTATAATTTATAAAATCTCGTAACCATGATTCTTAACTCCAAAACATTTGTTTAATTAAACCCAGATTTGTAAATCGTTATTGAAATAAAAACTCGAATAGTATATATATATCGTTAGAAAAACCTTGTAGTATAACTTTGTTTAGATAACCTTGCCCAAGTGATCTAGATAACGCAACGATATATAATGTGTTAAAATCACTTATATATAGGAAGTACCAGCGGCGTATCCACCATGCTTTTAGCACATTACACCCGCCCCGTTACCTAATCATTTCCCTAACCCAACGGTTCAAACAGATTTCAAATGGTTCATGTCAATCAACAGATACAAACGGTTCACACGGTTCAATAGTTACAAACGGTTCACATAATTCAACGGTTACAAACGGTTCGCATAGTCAAATAGTTACAAACGGTTCAAAATGTAATTCAATGTGTCCATATGCTGGATGAGCATATGCAGCAAAATGTAATGTAAAACAATGTACTAAGTATGCACTAAATGAACATACATAGCAAAACGTAAAATCATGTACTAATAGTGTACTAATGAACATAGCAAGTATATGATATAAAAACATGAAAACATGAAAGTAACAAGTAGGCACATGTGTTCCACCCCAAAACAGTTTGAAAACAGTAAAAGAGGGGTCTATGTACTCACTTGAGGGTGCTTAGAAGTCTTGAACAACAACCAAGCAAAGCTAGAGGGATCACGGAATCAAACGGCACCCTATATAGGTAACTATGTAAATAACCGGACCTAAATCGGGAGATTGGATAGAATAAGGTTTCGTAAACCAAATGAGTGTTGGAACTCATATGATATGGTTTAACAAAGCCTACATTCTAAAAGGAAACCTAACCTAAGTGCTTACGACCCATTTCGACCCGTTTAGGTAGCTTATGCTACTTTAACGCGTCGTTTGCGTAAAACGCGTTCGAGACGTCTAACTAGTCCTATGACAAGTATTATATGCCTAAACATGCTTAAATATGTTTCAAAATCAGTTAGGTGACAAATGTTTAGGTTACATATGCTTAAAATCCAATTATGCATAAAAAGGGCATTTTGGTAATTTACCTAAGGCATATAAACTACCTATCATACAACTACTTAAACTAGGTGACCATAAGGTATAACCTCGGAAGGTTATTCCCTATGAAACTATGGTCACTAATCATGCTTGGTCGGATCCTAATGATCGACCAAACGGGTCGAGTTCGAAAGTCTAAGCGGTGGTTTAGACCGCTTGACTTACGACTCTAAACAAGCACTAAACTAAAAGTGACGAGCTAAGCATGTTAAAACATGCTTAACTAAGTTAGAAAATAGGTTTTGATATCAAAACAAAGTGTTTTGATACCAAGAGTAGTTTGGTTGCAAAATACGCTTAAATGCGCATTTTGACCGTAACTACGATTCGTCACTATGCCTAGTCAACGTGGTAATCAGTAGGTATAGTCACTTAAGACTATAACCATCGTGATTACGCTCACGTTGCGAAGTTCAAACGAACTTCTCGTTGACCATTAACTGGTCAATGCAGAAAGTCAAACAAAGTTTGACTTTCATGCTAAAAACGCATAAAAGAACGAAAGAGGACTTACAAAGGGTCCAAATAGATTTGGTTCTAAGTATTCTCAGGTTGGTAGTGAATAATCACAACCACTTAGAGAAATCTCAGACCAAATGTGAGGAAAATGGAATGAAAGCATGGCTTTATATAGTTTTTCGCAAACCGTTAGGATCATTTCTTGGCAAAGAGGGAATGATCTTGGCCATACAATTGTTAAAGACTGATTGGGGGACTTGTTCTCCACACAAACCAGCCCATAGCATGAAAAACCATAGATCCAAAACCATCAAAATCGAGCTAAATGACCAGATTCAATGTTTCTGTCTGGCATGCCCAGGCGCCCCGTGTAAGATATGGCTTGGGCTTACGCGCCCCTCCTGGGTATCTTTGGCAGATTGTCAGTTTCAGCCCCTGAAGTTGTAAAACTTGCATTTCGGCTCATTTTTGACACGTTTAAGCCCCGTTAACCTCATTTCAAGGCTCTAAAATGAAATTAAAGTATTGGGAACTCAAAATATGCTCAAAAACATCTCAGATGTTGGTTCGTTTGGTCGTACGATCGCGTTGTTCGGTTAATTACGACGGAAGTCGTAACGAACGCAAAATCGATCCAAATTAAGCGACGAATGGAATTTTATCATGCCAATCACTAAAATAAAATATTTTAATGATCACATAAATTTTTGGGTGTCCGGATATATTCAGAACGTAAGATATGCGCGAAAATGCAAACTTGTGCACTTTTTGACGCTTTTAGTCCCTATTGATCAATAAAGTTTATTTTAGCATACCGAACCCCTCAAAGCCTATTTCTAAGCTATGTAAGGATATTTAGGGTATGTTTAACTTATGATCAGGTTCCGGAATGTTCGTTACAATACAAATTGGCATACTTTCGCAGTTTGTCGAATTTAGTCCCTGTAAGCGAATAAACTTGATTTCGGCATACCAAACCATCCAAAACTTATTTCTAAGTTATGTAAAGGTTATTTAAGGTATGTTAAGCCTATGTCACTGTTCCGGAGTGTTTGTTGCATTAAACTGGTTATATTTACGCGTCAGATCGCGTATAACCTTCTAGAAAGCGATTTAAAGCCCGAAATCGAACAAGAATTGATATGTGCAAACGATACACATATTTATACAAATCCCAAACACAATATTTCATTGTTTTGGTATTTATTTGATGGTCACAGTGACACAGGTGTCATAGTCTCCCCTACTTTAGGAAATTTCGTCCCGAAATTTATTCGTAGGAGTCTGTCTGTGACTTTGTGTCAAATAACCACCAGAGATATGCAAGGCATAATCCTGTCATTTCCTTAACGGACATTCTTCAGAAACGAAAATGAACGGACGGAGTCAATTTCCTCAACGAGTATTCTTCAGAAGCGGAAATAAAGGAATAAACAAACGGAGATTCATTTCCTCAACGGACAATCTTCATAAACGAAAATGAACAGACGGAGTCATTTTCAACGGGTGCTTCATCAGAAACGGAAATGAAAAAGATAAACAAACGGATATTCATTTCCTCAACGGACAATCTTCAGAAACGAAAATGAACAGACGGAGTCATTTTCAACGGTTGCTTCCTCAAAAACGGAAATGAAAAGGATAATCAAACAGATATTCATTTCCTCAACGGACAATCTTCAGAAACGAAAATGAACGGACAGAGTCATTTTCAACGGTTGCTTCCTCAGAAACGGAAATGAAAAGGGTAAACAAAAGGATATTCATTTCCTCAACGGAAAATCTTCAGAAACGAAAATGAACTGACGGAGTCATTTTCAACGGTTGCTTCCTCAGAAACGGAAATGAACAGGGTTAACTCTAGACACATGACAAAACTTGCTATGGTTTCTGTGCACTAAATTCCATAATTATGTATGCATCCATAATTACGTAATTCCTTGCACAGTCCGCACAATTTGTTTTGTAATGTGAAAGGGATTGAATTTGAACAAGCTTGAGACAGCATTGATTGGGTCAACACATAAACACATAAGCACATAAATGTTTTTCTTGGATATTAATTTGTTATTATCTTGTTATTGATTGCTATTAACTTGACGTTGATTTGAACATGGGTATTCAAGGTATACCAGGAACCCAGTCGATGGACTTCAACGTCCTGAAGCATCTATCTGAAAAGATAGGATGATTTTCCAAAAATTCAATTTTTGATTACAAGGAATCACCATATTCGAATTAAGGTATACAACAATTAGGGACTTACGGAAATACCTTTAGGTACCCTATTAGGGATTTATAGTGGTACTTTGGGTATTTGTCTAGAGTTGTAACTTGCGCCTTGTACTTTGTTCCTTTTGGAAAAAAAGGGTACTTAGGATTTTCGTGGAAAACGCAAGAGATCATAAAATGGAAGAAATTTTGGGGGTAGTCTGTTCTTCAAGGAATGCGACTCCTTGATTGTCGGTGTTGTAGGGGATATGCTGTTTATACATGCAATCATATCAATATATTGCGATGTAAAATAAAAGATTTATTTATGAACAACAATTACAACTGTTTCATGGACCATGACAACAAAAGAAAATAATACATAAGACTTGATTATTTCTAAACAGTGTTGTCTTCCAATTGGTCAGATGCTCATCCCTGTGTTGGATTCGCATTAGCAAGCTTTGGGCAATTTCTTCGGAAATGACCCATCTCGCCACAGTTGAAGCAAGAACCTGGTGGAAAACGACCTTGAGCAGGATTGTTGCCAGCTTGATTTGGTGCAGCTGCAGCTGGGCAAACTCTTGCTGTATGGCCTATGAGTCCACAAGTTTGGCATTTGCGGCACTTTACATTGGCATGATGATGGAGGCTACATTGGTTGCACAAGGGTGCAGTTCCGTTGTAGGGCTTCCTAGCAGGGGGTTGAGCTAGTTGGTTGGGGACGGCTTGATCATTGTGAGCGACCACGGCGAAGTTCTGAGAAGCCTTTCGCTTCTTTGACTTCTTAGGGGATCCAGTCTGTTCCTCCTTGGGTTTCGATTCCTCGACCGGTTTCTTGTCACTTTTTCGGAAAAGTTTATCTTTCCTGATCTGGGATTCAGTCAAGGTAGCGGATAGCTCAATGGCCTGTCTAACTGTAGTGGGATTACTACCAGTCACAATGTCTTGTACTGAGTCAGGGAGGCCATCAATGTACTTTTCGATTGCCTTATCTAAAGGCGTGACCATGTTTGGGCATAACAGACTTAACTCCTCATAACGGTCCGTGTAGGCTCGATGCTCACCGCTATCTTTCTTAAGATCGTCAAATTCCCTTTCCAAGGCCTTGATCTCGTGACGAGGACAGAATTCCTTCATCATCAGAGCTCGAAGCTCTTCCCACGTTTGAGCCAGTGCCACATCGGCACCCCTATCTCTCATCACACCATTCCACCATGTCAAAGCTCGTTTCTCAAAGACACTGGATGCGAAATCTACCTTTCGCTCGTTTGGACATTGAACATGTCTGAAGGTGCTCTCTAGACTCTCGAACCATTGCAGAAGTGCAGTCGCTCCTTGAGACCCAAAAAATTTTGATGGTTTAGCTGAGTTGAACGTCTTGAAGTTGCAGGGGGCATTGTTGTTGTTGAGAGCTTGGTTACATTGAGCAACGATATTCGGGATTGCAGCAGTCATTTGCTGCGTAAAGACAGCTGCCTGTTCTTCAATAGGTACCTGATTTTTGCATCGTGGAGGCATTCTAAAAAGGGGGTAACAAGAGAGGAAACAAGTGAAATGCCATTGTGTAAGAATAGGATGTTACAAATACCGACCAAAAGCATGGGTGATGGTCATTTGTTTGAACCACGAAGCAAACAAACGACACACAAAGGCTGAATCAAAGTAAATAGGTCCTCGTGATGTATCGCGAAGACATGCTCGCCTATAAGTGGACACTCACCCCAAGAGTTCCCAGGTAAGAGTGACTGGTCCGATACTGCGGATTTGTACGAACACTCTAGCCTTAGACAGAAAACTCACGGTACGGGCACCCACCCTTCCAGTTTGCACGTGTTCACATTATTTAGACCCAAACTCTGACGAGATTTTGAAAAATTTGAAGGTTCGAAACCTTATAATAAATCATCTTAGAACAGATGATTAGTTTTCAAAGCAGATTCGAATTTTGTGTTCTTATTGTGGTTGTCACTTAAGGATAAGTGACGGTATTGTTTTAAAACTAAACACAAGATAACTTGTGTTAGGGTCCTAGGAAGGTTATAGACTAGATCAAAGCATTACTAATAACCTAATTCCCTAAAACCATTGGCTCTGATACCAACTTTTCTGTCACACCCCGACCACGTAAAACAACAAAACGTGGCGGAAACGTCAGGGAGTGTTGTAACAGAATCATTGTTTCACAACCATAGATCAAACAGTTTTGTTTTATTGAATTAAATGTATTACATTACATTGGAATTTGAAACAAAACAAGAACAAATGAACTTTCATTGTTAATAAGTCACTAAGGCCTCGTCCATTCCTATGTGAGCATACACCAATATCATCAACTATTGTACCTGAAACACATGTGAAATTAGGAACGTCAGCATAAAAATGCCTGCGAGTACATAGGTTTTGTATGAGTGTCAGATTCATGGCTCGTTTTACATGTTGCAATACTTATTTTAAAAAAACTTATTTTGAAAAGTATAGTATTGCGACATAATTAACCAACTCAAATCAAGTTGGTTATAATTTATAAAATCTCGTAACCATGATTCTTAACTCCAAAACATTTGTTTAATTAAACCCAGATTTGTAAATCGTTTTTGAAATAAAAACACGAATAGTATATATATATCGTTAGAAAAACCTTGTAGTATAACTTTGTTTTGATAACCTTGCCCAAGTGATCTAGATAACGCAACGATATATAATGTGTTAAAATCACTTATATATAGGAAGTACCAGCGGCGTATCCACCATGCTTTTAGCACATTACACCTGCCCCGTTACCTAATCACTTCCCTAACCCAACGGTTCAAACAGATTTCAAACGGTTCATGTCAATCAACAGATACAAACGGTTCACACGGTTCAATAGTTACAAACGGTTCACATAATTAAACGGTTACAAACGGTTGGCATAGTCAAATAGTTACAAACGGTTCAAAATGTAATTCAATGTGTCCATATGTTGGATGAGCATATGCAGCAAAATGTAATGTAAAACAATGTACTAAGTATGCACTAAATGAACATACATAGCAAAACGTAACGAAAATCATGTACTAATAGTGTACTAATGAACATAGCAAGTATATGATATAAAAACATGAAAACATGAAAGTAACAAGTAGGCACTTGTGTTCCACCCCAAAACAGTTTGAAAACAGTAAAAGAGGGGTCTATGTACTCACTTGAGGGTGCTTAGAAGTCTTGAACAACAACCAAGCAAAGCTAGAGGGATCACGGAATCAAACGGCACCCTATATAGGTAACTATGTAAATAACCGGACCTAAATCGGGAGATTGGATAGAATAAGGTTTCGTAAACCAAATGAGTGTTGGAACTCATATGATATGGTTTAACAAAGCCTACATTCTAAAAGGAAACCTAACCTAAGTGCTTACGACCCATTTCGACCCGTTTAGGTAGCTTATGCTACTTTAACGCGTCGTTTGCGTAAAACGCGTTCGAGACGTCTAACTAGTCCTATGACAAGTATTATATGCCTAAACATGCTTAAATATGTTTCAAAATCAGTTAGGTGACAAATGTTTAGGTTACATATGCTTAAAATCCAATTATGCATAAAAAGGGCATTTTGGTAATTTACCTAAGGCATATAAACTACCTATCATACAACTACTTAAACTAGGTGACCATAAGGTATAACCTCGGAAGGTTATTCCCTATGAAACTATGGTCACTAATCATGCTTGGTCGGATCCTAATGATCGACCAAACGGGTCGAGTTCGAAAGTCTAAGCGGTGGTTTAGACCGCTTGACTTACGACTCTAAACAAGCACTAAACTAAAAGTGACGAGCTAAGCATGTTAAAACATGCTTAACTAAGTTAGAAAATAGGTTTTGATATCAAAACAAAGTGTTTTGATACCAAGAGTAGTTTGGTTGCAAAATACGCTTAAATGCGCATTTTGACCGAAACTAGGATTCGTCACTATGCCTAGTCAACGTGGTAATCAGTAGGTATAGTCACTTAAGACTATAACCATCGTGATTACGCTCACGTTGCGAAGTTCAAACGAACTTCTCGTTGACCATTAACTGGTCAATGCAGAAAGTCAAACAAAGTTTGACTTTCATGCTAAAACGCATAAAAGAACGAAAGAGGACTTACAAAGGGTCCAAATAGATTTGGTTCTGAGTATTCTCAGGTAGGTAGTGAATAATCACAACCACTTAGAGAAATCTCAGACCAAATGTGAGGAAAATGGAATGAAAGCATGGCCTTATATAGTTTTTCGCAAACCGTTAGGATCATTTCTTGGCAAAGAGGGAATGATCTTGGCCATATAATTGTTAAAGACTGATTGGGGGACTTGTTCTCCACACAAACCAGCCCATAGCATGAAAAACCATAGATCAAAACCATCAAAATCGAGCTAAATGACCAGATTCAATGTTTCTGTCTGGCATGCCCATGCGCCCCGCGTAAGATATGGCTTGGGCTTACGCGCCCCGCCTGGGTATCTTTGGCAGATTGTTAGTTTCAGCCCCTGAAGTTGTAAAACTTGCATTTCGGCTCATTTTTGACACGTTTAAGCCCCGTTAACCTCATTTCAAGGCTCTAAAATGAAGTTAAAGTATTGGGAACTCAAAATATGCTCAAAAACATCTCAGATGTTGGTTCGTTTGGTCGTACGATCGCGTTGTTTGGTTAATTACGACGGAAGTCGTAACGAACGCAAAATCGATCCAAATTAAGCGACGAATGGAATTTTATCATGCCAATCACTAAAATAAAGTATTTTAATGATCACATAAATTTTTGGGATCTTACAATGACACAGGTGTCACAACAATTGCTGATCTTACAAAGGAACATATGATATATAGCCAAAACTGGTTCAAAGCAGTGGATCATCATAATCAGTGCTTATACAAAAACTTTCCCCTTGACAGTGGCTTTAACAACTGATAGTCTCAAAAAACTGATCATCCCAACCGCTGATAGGCCAAGCACTGATGAAGATTAAAGAACTGAAGCTCTATCTACTGATGTCTCCTAAGTACTGATTGAAGACTAAAGTACCGACCATTCAAGGATTGATCACCTTTAAAGAAAGCATTGATGATCAACATCAATGCTTAGACTACATCAGTGGAAAGTGAAACCGTAGTTTATAGATACAGTGTCTATGTAATAAGTAGATTGGAAATCAGTGGTTGTATGTAACAGTACTTAGAGTTTGTTAGGTTGTTAGATGTCACTTTCATGGTGACGTCAGCTTTGATTCTCAGTGGTTTGGTTTGTACTATAAATAGAACAGTTTGTACTGTTCTATTTAAGGAGTTTTCTCTTTCAATCCAAGTATCTTGTACGATCAACCATTGAGCTCCTGCTGAGAGGGAGTTTTAGTATGTAAGCATGCATGTAATCATTATGTTTTTGTAATCTTATGACTAATGAAAAGAATATGTTTATTGAAAACTATTTCTCTCTGATTGTGTTGTAAAGTTTGTCACCATTTCCGTTGCATTTGATTCATCCATTTCTTCATTATAATCAAACAAACACAATCATGACAGCCTCAGATCCTAACAATTCTTCTCTGAGGTGGGTATCTCTATAAGTTTTTGCTGAATGAGATGAACAAATATTCAAGAAAAAGAGACTGATGACACTGATATGTCATCATGTCACTTTGTTCTTGATGGATATATTGATGGCATGAAGGGATCAATACATTAGAGCATGCGTTGGTCTTCAACATGTCATCAAACAAGTATATATCAACCCACAATAAAGGATGCCACAAAAAATAAGCATCTTCTAAAGACGGGCGTTATGTAGGAAAATAAGGATCTACATAAGGTATTCAAAAATAGGTTCAAAACTCCAAAAATGTTAAAGTAGAAGAGGCTGATGACAGTGAAGATTTGGATGAGAAATTAGATTATAATTTTTATTTTTTTTTTCATTTTCTATTGTTTGTTATCTAATTCTCTATTATTTATTATCTAATTCTCTGCTAATGAAAAAAATTTGAGTATAAAACGCCAAAAACTACAAGTACCAAAACGCCTGATAGTGTGAAAAATGAGAGAACGGATGCTAGCAAAGCACGATGTTGCTATAAAACGCCAAAATCGCCAAACAAAGTATTACTGGAAAAATCAACACTAATTGACAGATGAAATTGAACGAAACAGTAATTGCTAAACAGTAAAATGAAGAGACGGTAACATTATTGCCAAACATTTATTATATTAAAAGCCATTACATGGAAAATTGAATTTATTTATCTTTTCAAAATGCCATAATTGCATGTCACATTATAGACCTGAATCCTACTTGATATAATAAACATCAAGAAAATTACTGATGTTTTTACATTATAGGCCTGCATCCTGATCTAAAAACAATAAAAACGCCAAAACATACTAACGTCAAAATATTTACTATGATCTTGATCTAAAAACCATAAAAATGCCGCGTATTTATTAAACGCCAAAAAATGGAAAGGTGATGTGACACGCATTTAAAAAAGAAATATGAAAGGACAAAAAAGCCTCTCCGCCCTTCTCTATGTCGCGTGACACGTGTTGGGCCAGGATGCGTTCTCACCGTTCCCACACTTTTAAGCGTTTTCTCCTGATCCCGTTTCTATATATATATATATATATATATATATATATATATATATATATATATATAGAATTTAATAAGTAAACGAATACGTATAAAAATACGAACAAGAATACACTTGATGGAAATTGCCAAAAATACGAAAATTGTACATGTATACAAATACGTATAAAATACGTACATAAACACCAATGGTGAAACGTACAAATACATGTATAAAAATGGTATACCTACACGTATAAATACGGTATACGTACACGTATAAATACACTTGTTGAAGTCTACACTCACAAAAGGTACCGTACACGTACATTAACATATATATGATGTTGAAAATAAATATTGTTAACAATTATATATTGAAAAGATATATATATAGGGGAAGGTTCATTGGGGAACACTAAAAAAGTGGGGAACAGCGGGGAACCGACTCAAACGAACTCCGATTGGACTCATTCCAGCGGCGTTGGAACCGGCTCGTCAAACCCTAACTAAGATCTCTTAACCCTAAACCCTAAACCCTAACACCTAAACTCTAAACCCTAAATCTAAAAAATAAGGCTAAAACCTAAGCTAAACCGTAAAATCTAAACTATAAACCCTAAAAGCTAAACCCTAAAGGCTAAACCTAAAGCTAAACCCTAAACCCTAAAACTAAACCCTAAAGCTAAACCCTAAAGCTAAACCCTAAGGCTAAACCCTAAAGCTAAACCCTAAAAGCCAAACCCTAATATATTTAGGGTTTAGCGGTTATGATTTAGGGTTTAGGGTTAAGAGATCCTAGTTAGGGTTCGACGAGCCGGTTCCAACGCCGCTGGAATGAGTCCAATCGGAGTTCGTTTGAGTCGGTTCCCCACTGTTCCCTACTTTTTTAGTGTTCCCCAATGAACCTCACATTATATATATATATATATATATATATTATATTTGTGAAACAAATATACGCAAAACAAACCGATCATACATGTACATGTGAACGAGGTTCACTGAACTTAAAGTATATATTTTAAAGAATATAAATTTCACACAACGAACTTATACCATGCGAGGCACGGGGATTTAAATGGGCTAGGCCCATTCTTATTGTGCAAGCTACAAAGACATTCATGGGCTAGGCCCACTTATACCATGTGAGACATGGTAACTCATATGGGCTAGGCCCATTCTCACTTGTGCGAGGCACAAGCACCCTCATGGGCTAGGCCCACATATACTCGTGCGAGGCACGGAGACTCATGAAGGGCAAGGCCCATTCGTACACATTATGAATGCAAGAATATATATATATATAAAGAAATATATATATAATAAAGCAAACATACGAAACAAATGCCGACATATTTAAAATACACAAGGGTTCCGAATACATAACAAATACAATAACGTTCAAGATGAGCAACGTGTACATGAACTAACATAAACCCAAGTGTATAATGAGCTAGAGCACATGTAGGTTATTACGCGTTATTGGATACCTGATTTGCTAGCATTCATACGGGCGCAAACTTGTGATTTCATGTCCCCCTTTTCTTTTAAACATTTTCGGTTATATAACTCTCGGGGGGGGGGGGGGGGGATACATGTTACTTTGGTATGGTTAAGCTATGGAATGAAATATTCGATCACGTGCAAATAGGCTAAAACTTAAGCACCATTAATCTTGTTTATGACCAAGGAACAAAGGGGTACATCTATCAGGTATAGGGCGAGCCTCACTCATGGGTTCTTATGTGGCCACATGGAGTTTCCTTTGTTGTCCTCGCCGGGTGGACTTGTACTAAATCACTTACGGGTTGGTAGCTTCCTATGTCGGCACACATATTAATGTCCTAGCTACACATTAATGATCATTAAGTTCATTGACACATTACATACCAGTTTTCGATACTCGAACTTTCAAATGTTTTTAAGATTCATTTGATGCATGCGAAATTAAAACACATGAACTCGTTCAACTTTTGTTGATGTTTTTAAACTTACATGTATTTCAGGAAACTAAATGGATCTTGGTGCGGCTGGTTATGAAGTTTCAAGTTCATTATCAAGACGATGTCATCTATATTTTGGAGGGTTTGATCCATATATCCCGTCTTCGAACGAGACATAGGATGCAAAACCTTGTTATTTTAAAAACTTTATTTTGAACAAGTCTCGTGTGTAAAACTTATTAACTTCTGTCATCTTTTACTACTAAACAACTGATGACTTGTATATTTACATTATGATAATGGATGAATGTCATGCATGTTTTATTTCATATAGTTTGTTTACTTACATCTTATGCTATGAAAACCGATTAAGTCACACTACGCGCTTCTGCCTCTGAAGCGGGTGTGACACCATAAACAAGTTCAATATGCCAAAACATTTTAATTATGTTACCACATCAGTAGGTTATGCATTTTACATGATCATTATGGTTCAAAACCAAGTTATGCACCATAAGGGCATTTTAGTCATAATATGACATAATTTAAGAACTTGTATAAAAACTCAAGAACTGATTATGATCAGGTAGTATAACCACAAGGGGTTATTCTATACTATAATATGATCATAATGCAACTTAGAATCAGTAGCTAAAGTTGCTAATTCGGGTAAGAATCGAAAGTCAAAGCAGAAGTCAAACTGCTTGACTTTCGGTTGCGAACCGACACATAAACTGGAAATGACCGGCTGAATATATTTATACATGTTCTAATATTAGTTACCAACTGATTTAATGTCAAAAAGATGTGTGAAAATGTTTACAAGTTCAATTTATAAGTTTTCCGAAAATCAGCCATTTGACTTTTTATTGAACTTAACTTTGACCCGTCATTTTACCAACTTAACGTGATTTCTAGGAGGTGCCCTTTTGAGGGATTAACACCTACCTTATTACGATCATGTAGCTACGTTCGATTCGAACAATGGCTGGACCATAATGGTCTAAACTGAAAGTCAAAGTCAAAGCAAAAGTCAATTTTCTTGACTTTCGGCTAAATTCTTTGCCTACAAAAAGAAAGAGCAAGAAAGGAACACTTACTTGTGATCCTTAGAATGTTTAAAACTCAGAGGAAGCTCCCTTTTAGATCAGGAACCTCCAAGAAAGAAGATAGAAAGAAGAATGAGGAATGAGCAAATGTGAAGGTTGAACTAAGGTCCTATTTATACTTGAAAATGGATTAGAGGATCATGCCAGGTGTTGGGGCTTGTTGTATGATGTCTCCAGGTGCCCCTTGACGTGTAAACTTCATAAGAAAGGTGGTAATTCACGGCCACATGGAAGCAGGTGCAGACTGCCTTGGCTCCAAACAAAACTTTCAGCTGCGGTGCTTACGAACCCTATGGTCTTATGGGTTACAGTCCGTAAGCCATGTAGGCGCCCCTGGTTTTCAAATCCCATATGGACCATAAGGACTAAGCCTTACGGTCCGTAACCGCTTGCCAGTTATAAATAAAGTATTATGCTTACGGTCCGTAAGCACGTAGGCTTGCGGTCCGTAAGTGGTCACTTAGAGGCCATAAAATGGCATGTTGACACATATGGTCCCTCCACATTCAAACTTCCACATCTTTACAATATTAGTCTCTCTCGTCCAAATTATTAGGCATATTTGAGAGTGGACACGTGTCATTGTATTATTCGACGAAATTTTCGAGGTGTTACAGTAGTAGAACGTAAACATAGGCATTTATTGAATGTTTCTAGAGCGTTATTATTTCAAAGTTGTTTGGTTGTTAGATTTTGGTCTGATTGTGTGTTAACAGCTGCTTATTTGATCAATAGGACTCCCTCTTCGGTGATAGGTGGTAGGAATCCGTATGAGCTTGTGTATGGGTGTGAACCTTTTCTAGATCATTTGAGAGTGTTCGGTTGTCTGGGATTTTGTACCGTTTTGAATGAGCATGATAAACTTAGCAGTAGAGCTGAGGAGTGTATATTTTTAGGATATTCGAATGAGAAGAAGGGATATAAAATGTTTAGTCTTGATAATAAAACTGAGTTTTTTTTTTTCGAGAGATGTTAAATTTTTTGAGTCAGTCTTCCCATTCAAAGATAAAAATATTTTGAACTCTATTAATGAAACTAGTAACATTGATGTCACAAACTTAAATTTTTTTGACATATATGAAATCCCAGAAAGCCAAACATTCGAAGCTCCTAATAATGAAACAATTCAAGACCAAAATAGGTCGGGGATACATGGGTCTCAGAGATCTGTGTTAGGAAGTGTTACTACTGTAGGCGAGGCTCAAATTGAGCAGCCTGTTATAGGTAGTACCAACGTTGATCAGACTGAGCATGTGTTGACTGACAGTGCTGAGGGTCAAAATTCTAAGGGAATTAATACTAATCAAGGAGAGGTTCATGCTACACCTAGGAGATCGACTAGGAGTTCTACTTACCTAGAAACCTTAGTGATTATCTTGTTGAGGGGAAAGTGATGTATGGTTTAGAAAATGTGGTTAATTACTCAAATATGTCACCGGAGTATAAGAGTTTTACTGCTGTACTTGATAAAAGTTGTGAACCTAAAACTTTTAATGAGGCTTATAATGATCCTAATTTGGTATCAGCCATGAATGAAGAGATGGAAGTTCTTCATAGGAATGATACATAGGATCTAGTTGATTTGCCTGCTGGTAGAAGTGTTGTAGGTTGTAAGTGGATTTACAAAATTAAATATAAGTCTACTGGAGAGATAGAAAGGTTTAAGGTCAGGCTTGTTGCTAAAGGCTATAGTAAAAAACAAGGTGTTGACTTCGATGAAACCTTTTCTCCTGTTGTGAAACTTGTAACTCTTAGATGCATTATATCTATTGCTGTTCAAAATGATTGCGAATTGTTTCAGTTAGATGTTAATAATGTTTTCTTATATGGTAATCTGAATGAAGATGTGTATATGTGTTTACCTGATGGTATTTTTCTAAAGATGAAAAACATGTAAGTAAATTAAAGAAATCGTTGTATGGATTAAACCAGGCTCCGAGATTGTGGAATGCAAAGTTGGTTGCTGTGCTATGTGAATTAGGATTTAGTCAAAGTAAATGTGACCATTCATTGTTTTACAAAATTGACAAAGATGTTACTTTATATTTACTTGTATATGTTGATGACATAGTAATTACTCTCAATTCTGTTGTAGATATTGATGCTATAAAAAACCGTCTTAGATTTAAGTTCTTAATTAAAGATCTAGGAGACTTGAAGTATTTTCTTGGGATAGAAGTCATTAGATCTAATACTGGTGTGTGTTTGTCCCTTGAGTAGTTATAAACCTGTTAGTGTAACACCCATAACACGTTTAACCTTAAAACGACGCAGCGGAAATACGAGTCATAAAATTTCTTTTCTTAACAGTCATACAACTTGTTAACAAGCCATTCGAATCGGCTTAATTTAAATCTTTTATCTCAATCATACATAATTAAGAAAATTATATTGCAAACGATTTCAAACAAGTGATCACATCCCCGTACAATCCTTGGTCTTCGACTCAATCCCCGTTGATTTGTTCATCATGAAAATCCGATTATCTGCAGTCACCATAAATAACCAACATGTTAGTAAATGGTGAGATCACATAACTTTAAATAAACACATAATAACGAATAACCGCATAGCCATCTATTATTGTAATAAGCTTCCATAGAATGTTCTTCAGATTCATTCCTTACACCGAGCCTTAAATCCTTGAGAACCCGACACTTACGTACCTGCATCTCTAATTTCATTCTCAATAACAAAACGGTTAGCAACACATGCCCTCCAACGTATTGAAGATTCACATTCTCACATAAATACATAACATCGAATTACATTTATTAGATCACATCGTGCGGAAACACTTCCATATTTTCACCAATTTATATACATGTTCCATTCTTATATCTCTCGTTAACGACAATGCCTAACCTTTCTACTCAACTACTAAATATCGTCATACATGTATTCGAGTCATAACCACTTATTCACAATCAATTGTTTTACTTAGTCATGCGTAATAATAAATTTATCCATACTTATACTATCCGGAGTCCCATAACAATCACTTATATTCAAAACCAACTTGAACATTAGTTATGAGACCTTGAAAACCATCTAAAACGAGTTTTATAACTAAAACAAATAAAATCAAACAAATTGGCAGCATCAGGGTCTCTCGCAGGCCGCGAGAGACTAGAACATTTTTGCCGCGGGGCGCGACAACCTCCACCGTAAGCTACAGTGGCTGCCGTAGCCTACGGCGGCCTTAAATATGGTTACGGTGAGAAGGCACTGCCCTACGGTGGATGTATGATCTTCAGCACCCACGTAGCCTACGGTGGGCACCGTAAGCTACGGTGGTGCCCAGTTCAGCCTTCATTTTTAGTACAAAAAACTTTCATAACTCAACCATTACGCATTGATATCACTCGAAACATGTTTCTATTTGTCTGTAAAACATATCCTTACATTATTGACTAAAAATATTTACCCCGGGTCCTAAATCTTTACGAGTTTCAATATCATTACAAGACTTATGCGCATTTATTCGACCCGTTCATGTTTTTATCAAATAACACTTTTGTTTAAACTCAAAACTAAGCCTTTTGACAATTAACCCGTGTCCCCGTTTCTTGGTGAACGCACTTGTAAGAAATTCTACCCATTACCCAGTTATAATACCGTCGACATAACTTATGCAAATCATACCGTAATGAAATAACCATCATTTTGACCCGTTTGGTCCACTTAGCGGAAACCTTCACTTCTATATACCCAAACCTTTTTAGACTCCGATTTCATACTTAAATGACAAGCATATAACCTTGCTTAAATAAACTAAAAAGCGATTAAGGAAAATCACTCACTTAATACTATTTCTTTATATCATCATCAAAAACACGTTTCAACATACTACTAACAATTATCTTACAAATAATCTCTTTACTACTAAAGAGGGAGTCCGGAAAATTACTTACCTTTAGCGTCCATGTTCATGTTTACCTCATTGTTTCCTCTTGACCCGTTAGCCATCCATGCTTGAGTCAATCACCAAGATTTCCATCCTTACATATCAATACGTTCATTACATGGTTAGCATATGTGGGCATACACATAAACAATCATTTTCTTTTTCGTTCATACATTACTTGACTTTAGTTAGTCAATTGCCGCATTCATGTACTTTCGAATTATGTACATAAATCCATCTTAAAATGGTAGACCGTATTAATAACAATATTGTATGCATTTCATACTCATGTGGTGATTGCATAAACCGTATGATCGCCTAGCTATATGCACATATAATCACACAGTCATTCCTACATATGCTAATTCTTCATGATCCTACGGATTGACCACCACATTCAAAATTAGTCCATTTTCATAACTTTACCATCTTTACTTACTAGGGAGTTCTACGCTTCATATTTAGTACATGATCGTTTACTAGTTATGATCAAACACTTAATCCCACCTACGGCGTGCATCACACCCAAAACATATAGTACAACCTTCTAATGCATGTTTCGTACCATATCATCTTATCAAACTAATTCCCCACTTGTAATTCGTCTAAAACACATTTCTTATGCAATTTCTATTATCTTCTACATCATTATCACATTCTACATATTCTTATCCATTGTTAGCATGCAATTTCACTTATTATTTTCACCTAAGCATTTCATCAAACACTTGGTGTGCATACCACTTTCTAAGCACATAGTACAAGTAATTTAAACATATTCTTCCCATATTCACTTCATGAACCATTTTATTCAAGCAAGATCACATGGTTAACAATTCTACACCATGTTACTATCAAAACCTACCACATAACATCTTGTGTATCAACATAATCAAAATTATCAACATACACATGTTCATCATAATCATCCTCGTACTCATACACATGGGTTTCATTCTAAACCACCAAGATAACTAAAATTCAGCCATGATTCAACTTAAATATGGTAACATTAGCAAGCATACATCCTTTTTAGAACGAACTCACATATTCATCAACACCCACTTCATGGTTGTTCACTAAAACTGAGAATTAAAACATACCTTGGCTAAAGCTTGCTTAGATGATCATTATTAAGGTTCAAGCAAATCCGATTTCATCCAAAAATCCATCAAATTCAATGATTTAGGGTTTGAGAGGGGTTTCCCCTTCCCTCTTCTTCTCTGGTCGAACTCCCACACACGCCCAGGTGTGTGTTTGGGGTTTTAATTTTTATTTTATATTTTACCTTTCAACTCCTTCCAAATTAACCCCCCATGTTTGTTACTTGTTCATAATTGACCCAATATCATTTCCTTATTTGTTTTGACTAACTATTTAACTAGGTTAAATAGCCTAGCCCTTTTGTTTTATGTTTTACATAGCAAGCATACTAGCGAATATAAAAATTCGGATTTTGGGGCGTTACAGTTAGTAATCCTATAGGGCAGAATCATGTAGTAACATCTTTGTGTACAGAAAATAGTGATTTAGTTGATAAACATTACTGGTTATCAAAAACTAGTTGGCAAGTTAATCTATCTTGCCCACACTAGACCTGATATATCATACACAGTGCATTTCTTGAGTCAGTTTATGCATAGTCCTACCAGTGGTCACTTAAAAATTGTTTTTCAATTGTTAAGGTACTTGAATTGTTTAGTAAAGCGGTCGGTATCAACCCTTACTGCATATGTCGACTTAGATTGGGCAAAATGTTTGCATACTAGAAAGTTGTTAACTAGGTTTTGCATTTTTTTTTTTTTTGGGCAACTCGTTGGTGTCTTGGAAGAGTAAAAAGCAAGCTACGGTATCTCGATCTTCAGCGGAAGTCGAATATCGATCTATGTGTGCCGCAGCTTGTGAAGTAATTTGGTTAAAAATGTGTTGCAGGAGTTGGGTATTGTTGCAAATTTACCAGTTAAGTTGTTTTGTGATAATACAGCCGCACTATCAATTGCTGCAAATCATGTGTTTCACGACAGGACTAAACACTTCGAAGTTGACTTTTTTTGAGAGATTTAATCTCTAAAGGGGTTATAAAGCCGGCTGAAGTTGGTTCAAAGGATCAACTTGCAGATTTAATGACAAAAGGTTTGTTAATTGGTCAACATGATGATCTGTTTTCAAAGATTCACATGCATAATGTGTTTGGGTATTAAACTGAGAGGGGTGTTAAAATAATAAGTCAGTTTAATATCAGGTTATTACTTATTTTTAAATCTTATTTTTAAGTCTTTAGTTTTTAATATGTTTGTTATAATGTGCATGTGATCGTAATGGGCTGTTATTGCATATGGAGACTTGGGCTTAAAGATGTTGGGCTTAAAGTTGGATACGTGGCGCTGCTGGAAGTCAAGAAGTCTGTTGGGCTTAAAATTAGATGTTTGTAGCTGCTGGAAGTCAAGAAGTCAAGTTTGTTATAACAAACTTATTACCCTAATTGGGCTTTATATATATATATATATATATATATATATATATATATATATATATATATATATATAGTGACTTTGGCTATTAGTTCATTCAGGGATTTTTTTTTTTTCACAACTGTTCTCTCGTTTCTCTCTCTAGAAGCTTCAATTAGGGCTTCTGTATTTTAGATCTGATCCACCTTGAATCAGTGTTTAGGTGTGAGATCTTGTGAGTGTTAGTGGTGGTCATCGTATCCGGTTGTATTGTCTGTAATCTCAAAAGAGTTTTGAGTAAAAAATGCTTTGGTTTAGGGTTTATTGATTGCAGCCTTTGATATCGTCTTATTGACAAATAGTCCAACCTTTTATTGCTTTTAGGACTTTAATTATAGATCATCATATTTAGTAGGCATAAGAGATCTAATACAACACTTTTTGTGATTTTTCTTTAAGAACCCTAACCCTAATAATATAATTAATAATAGTAAAAGAAAAACTAGTTGTAGCTAGTTAAAGATATAAACAATGACAATTAAAATCTAGTAATGGGATCTCTTCACATAGCAAATCCAAGAACACAAAGTAGACCATCATGTAGAGAAAAGCATCCCATGATATCCTGTTGTACAGTACAAGTTGCTAATCCACTCATGTTCAGAGTACAGACACACTCATCAATTCACCAGGTGAGATTTGCTTTTTCTTATATGACTGCAACACCTGAAAGATTTCCCCACACAGAGACCTCAAACAAGTCATTACAATAAACTTAATGAAAAAAGGTAAGGAAATTTAATATCACCATAAACAAGATGTGGCTCAAACAGGGGCGCAACTTTGAAGGGGCCGGGAGGGGCGCACGACCCCCCGAACTTTTCGCCCAATAGTGTTATGTATTTACGTTTCGTACAGAATTTTTTAGGTATATATGTTTTCGACCCCCGGTTTAGGATACCCCTGAATGTAGGTGAGAGTGATGATAAGATAAAATGAATTTTTCTGATAGAAGGAAACAAAAATTCCCGGTCAAAAAACTTACAGGGACAACTTCGTAAAGTTTGGAGAAGAAGATGTATATTATATTAATGTGGGCATTGGGAATATAATGAATTAAAACGGCAACTCTCTATCAAGTCATAATTCACATTTGTAGTCAAACTTTCTTAATAGTTTTTATTTTTGAAAGGTAACTTTCTTAATACTTAACCAATTTATTTTGTTTAATTTATTATATACTACTTGTTTGTTTTATTTATTTTTTAGTTATTTGTTTATAATTATAATAAGTTTAGCTTTAAGTTACTAATAAAATTTCGGTTCTTTTTGTTGTTGAATATATTTTTATCACAAATCAAATATTATCTATAAAACTTCTAAATAACATTTAAAGTTTTATATAAACCTATCTGATAAAGTTCTCGTATATGTGATATGCCCGTTAATAAAAAAAATGGTAATCATCATGTGTTTTAGGGCTGCAATATATGTGATATAAGTTGAAATTATGAGTGAAATTGGGGCCGAATTTTTGCTCTAAACTTGTTGAATCTTTTTGCAATTATGTCTATTTTTATTTGTTTAATCTTAATGTGATTTAGATAGAAATTTGAGCTTGAAATTTAGGGTGATTTGTTAACCTGTTGTGTTATTAGATTATGCTATATATGGGGAAGTATAAAAGCATAACTTCTTTTTCAAAAGAAAGAATAAAGAACAAGCAGAGGGAATTGATGATGAAGACAGACAGAACTATAATTTTTTCATTCATGTGAACCGAAATTTTATTAGTAACTCATGTTTTGATGTCTTTGTTCAGTTGTTTGTTAAACATTGTTTACTTTTTAATGTTTGAGAACGTTTTTTATTTGATATTAATGTTTGACCCGACCCGAATCGAATCACCGACATCCAACCCGAATAATCACCTCGAAACAAAGCGATAGAAATTTTTTTTTAGGTCCGATGACTTCCGACCCCCCGGTGGAAATTTTCAAGCTTCGCCACTGCTCTAAAAGCAACAAAGAATAAACAGCCTGCAAAAACACACACACGCACACACTAATGGTGATGGATATATTTTATATTTTAAGATTAAATCTACATGGTCACAACTTACCATAACCCAGTTTTAAAGATCATAATTAGCCAGCAATTGCCGCTGCAGCATCATCAAGATTCTCAAACCATCAAGGGGCCCATAAACCACTTTCTTTTTCTTTCTTTATTAAGTAAAAGAACAAGAAAAGCTTATGAAACCCTAAAAGTTGAGTCTTTTGTGAATCTTGATGATGCTCCATCAGCAAGAACTGACTGTCACTTGAGATCTGCTTTCATTTCTCCAGCCAGAAAATAAAGGTGAAAGGTTAAGCTAGATATTGTGATTAGGTTTAATGATAGAACAAGAAACTTAAAACATGATCCAGTTGAACAAAGAAGTTGAAAAAGAAAAGGTTATATGTCAAAAAATAGAAAAAGAAAAGAGGGATTTCTTCAAGAATCCATAGCTATGATCAATGGTCTTCTTCAAGAACCCATATCTATGAAGGGTTTACTTTAAAGACCCATAGCTATGAAGGGTTCTCTTCAGAAATGCATATCTAGAAAGGGTTTAGGGTTATCTATTTATAGGAGGTGAGATAGGTAAGAAGGGATGAGTATTAATTACAAAACTTAAGTGTGTGTGTGTGTGTGTGTGTGTGAGAGAGAGAGAGAGAGAGAGAGAGAGAGAGAGAGAGAGAGTAACTAGAACAGTTAGCAATCGCAATCCAAAGTACCAAAAATTACCCAAAGCTTGAATACTTACTGACACAACCCCACCCCCCACAGAAGTGAAGAGAATAATGACCACTAAGAATGGAAAATAAATAGATATCAAGATTTGCCCTTCTGATCCAAGAAGGATACGTTGCGTTTAATACAAGTATTTGGTCTACACATACCTTCTTTTTGAACAAAAGATAGTTGTGTTATATAAACTTAATGGTTTTGAATTCTTTTCTTATTAGAAGAACGATTACATTAAATGACAGGTAAATGGACAATAGACTGAATCGTAACCCTCTTTTAAATAGCAAAACCAATTATACTAAAAACAAAGTTTTGGGTCTTGGTGTCGAATAAATATAGCAAGAAACTAGATGAAGGTACATAAGACTTTGTAAACTTATATCGAAACTACACTCTTTATTCCAGTGTTTTTTCTTTTTTTTTTTTTTGAACGGCGGCAATGAAATTATATCAAAGAGGCTAGCGGGGACTAGCAGAAAACCCCATACAAACGCAAAGTATTCATCTTTCGCCCAGTTTTTAATCCAGACAAAGCAGCTGGGCGCCTTTGTCTCTTTCAAATAAATACTTTTAGGTGACAAAATATAGAGACTACTGCTTCAAGTGAAGAAATAAATACTTTTAAGTGACAAAATATAGACTACTGCTTCAAGTGAAGAAATGCAAATAGTAATATATTAAAACGCTTGTTTCATTGGGGACTGCCCTTTGAAAATGTATTTTGTTGCCTTTTCATGTGTATTCCATTCATGTCTTTTGATTCTATAACACAATTTATGGCTCGTATTCTGCAAACCTTAAACAAGTGTATATAATATTATTAAAGCAACCTCTTTATCTATTGAATAAACCAATGTATACTTTAAGTTTTTGAATGTTGAATCCCATCCTCATATTAAGATCCAAGTAACATGCAAAACAACGGGTTATACACATGAGTAGATTCTGTTCATACATGTTTGATTAAGTCTCTTTAATGATAGTATCTTAATGTCGATTACAAATCTTTACATTTATTTTCTTGTCATTTGTATGTAAAGTAATGGTTCATCAAGTGGCGAAGCTTGAAAAAAAAGTTCGGGGGGTCGGAAGGTAACAGACCTAAAAAAAATTTCTATCGCGTATTTCGAGGTGTATGTTTGGGCCGGACGTCGGTGATTCGATTCGGGTCGGGTCAAACATTAATATCAAATAAAAAACGTTCTCAAACATTAAAACGTAAACATTGTTTAACAAACAAATAAACAAAGACACCAAAACATTAAAAAGGAGAGAGGAAGGTGGATATCCAGTTCTCCTAAATTTCAAACTCTAATAGTTACAGAAAGATTCAACAAGTTTAAGGCAAAAAATTGGATCAATTTCACCCCTAATTTCAACATAAATCACATAAACTAAAACCCTAAATTAAACCTAAAGATAATAAACACATACCTTGAAGATTGAAGAAGTCGAACAAGCCCACAAGCAGCGCAGCCCTTCTATTCTTCTGTTCCTCGTCTCCTCGAAGTCGAACAACACCACCAGCCGTCCAGCCCCTTCTGTTCTTCTGTTATCAGCTAAATGGCGTTGGCTTTTTTTGTTTTTGTTTTTTTGATTGTTCGTAATCCCCAAATCCACCGATTTGGGTTTTTTATACAATGTTAGGTTGGGCTTTTAGTTTGGGCTTTATATAATGATTTTGGGATATAATAAACATAACAATCTGATTTGGACTCAATAGATCTGATTTTTGGGTTTTTTATTAAATATTTTATTTGGGCTATATAAATATTTTTTTTTAGAAAACAGTAGGGTCGAAAACATATATACCTATTTTTTTTAAACCGGGGGGTCGAAAACGTATATACCTAAAAATTTCTATACGAAAAGTACATATGTAACACTACTGTGCGAAAAAGTTCGAGGGGGGGGGGGTCGGGCGCCCCTCTTCGTAACACTTGGTAGAGACTCTTATCTTTTAAAGGGATGTTTTGGGTTCAATCTCAAGCAATGAGTAGTTTAGAATTAAATTTGGTGTAAATTAAGAGTAAGTAAGTATTGTCATTTAAAAAAAATTATTCACTTTTGATGGTTGGATATTCTAAAGCGTCTTCAATCATTCTCCAAAATTTAAGAATTTTATGGGTATTAAATAAATATGTAGATATACATATATGGTAGAAACTATTTTTGAAGAATATATTTTTAGTTTACTCTAAAATCTTCATAATATATGTATCATATTTATTGCAATTTCAATCAATTTGTAGAATATTTATCATATGATTTGTTTATTAACTGAATATGATATAACTTTTGTTTGTTATAACTATCATGAGTTTATTAACTGAATATGATATAACTTTTGTTTGTTATAACTATCATGAAGAGACCTTAAAAGTCATTAGTCTATTACCAAACATGATATGTAATTTTATTTTGTTTTTTTTTTTTTTTGTGAAAAGAGACAAAAATTGTTGATATAAGTAGTTTAACCATATATATTACATTAAATATATTATAAATGATTGGGAAATAAAAAAATCTGACTACACAATCATGGATATAATACACTCACTAAGATATAGTTTGTTATAAAAATGGCTTTTATTATCAAATTAGGTTAATAATCTGTATATTAAACGGGTTGAACAATAAAGGAAATATTAAACTTAGGAAATGTGAAACAAAATTATGAGATTAGATACAACTCAAAATTGGCACAAATAAAAACTTATGTTAATAAAATAATATGATTGAACAGTAAAGTATATACCTATATAACTCACAAGTCTCAAAAAACTTCTTTGTATACAACATTTGTTGTTCTGTTGGTAACTTTACCATCTTTATCTAAAATTGAGAGTGAATTGCAAATATTGTCCTTTATCTTTATACTTTTTTTCTTAGGCGGTGTCCTTTGTGTTTAAAATTGATGAGTTTTGTATCAAATGTTTCAAAATACTACACGTTGTCCTTTAACCTTAACCCATTTAAAATTCTCTGTTAAATCTGGTCATGTGCTTTGCACAAGAGGGCTATTTTGTCATTTCACATTTTCAGACTATAACCTCCTCCACCCTCTCTCTAACCCTATCTCTCCTTATCTGCTCTCTATCACCACTACCACCACCACACCACCGCCCTTCCAGCCATCTCTGACGAAAACCACCACTAGAATCTCGACCGAAACCAACCACCATCACCATCTCGCATGAGCCCACCACCGCCACCCACATCACCTGCCACCGCCACAACCCTTCATCATCTATAACCACCCTCACCACTCCTGTCGTTTTTACCACCGTCTTCTCCAAATCAACAAACAAAATCCCCAACTCAACAACCAAAAATCCCAAATCAACTCAACAATTAAAACATTCCCAAATCCCCCAAATCAAGTAAACAACCAAAAATCCCCAAATCTACACAACAACCAAATCTTTAGCAAGACTCACATTCTGGAATTTTCTATTTCTTGCTAAACTTTTGGGTTTATTCATTAAATCACCATCCGGTTTTGCCGAACTAGACATAAGACAAAAGAGTAAAAAGAGTAAGTTTGGAACTTGATAGAAGAGTAGCATCAATTTGCAAGACTTGACAAAAGATTAACAACATCAGATTGATGGTTTAGAATCACCAACGAGTTCTAGTGCTTTCGACTATTTCCCACGAGTTCTAGTACTTCTATCGATTTCCGACTAGTAACAACAGTGAGTCTCTAAGATATTATGTTAGAGTTTCGAGATCTTAGCTATTTCCTGCGACATCTGAGCATTTTTCAGTTATTCAAAAACGATACCACATATATATGCGGGTGGTGCTGTTGTTGAAAGTATTGGGAGGGTGGTGGCTGGAAGTGATGTATGTTGGAGGTGGCTAGATAGTTGTAACAGTCGCTGGATAGATAAAACATGAGAGATAGAGAAGCGGTTGAGAGTGTTAGAGGGTGATCGTTGGAGGTGGTTGAGGGTGGGGGCCGGAGGTTGAGAGTGTTAGAGGGTGATCGTTGGAGGTGGTTGAGGGTGGGGGCCGGAGGTGGTTGGTGGTGATAGCTGGAGAGAGGGAGATAAAAAAAGAGAGCTAGAGTGATTAGAGGTGGTTTTATTTATACATATAATATATCCACACACATATTATATATATATATATATATATGTGTGTGTGTGTGTGTGTTTGTGTGTGTTAATTATTTAAATTTATTTTGTTTTATTTGTTAAAGTGTTCTTTAAAAAAATGGATAAAAAGATTAAATTACCCTTTTGCAATATGATTTAACAGAGAATTTTAATTGGGTTATGGATAAAGGACATAACGTGCAGGATTATGAAATATTAGGTACAAAACTAATCAATTTTAAACACAAAGAACACTGTCTGAAAAGGGTATAAAGATAAAGGACAATTTTTGCAATTCATCTAAAATTAATAACCTTCAACCTTTGATAGTGGCTGCCCTTGACTCTTATTTATTGTTATTGCAAAATACACATCAAGAGAAAATTGTCTTCTTCGTCACTTGAAAGGAATTCTTTTGTTTTAAGGTGTCAAACTCATTCTTGGAATATAAATATGATGGCCAACGTTACTTCCAGATATGATTTGCGCTTCTATAACACGATTACCCAATGACAACACTTGTAGTCTAGTTCCATTACATATACCACTTTTCTAATCAACATTTTTTAGCAACATAACATGAATCTTGACCTTTAGTGTTACAAAATTATGGATATAATACACTAACACTTAAATATAGTTTGTTATAAGAAAAGGCTTTTATTAGCGCTTCTATAACACGATTACCCAATCACAACATTTGCAGTCTAGTTCCATTACATATAGTGATCAATATTTCTTAGCAGTATAAGATGAATCTTGACTTTTAGCGCTACAAAATCATGGATATAATACACTGACACTCAGATATAGTTTGTTATAAGAAATGGCTTTTGTTATAAAATTCGAATAAGCCAAGCAAGCGAAAACGAAAAGAACCCGGTTTATAGTAAAACAAAAATTAAGGTACATACACTACAAACATATAATGTCTACTTATACTAAATAGCCCTTTGGAGAACAAGTAACCTACACCTATAACAAAAACAAAAAAATAAAACTAGTATAAATCCTAAATCTTCCTACTAAAATAAAATATAAATAAAAATAAATCATTTAGCATCCTCCAATATTTGAGTATTAACAAGATTAGTTCCAACAATCACCCCTCAAATCTTGTCAAGTTCCTCCTAAATCTTGAATATCAAGTAAGACCAGAAGTTCTTCTACCTTAATACTCGGTCTTTTGTGTCCGCTTTGCGTCAACACCTTTGCTACAACCGATGTAGCATCACTCCCCTTGTTTTCTACTAAACAAGTAATTCTATTATATTCAAAGAGTGTTTTTTAAAGAAATATAATAAAGTCCAAAATTTACAAAGCACCCTAATTCTATTTTACCATAAATAAATGGCTCCTTATGATATTCTAAAAGTTTTTTTTATTGTACCATAAATGGCTCCTTGTGATATTCAAAAAGGTTTTTTAAAAAGAATATAATAAAGTCCAAAATTTACAAAGCAACCTAATTCTATTGTACCATAAATGGCTCCTTATGAAATTTTTAAACGTGTATAATATTTGTTTTGTATTTTATAAAATAATCAGTTTTTTATTTCTTTTAAAAATTATGCCAAGTCAACTTATGAAAGCTTATAGTTATTATAATTTTAACCATGTTAAACTGTAATATTTTAAAATGATTTTTATGTTAAACTCTAATATTTTAAAATGATTTTTCTATACAAATACGTTTTGTCAATGTATATTTTTTATTAGGATTTATATTTTCGGAAATATATATAAGATTTTTCATCATTTTGAACTACTTGAAACCATGGTTGTAAAAGTCTCGCCTAGGCTCCGAGTACTCCCCGAGTACTCGCTACAAGGTAGGCTAATGAGGCACGAGTACTCTCCTCCCAGGCCGATTACTCCCCGAGTAATCCCCGCCTAAGCCGAGTACTTCCGAATCCGACTAGGGAGCGCCTAGCGACTTTTGCAACCATGCTTGAAACATGTTCGACTTTTTTGAATCTTGATATGTATATAGCTATATTTCGTTTAATCATCAATGTCCCCTTCAATAAGCATATTTTGTTAGAAACTGAGTCAAATTCAACGTAATGAGGTAGAAGAACATTCTATTTTGCCAAAATTCACGATGCAACCAAGAAAGTTTCTTCGATTTCTTATCACAGTTTGTTATGTGTTAGCCACTTGTTCAATAGTCACATTTGGTGTCATAATCGGCATCATAGTTGGTTTATTCTTCAAATAGAAATACCTGAGAATTCAATTGTGTGTTCATAAAATTTGTTTAGGATGGTTAACTAAAAAGATTCGATAATTTGTTTTAAATATTGTAGTACCGAGCAAATCGTATTAATACACAATACAATCAGGGGCGCCGCTTAGTGTATGTCCGGGGGGGGCGACTTTTCGATGCATAGTGTTATGAATAGTACTTTCGTATAGGTATATACGTTGTCGATCCCCCGGTTTCGGAAAAATTGGGGGGGGGGGGCGTGGCTTCGCCAATGATTGTGATACCATACCCAAAAACTTGGACAACCATAAAACTTATTGAAGGTCAGTGTATGATATTATACGAAATTAACTTCGCAGTGTTTCTATTCGATAGCCGATGACAAACCTCCCAAATTGATAAACCACTCTGATACCAATTGCTGGAAATCAGGTATACTTCAATATAATCAAACAATGGATTTAACAATAAAAAACTATTTAATTAAAATTGAAGGTACATAAACCATAAACAGATAATCCTTATTTGTACTAAACAACACTTTTGGAGAACAAGTAACCTACTCCTGTAAGGAAACCAAATATAATAAAACTAGTAAAAATCCTAAATCTTCCGACTAAAATAAAATACAAATAAAAAATAAACCATTTAGTATCCTCCAACTTTTGAGTATTGACAAGATTAGTTCCAACAGAGTGTTAGTCGGTATTTATAAATTTTATGTATCAGTTATGAGGTCATATTTTATTAACTTGTTTTTTGCACAATAATTTCTGAATCTTTTAGGATAAATACACCATAATATTCTGCATTTTAAATGATTTAAACTTTTAACTTTTGATTGTTGAGTCACAAATTAAACACAAGGATATCCCCTTTAGGACCACTCATTTTCTATTAAGTAGTTTACCATCATATGGTTGTTATATTTCAGAAAGAGAACCATAACTATTAGTAGTTACTAGTTTTTTTTGGCGTCACGCGTTGCGGCGAAACCGAGCAAATGATAATGTAAAACAAACGTGATTTGAAAATAAAACATGTTGTTTAGAAAGCCAAATCGTTAGGAACGGTTTAGTTTATTATCGTACAATTTTATGATACCAAATAAATATTTTATTTTGAGTACAACTTCGTTTTTAACAAAACTTATAACGTAATGTCATAGAAAAAATAAAAAAACAACTACGTACTTAAGTTTCAGAAAAAAGTTATAAACGTAAATTATTAAAGAAGTATCAAATTTATCGATAAATTAATATATGTTCTAAAAAAAGAAAAAAAATAATAATGATTAAAAAAAGGTAAAGGAAATATATGGTTTTAAAAAAAGAAAAAGATTAAAAATATATTGTTAAAAGTAAATATAATATTAAACTATTATAATATATTAGATAAAAAAAATAATAAAAAGCTATATATTATTATAAAAATAATGTTACTATTCATCATACTTTATCAAATATATGTATATATATATATATATATATAATTGTCCTTGTGTTGGTTATAAGTATTATGAGTTGAACCGAAACCAGACATGCTTCTAGCACAAGGCCAGAAATTTGATTAGGGCAAAACCTTACAATTAGGGGTTTAAGATTTCAATGTGAATTGAAAGGCTGCTTGAAGCCATTTGAATCCATAGATTTCAATGTGAATTGAAAAGATGCTTAAAGCCATTTGAATCCATAATTCCTCCTCTGAACCGATTTGTACACACTCGATATATTATGGTTCAAATATATGTTTATAACTAGTGGTGTAAACGAGCCAAGCAAGTTGGAGCTCTGCTCGTTTAACTTACGAGAGCACGCTTATGATTGAGCTCTATTTTTTAATCAAGCTTGGCTCAGAAATACACTTTCTAGCTCGAGCTCGGCTTATTTATTATTTAGTAATTAACTTTAAACATTTATATTGTTTGTGTATATATATATTTGTAAGTTTCTTACATATAAATTATATATATTATTTAGTTAATTTTATCATAATTTTACATATAAAAAATAACTGTATAAATATATCTTATATATATAGGCTAGGAGTTGGCTACAAAATCCAAATTTTTAAAAAAAATGTAAAAAGTCATAAAACATCTTAACGTCAACCATAAAACACACCCAATACACACAAATAACATGATAAAGCTTACTAAAACACCGTATATGTGGGTTTTGTTTTGTGTTTTCGATTATAAGACGCTGATTATCCAATCACTAACATTATGTGTTTTATGTTGATTATCATATTGTGTTTTATATTCATAGTTCTACGATGGTGTGTTTGAGATTTTATGGACTACTAGGGTTTGAATATAGTGTTTTAATAATCCTCACTTTGTTATGATGGATTTTGGGTATGTTTTAGGGCCAAAATTATGGTGTTTTATAACTTTATATACTTTTTAGGAGATTTAGACTTTGTAGTTGAACCTCACGCTATTATTTAAATAATTATTTTAAATAATAGACTCGTAAGCCTTATCGGTCTCCCTAAATGAAGCTTAGGCCCATACTCGTTTATTAATTATACAAGTTTAGTTTTTGACTCGTGTTCGCGCTCAAACTCTTTTAAGTTTCGCTCAATTTGAGCTTTCACTGACACGGTCTTAATTAACTCATGAGCGATGGCTCATTTATAACCATGCTTATAGCCTATAATAAGTTTGGTTTCCCTCATATTTGGGACAAACCAATCCCACTTTTCTCACTTTAACTTAACTAACGGGGACCCAATGACTGCAAAACGCGTGTCAGTAACGGCAAGCAAATACCGAATATCAAAACATAAATAAAAATTTCGTGAAAAGGATAGTCAATCCTTCCTAAAAAAGCGATTTTAAATAACCTAATATATAATAATAATAATAGGACCCACACATCCTACACGTTGGAAATTCGGTCTTTTTCAGTTCAGTTATTACAGTGCTAACACGTTAAAATCGGGTTCCGCATTTGAATACGTATATCGGCGTTCCTTCGACCCTTCGTTGAAGTTTATTAATGCCAAGTCTCTGTTTTAAAAGATAATGTCAACGCTCATGATCCAAGAAAAGAGGTCTATATTTGTTTTAAACATTTTCTTTTTTGAAAGGAAACTTCATTAAAAACACCCAAGCTCGAAGACCGAACCGGGAACCAAAACAACAACAACCAAAAACAACTACTACATAATTACAAATTTACGCCAATCCGACCACGAAATCGGATGGTTTCTAATTCTATGCTTAAACCACAAATATCCCAAAGAGAATATATCGCTAAAAATGGACTCGATTTTAACCTCAGTAGCCGAGAACTTGTGTTGCGTCAACCAGAGACACCAACAAGCGACACGAATGATACCTTTAAAAGCAGACTTTTCCCCAGCTCTATAATTACCATATTTGTGCAGGTTCAACAGGTCATGAAAGGAAAAAACAAACACAGGAGCGGACCGGCACCATCGGCTGACTTTCTGCCATATCACCGTAGCCACAATGCAGGACGTGAATAAGTGTTCAACGGATTCCTCCTCGGATCTGCACAATGGACAAAGGCCATCACCGATAACAATTCCCCGTCTCCGAAGAGCGTCTACAGTGGGTATTCTGCCCAAATCCGCTCTCCAGGCCAATACGTTGCACTTGATCGGGATCCAACTACACCAGTCCATAACGTAGCCGCTGCCACTCGCCAAACTTTTTTCCAATAATTGCCTAACAGAGCTAACCGAAAAACGGCCTGAACTATCCCCCAGCCACTTCCAGGAATCACATTCGTTGTTCAAAGAGACCGAGCCAAGGTCCGCGGATAACTTGCTCCATTCCATGATCTCTTCGACACGATCCAGATCGTGCTTCCACAACCAAACTCCCGTCAAACGATCTCTAACCGAACAAGTTTTCACCATATCTGATGCAAACAAATTAGGATAAACCTCACTGAGAGGGATATCTTTCAGGCATGGGTCCAGCCAAAATAACACATCGTTACCTTTACCAACCGAACCCCGAAAAAAATTGCGAAGCCTGAAGTTACCCAACAAAGGCTTGTTGACAGCTGAGACAATTTTCTGCCAAACCCCTCCCATAGAGCTCATAACCGGTAAGAAAGACCAACCCGAGCCCCCCGAATGGATAGCATCAATCACCTTAACCCAAAGGTTGTTCTTCTCGCACTTGTATCTCCAAGCCCACTTGCTAAGAAGAGCGAGATTAGCGTAATTTAACTTACTAATTCCCAGACCCCCGTTCTTCTTTGACGATGCCACTTTATCCCAAGCCACCCAGTGCGTCTTTTTGACTTCAGACGAACCACCCCAGAGAATTTTTTTAATCAAGCCTTCCAAGTCGTTAACCACTTTTACCGGAGCTTTGAAGAGCGAGAAAAAATAAATAGGTAAACTCTGAAGGACGGAACGGATAAGGGTTATTCTTCCCCCGATAGAAAGAAGAGACGCCTTCCAGAGAGCCAGCCTGGACTCAAAAATGTCGTACACCGGCTTCCAGTTGCAGATACGATTCATATTGGCTCCCACTCTAAGGCCCAAATATTTAAAAGGAAAAGAATCCGGGTTGCAACCCACCGAATCCGCCATCGTTTTAACCTCCTCGAAGGACACCCCAATCCCAAATAAATTAGATTTCTCAAAATTAATCTTCAAACCGGAACAAGCATGGAAACATCTAAGAATCCTTACAATATTCACAGCATTAATCTCTTCCCATTCGCCGATGATGAGAGCATCATCAGCAAAAAATATATGAGTCAACCTCGGGCCGTCATTGGGGAGAGAAACCCCCGAAAACACACCAACGTCCCCTGCCTTATCAATTAAACAAGACAACGCTTCCATAACAGCCACGAACAAAAACGGAGAAATTGGGTCACCTTGCCTCATACCTTTACCACACTTGAATTCAAAGGTCGGAGACCCATTGACCAGAACCGAAGCCCGAGCCGACGATAGAATCCCCCATAACCAACCAAGCCACTTGGAACCGAAGCCTATTTGACGGAAGACGTCCACCACAAAACCCCAATTGATGTTATCATAAGCCTTTTCAAAGTCAATTTTGAAAATGAAGGCTTTTCTTTTCCTTTTATTTAACCAAGAACAAACCTTGTTAATAACCAACGGCCCATCCAAGATCGATCTACCCTTCAAGAAAGCCGATTGAGAGTTAGAGATGACCGTCACGAGCACCTTCTTCAGCCTATTAGCGAGGACCTTAGAGATAACTTTGTTAATAACCCCCACGAGACTAATAGGGCGATAATCGTTTAGACCAAGAATATCCTTTCTTATTGGGACAAGAGCGATAAAGGACGAACCACAACCCGGGTTGACCACACCCGAATAAAAAAAAGCCGCCATAAGGTTGACAAAGTCAGCCTCGAAAAGCCTCCAAAAAAAACTTAAAACCCCGGAAATTAAACCCGTCTGGGCCGGGAGCCCGATCATCCCCACACTAAAAAACAGCCGCTCTAATTTCCTCAACACTAAACTGAGACTCCACCCAGGAGGCATCCGAATCCGAAATCTTCTTCATATTAGGGCAGGAAGGAAACAGACGATTAATACACTCCTCCATGAACTTAGAACGAAAAAATTTAAAGACCTCTTTCTTCACCAAAGAGGGCTTAGAAACCCACTCACCCCCAATATCCAAACCGTGGATCACGTTACTAGCCTTCCTACAGTTGATCAGAGTGTGAAAGAATTTCGAGTTTTCATCCCCCTCTTTGGCCCATCTAACCCGAGACCTTTGTTTGAGATCCATCACCTTAGCAAGTTCAGTCTCAGAAATGATTTTAAACATTAAATAAGAAGAAACTTTTTACACATTGCATTTATTATTGGTTAACTAGTTAAATTTCCGCCCTTTGTGTAAATATATTAGTTGGGGGATTGGTGTAAATACCCGTTGTATATGTTGTAATTGGTGGCCCTTTGCCCGTTTGGGTCGGGGGTATTGTTTTTGTTGTTTGGCCTTTTGCCCGTTTGGGTCGGAGGTATGTTTTCTAATGAAGTTTACTTTAAAAAAAAAAAAGAAGTTAAATTTCCGCCCACGCGTTGCGGCGGGGACCCAATGACTGCAAAACACGTGTCAGTAACAGCAAGCAGATACCGAATGTCAAAACATAAATAAAAATGTCGTGAAAAGGATAGTCAATCCGTCCTAAAAAAACGATTTTAAATAACCTAATATATAATAATAGGACCCACACGTCCAACACGTTGGAAATTCGGTCTTTTTCAGTTCAGTTATTACAGTGCTAACACATAAAATATGGATGAGCTTGGTACCTGTAACGGCACCGAAAGTACCGATCCGGAAAATCATCGAAATTAGGTAGGGGCACCGAAAATGCTCGTTACAATACGGTAAGGTATTTGAAGGTAAAAATCAATAAATATATGTATGGTGCTAGACCGGTGTCGAACCGAAAGTAACGATTCTGAAAACGCCAAAAGGTGGGTACCAAATTGGTACCGAAAATGATTTGGTATAGTAAATTTGGTACCGATACGATACCGGTTTGATTACAGGATTTGATACGATTTGCTAATCAATAATCTAAATATCCAAGTTAATTTTACATGCTACAATTCATTCATTACGTAAAAAGACAAAAAATAAAGCAAAATAAGTTGTTGTGTATATAAAACCTCATTCAAACGAAATACAGTTTACTTACTGTTTGTATGAAAAGTAATCTAAACTGTGCAATTACTTGCATTGCTACGTTGCTACAGGATTTGATGAGCTCGGTACCAACCGGTACCGAAAATACCGTTACCGAAATCTCCAAAAATGGGTACCGGTACCGAGTATACCTGGTACAGTACGGCTTGATACGGTCGGTACTGGTACGGCACCGGTATTTGAGGGTAAAACCTGATGAATACCGGTGCCGAACGGATACCGAAAATACGCTCAGTTTGGTAAATTTGAAACCGGTACTGCTACGTTGCTACAGGATTTGATGAGCTCGGTACCAACCGGTACCGAAAATACCGTTACCGAAATCCCCAAAAATAGGTACCGGTACCGAATATACCTGGTACAGTACTGCTTGATATAGTCGGTACTGGTACGGCACCGGTATTTGAGGGTAAAACCAGATGAATACCGGTGCCGAACGGATAGCTAAAATACACTTTGTTTGGTAAATTTGATACCGGTACCGGTACCCAATACTATTCATTCATTTCTATTTTGATTACTTTTCATTCAATACTCTTTTTAATAATTATTTATTATTACTGTTCATTAACGTACTTCTTTTAATATATAGGTTTTCATTCCTATTTTGATTACTTTTCATTCAATACTCTTTTTAATATTTATTTATTATTAATGTTCATTAACTTCTTCTTTTAATATATAGGTTAACAAATATCTAAGTTAATTTTACATGCTACAGTTCATTCATTACGTAAAAAGAAAAAAAAATAAAGCAAAATAAGTTGTTGTGTATATAAAACCTCATTCAAACGAAATACAGTTTATTTACTGTGTGTATGAAAAGTAATCTAAACTGTTCAATTACTTGCATTGCAACGTTGCTACAGAATTTGATGAGCTCGGTACCAACCGGTACCGAAAATACCGTTACCGAAATCCCTAAAAATGGGTACCGGTACCGAATATACCTGGTACAGTACAACTTGATACGGTCGGTACTGGTACAGCACCGGTATTTGAGGGTAAAACCCGATGAATACCGGTGCCGAACGGATACCGAAAATACACTTAGTTTGATAAATTTGATACCGGTACTGCTACGTTGCTACAGTATTTGATGAGCTCGGTACCAACCGCTACCGAAAATACCGCTACCGAAATCCCCAAAAATGGGTACCAGTACCGAATATACCTGGTACAGTACGACTTGATACGGTTGGTACTGGTACGGCACCGGTATTTGAGGGTAAAACCCGATGAATACCTGTGCCGAATGGATAGCGAAAATACACTCAGTTTGGTAAATTTGATACCGGTACCGGTACCCAATAGTATTCATTCATTTCTATTTTGATTACTTTTCATTCAATACTCTTTTTAATATTTATTTATTATTACTGTTCATTAACTTCTTTTAATATATAGGTTTTCATTTCTATTTTAATTAATTTTCATTCAATACTCTTTTTAATATTTGTTTATTATTACTGTTCACTAACTTTTTCTTTTAATATATAGGTTACGGTAAATTTGATACCGGTACCCAATACTATTCATTCATTTCTATTTTGATTACTTTTCATTCAATACTCTTTTTAATATTTATTTATTATTACTGTTCATTAACTTCTTCTTTTCATATATAGGTTCTCATTTCCATTTTGATTACTTTTCATTCAATACTCTTTTTAATATTTATTTATTATTACTGTTCATTAACTTATTCTTTTAATATATAGATTTCATTTCTATTTTGATTACTTTTCATTAATACTCTTTTTAATATTTATTTATTATTACTGTTCATTAACTTCTTTTAATATATAGGTTATGGTAAATTTGATACCGGTACCGATACCTAGAGGTGTACAAACCGGTTTTTTTGAGTAACCGAAACCGGTAATTAACCGGACCGGTTTTTTTGGCCAAAAAAAAAACCGGTTTTTTGTTAACCGGTTACGGTTTTTAACCGGTTTCAATTAAGGAAATCTCTAACCGGTCCTAACCGGTTATAACCGGTTGCTAAAAAAACCGATTTTTTTCTTCCAAGTTAACCGGTTAAAAAAACCGGTTGTTAAAACCGAATAAAAAAACCGGTAAAAAAACCGGTCATGCAGAAAACATTCACAGAAGCAGTTTTTTTTTGCTGTTTTTTGTGTTTGGCTGCTGTGTTTGCTGTTTTAACAGCTTTTTTTTTAAATCTTTTTTTAAATTCATGTTTTAAGTTAAAAACTTAACAATAATGAAAGTATAATAAGTTAAAACATGCATTAGATCTCGAAACAAACGGTACATAACAATGAAATACGAACGATAAACATGACAAACGAAATGCTTAAACTTAAACTATTAATCCGCAAGAACGTCCACTAATATATATAATTTTTTTTAGTGGAACTACAATACTAAAATATATCTTGAGAAGCGTCGTTTAATCTTCTTCGGTCGAACCCGAACCCGAACTATTGCGTAGGAATTCATCTAATTTGGCTTCTTCGTCGGTCATTGGGGTTGTCAATTCGGCTTCGACCTCGTCCTCGTAAATTTCTTCTTCGTAATCTAATTCTTCCTCGAGCGAACGTTTGTCTTGAACTCTCTCCGCCGCATCCAAGTAATCTTTTAAGCAAATCGACATCTCAACCGCCTTAGGTGATAGTCAAGTCCTCCTTATCGAAATCACCCTACCACTAATAGAAAAAGCACTTTCCGAAGCTACCGTGGAAGCTTGGATCGTTAGTAACTCTCGGGCCATTGTGGCTAAGATCGGAAATTGATCTTCCTTACTTTTCCACCAAGCCAACAAATCAAAATTTTTAAAGTCTTGTGAACTCAACATTTGTAGAAAGTTCGACCCACCATACCGACCGAGTTCACTACTACTAGTGTTACCACGATGCATTTGACTCGACTCATCATACAATTGGTTATAAACATACAAATCGGTATCTTCCATTTCACTTGAACCTTCACCGAAAGCGGCGTTTCTCATTGACACTGGTTTCTAATTTTTCAAAATAAGAAATTAATTCTAGTTTAGCTTTTTTCCACAATTTCAAACAATCCCTCCTAAGAGTAGCACGACTTACATGGGTGTATCGTGGTTGGAGAGTTCGTTGAACCATCTTTGTATAGCGTTGGTTGTCGAAGTGGTTGAACGACAAACTTTCTTGGATTACAAACTTCGCCATTTCATCCCTAACCATATTGAAATTGTAGTTGAAAATATTAGCGCCATCACTTGCCATGGAAGCTTGACCACCAACTTGTACTTGTTTCAACGCCTTGCAAAACGGTTTTTCGATGTGTTGCTTCAACGTGGAGTTTGCGGTTTCGGCGTAAAAACCTTGACAATGATGACAACACGCTTTTCTTTTACCGTTTGCCATCTCGCACAAATCAAAATGTGACCAAACATCGGGGTTGCGTTTCGTTGGAACAACACGAATCACCGTTTCGGTTGTAGACTCGCCAACATTGACCGAATCATGGGCACTAGACGATGCCATAGCGTTTTGAGAGTTATCGAACAAGAATAAGAGACTTTTTTAGAGTTTTTGAAGATTATCAAGTGTTGTGATTGAACCTAAACACCCACCACCCTTTTATACTAATTTGGAAATGAGTTTTGGTCAAAAAAAAAAACAAAAAAAACGGCTCTATACAGCCTCTAACGGTCATATGACCGTTTTCATAGCTGGCACAAAAAAAAACGGTTTAACCGGTTATTTTAACCGGTTTTTTTAGAACGTTTTCGGTTAACCGGTTTTTTTAACCGGTTTTTGTATTGATCGATTTATTAACTGGTTTTTTTATAAACCGGTTTTAAAACCGAACCGGGTCTGAAAAACTATAACTGATTAATAACCGGTCAAACCGGTTATAACCGAACCGGTTATAAAAAAAACCGGTTTTTAGAAAAACCGGTTTCGGTTTTTTTACCGGTTTCGATTGCGTAATCAGTTTTTTTGTACACCTCTACCGATACCCAATACTATTCATTCATTTCTATTTTGATTACTTTTCATTCAATACTCTTTTTAATATTTATTTATTACTACTGTTCATTAACTTCTTCTTTTAATATATAAGTTTTCATTTCTATTTTGATTACTTTTCATTCAATACTCTTTTTAATATTTATTTATTATTAGTGTTCATTAACATCTTCTTTTAATATATAGGTTTTGTTTTTAAGAAAACTTCAATCAAAAAAATGCCAAAAGGCCCTCAAAACGGGGACCTACGGCCAACAAACGTTACATCAAGTTTAGGGGGTAATTACACCAATCATGCCAATCAACACCTATCAATCTAGATCTATGCCGAAACCAAAAAAACGACATAGACTTAATAGTGTGCAAAACTTCAATCACTCTTCGAGATGTGCCATTAAAGACTCTAGCGTTCCTTTCATTCCAAATGACCCACATAGACGTGAAAATGATGCCTCTTAATATGTATTTCTCGCGCTTCGTCTTTGTGTGATAATCCGCCAATGTCACCAAGTCTTTAACTTCAAAAACAATAATCGAACTTAGTTTGCACGAAGAACCGATCCTGGCCCAAATTTCCGATAAAAAAAACACAACCCGTGAACAAATGATTAGCCGTTTCCATATCTGCATCACAAAGAACACAAGAGACATTTCCAACGTTAACCCCGCGCTTGATAAGCTCCGTACGAGTTGGAAGCCGATTTAGATCCGCTCGCCAAACCATTATTTTACACTTTAGAGGCGTCCAACATTTCCACTTCATGTTCGAAATAGACGTATCCTGTGAAGAAGATGAAATCAATTTTTTTTGCTTTACTTACCGTATAGGAACCCGACGAATCACCTTTCCATGTCCAACGGTCCGGACTCTGCTGCCACTGATGCTTATCGATGTCCGAAAGCAGATGAAACAGTTCAGTAACCTCCTCGTTAGATGTAGGAGGTATGTGCCAATCCCAAAATAAAGTCTTCAGGCCATTGATAAACTTCACCCGATGTTCAACCTTGACCCACTTCTGCCTTTCTAGCCAAAATAAGTGCGGATATACTGATAGCAATGGCTCGTCCCGAAGCCAAATATCCGCCCAAAATCTTGTCGCCGAACCGTCTCCAACAACTTCCACAAAATAACTGTTAAGGTAAAGGCCAGTTGGTAATTTTTTTTGTCCCATTTTTACAATGCGTTTCCAACAACCGCTAGCCGCTGAGCTACACGGAAGCGTCGCCCACGCATGGGTCGAACCATGACACCCCTCGATGACCCGTTTCCAAAAACCATTACTTTCGTTTTTAAAACGCCACGTCCATTTCAAAAGAAGGGCCTTATTAATGTCTTGCAATCTATGAATGCCTAAACCGCCCTTTGCCTTCGGTTTAGCAATAATATCCCACGACACCCATGGTATTTTTCTTTCTTCACTACAACCGGCCCATAAAAAATTCTTCATAATGGCTTCAATCTTTTGGATCACCGCCACCGGGGCTTGGTATAAGGAAAAATAATAAATCGGTAAGTTTCAAAGCACCGATTTTATAAGAACTAATCTACCCCCTATGGATAAAGTCTTAGACTTCCACAAAACGAGACGGCCCTTTATAACTTCAATAACCGAATTCCAACTATTAATCCGGGACATATTTGCACCGACTTTAATCCCCAGGTAAACAAACGGAAAGACCCCTCTTTTGCACCCCAACACCTCCATCATATTATCAACTTCCATATTGTCTGTTCCGACTCCAAATAACTTTGACTTGTGAATATCAATACACAAGCCCGAGCATAAATAAAAGACCCGAAGGATCCTAGCCGTATTCTGGAGATTTTCGCGTGACCATTCTCCCATAATGAGCGCATCATCCGCATAAAATAAATGAGTGATGTCAGTTTCATTATCCGAAAAGATTATACCCTTAAGATCACCATTCGCTTTAGCCTTCTTCAACATCCAAGACAAAGCTTCCATCACAATCAAGAATAAAAAAGGAGAAAGAGGGTCGCCTTGACGAAGCCCTTTTTCACAATTAAATTCAAAAGAAGGCGAGCCGTTAACGAGAACCGCGGCCCTAGATGAGAGCAAAATCCCCTTAATCCAGTTACACCACCTAGATGGAAAACCCATTTGATCCATAATGGAGAGCAAGAAATTCCAGTTTACATTATCGTACGCTTTCTCAAAATCCATCTTTAGCAAAAACGTCTTCTGATTCCTCTTTTTCAACCATTCCAATAATTCATTAATCACAAGAGGCCCGTCAAGAATAAAACGATCCGAAATAAAAGCAGACTGCGTCTCTGAAATAATATAACCCAATACCCTCTTGAGACGATTAGCAAGGATTTTAGACGTGACCTTACTAACCATCCCAATAAGTGTTATTGGTCTATAGTATTTGAGGCCCAAAGGCGTTTTAACCTTTGGTATCAAAGTAATAAAAGACGAGCCGCAACCGGGACTAATGTTACCTGTCTCGTGAAATTCCCCCAAGAGCCGAAAAAAATCATCCTCGAGCAAATGCCAAAAATGCTTAAGAAAGTGAAAATTGAAACCGTCGGGACCCGGAGCTTTGTTAGAACCGCAGTCAAACACCGCTTCCTTTATTTCCTGTCTCGAAAAAGCGGCTGTCAACATAAGACTGTCCTCCTCAGAAATCGTCTTTAAACCATCGCACTGTATATGAGGCCGGTTGTGATTATCTTCCTTAAAGTGACCACGAAAAAATCGTAAGACCTCCCTTTTTACTAAAGTTGGTTTTGAAACCCAAATCCCATTAACCATAAGACCCGGAATAGCATTTCTAGCCTTCCTCCCATTCACCACGCAATGAAAGAAAGCTAAATTCTCGTCACCAAGACACGCCCATTTTACTCGGGGGTTTTGTCTAATATCCCGAGATCTATAAAACTCTATTTCCTCAAGGTTCTTCTTACACTCGGACCATACCCACAAGTCTGGCTCATCTAACTCTTGCTGCTTCATCACCACTTCAATAGCATCTCTTTCTTCTCGCAATTGGGTCTCGTCCTCAGCTTCTTGGTCTTTCCAAGCCTTATACCAAGCTTTCAACTTCTCACGAAGAATCTTTAACTTCCAACTCAAAACCACATCAACAGGACCTTCTTTACGGTAGTTGCGAAGAGTCGAAGAGACCAGCTCCTCGCAGCCCGGTCTATCAAGCCAAGAGTCAAACCATCGGAAAGGTTTTGGGCCAAAATTCGAATCAATCAAAGTTAGAATTAACGGCGAATGATCCGAAAAGCCTTTACTTAAAGCTCGAACACAAGCGGTTGGCCATTTATTGAAAACATTAGGACAAACTAGAAACCTGTCAATACGACTCATCTTACACACACCTCCGCGATTAGATAAATACGTGTATTTCATACCCTTCAAACTATATTCCCGAAGCCCGGCGTCGTCTATAAAGTCGTTAAAATCTCTAGCGCATAGCGCATCGAAATTGGAGTTCTTCCTTTCATCCGGGTTTCTGACCACGTTAAAATCACCGAACACAATCCACCAACCTTGTCTAGTCTGCATAGCCTGAAGAATTTTGTCCCATAAAATGCGCTTATCAACGTTCTGTTGCGGAGCATAAACGTTGACAATATTGAGGCGAGCCGACCCATCAACTAAAATGTCAGATAATAATAAGAAATTTACATCTTTGTACACGTCGTCTTTCGCAAAAAACCTTTGGGTCCCAACAAGAAACTAACCCTCCCGACTGAACATTAGCGTTAACTATTTCACAATCAAACCCCGAACCTCCCCAAAACTTCGCCAACATACCCGGTTTAAGGTTACTCGACATGGTTTCTTGTATTCCAATAAACGAAATACCGAAATCTCCTTTTAACTTCTTTATCCATCTAGCCTTCCTGCCAACCCCAATACCGTGAATATTAATGGATAGACAATTCATGTCTTACCCATTTGTAAACCTTCTTGTATAATAGAATCCCGAATCATAATATCGCTTGAGCCGATGTTAGCCCCAAGCTTTTCACCCATAATCTTTGTAGCCTCAACCTCTTCACAAACTGTTTGATCATCGGCTTCCTTTGTGACAACATTTTGCTTTTCTTGTTCAACGCCCACTGGTTGAGAATTCAAATCTATATGAACTTGATCATCGACAAGGACAACATCATCGTTTATACCGAGCAAACTATTTAACCCAAACATATCATCATCACAATGCTTCAACTTTTTAACAACTTTTAAACTCTCTTGACTGCTAGTGTAAGTATTGCTTGATCTAGGAATACCACTACCTTTTTTGAATTTCTTTCTTTTAGTAACCTTCTGCTCAAATGGTTTGGTACCATGATTTCCTTCTAACAATTGATCAAATGGAAAGCTAGCGGCAGGGATGAACTCTTCCTCCTTCTCTTCACCAATAATAGCCGAGTCCTTCATACGAACAGAATTGTCATGATCCTTGCCTAATATCTCATCATTGTTCTGAAACTCCTCCTCTGACAAGCTATCCTCGGAATCAGTCGAATCGGAAGCGTGATCCGATGCATCTTCATTACCGCCACAATCTTCACTCTTAGGCTCGACAAAATCAGGAATCCAATCACCGAGTTCCTCCAGAACCCACACTCGGAACTTCCGATCCTTCCAATTCAACACCACTTCCTCGGATACCCTTTTACCATCACCAACCAAAACCCCTACGTACTCGAATGTAACACCTCGAAAATTTATGTCCAATAATGTATCGACACGTGTCATGAGCTTTAAGCGTGTAAAAGATTACTTTAGAAGGACTAAAGTTGACAAACAAAGAAACTATGTGAAAATAAGGGTTTAAAATGTCAATAACGGATAAATATGCCTTTCAATAACCCTACATGATGTTTATACCCTTAAACGAATAAATCATGGATCATACGAAGCTAATTGTGAAAGAAAGTGAGGAATTACAGACTACAGGGGTTAAATGTGTCAACATGTTTAAAGTATACCTTCGAGTGACCTTTTAGCAAACCCGAAGCTTTGTAATGATTAATTATACTCACGAGAATAAGTGATAAAAATTTCACAAGGTTTCGTTAAAGTATGAGAAAGTTATGACAATATTCGTATACGAGGGGTTAAAAGCGTCAACGTTGAAATTAAAGGCTTTACGGGTGATCATAAAGTTAACCGAGGACTTAAGGATGTTTGTTTATGCCTTGGAGCCCTTAAAAGTCAAGTTGGAGGACCAAAAGTGCAAGAAATAAACTTAAAACCACATTTGAAAGGACCAGGGGCTGAAATGTAAATGGCTGAAACTTGTGTGGCTGGTGACTGAGGTGCTGGCATAGTGCCACCAACAACCCCCTCTGCCGTCGCGCTACGCGACGGCCTTAGCTGGTCAGAAATCATGCACAGGTGCGAGTTCAGCAACTTAAACCGACTTAGAAACCTTGTATTCGATTCAAGGGGCTTGTTTGATGGTATTTCCATGCCTAGGGACACCTGGAAGTGATCAAGGAACATCTATAGGCTATTGTGGCATGATCTTGATGAATTAAACTCACTATATAAGAACCCATTGTTGCAACACTTTGGCATACACTTTGAAAACCATTCAAACTCAATTTCTGGAGATTCCTGGAGCTCAAGGCCACTTCCCAAGCATCCTTAGTCGTGCATAGGACTTCAGTAAGTGTCCCTAACCTTTCTTAATTCGGTTTTACTTAGTTAATTAGCCTAAAGTCAATCCGTCGTAATTAAGGTTTGACTTCGTCATTAATCTTAATTTGTCCAGTCAAATTTCAAATTGAAAGTACCTATGAGTTGGTAATTATGTGTGCAATAAACCCTTAAAAGGGCACCCTCTGATTCCCACTCTAACTAGGTCAATTGTCGGGTCAAAGTTAATCTTAAAAAGTCAACAGAAAGCTTATTTTCAAATTAATGCATAATTAGCAATGTAGAAGCTATGCAACCTGTTTTGTCAATAATATAACTTGGTAATTAATGTAAGAACATGTCTAAACATGTTCAACTCGACAATTTTCAGTTTAAGTTCGGTTCGGAACCGAAAGTCGCAAAAGTAGACTTTTGCTTTGACTTTCAGTTCTGACCCATTAGAGCATAGTTTAGAAATGTCTTAGAGCCTTCTTAGGACCAGGTTTCATATAAGTATAACCCTCTGTGATTATACAACTTGGTTCATTAGTTATCCGATTCATATGCATATTTCCGTTAAATGCCTAAATGTTGACTATTATGCCCATATGACCTTAAAACGTGATTTTTGAAAATGTAAAAGAGTAGAAACCTTAGTTACTGATTTATAAACTTGTACCTAAAATTTGACATCAGTTTGAGGTCTAGATTAAGAGTTATGCTCATTAGCGTAATTAGAAAGCTTTTTAGTAATTAAACGGTGTAATTAGCGTATAGCCTATCTAAACCTGATTTTTGATACCAAACTTGTTACCCACTGATATAAAATAATATTTTGGAATTTTTGGAGATTTTTATTTATTTTTAGGCTAAGCATATCATAGAGTTCTAAGCTTGATCCGGTAATTGTCGGTTTTGCCCTTTTAAGCTATAAAATGAGTTTTACCAATCCTTTTGATACCAAACCTTTTCTACTGATCCAATATGATAAATAGAATACTTTAAGCCTTCTGGAATAATAAAAATATCAGCTTTTCTTATAAAACTCGAAAATCGCTTAAAATCGCCTTTTTACGCGTTTTAAGCGCATAGTGTGTATTAAAATCATTTTAGATATATAAGACTTGATACCTACTGATGTTTTAAATAAATTTTTATACTTTAGCAGTAATCAAAAGTTTTAAACTCAGATTTCCAGATTTGACCTTTAAACCTTAGGTGAAATTACCAAAGTGCCCATTCGGTGCATAGTATGGTTAGAAATGATAAATTTCACACATAGGTTATACCCTACTGATATAACTTAGTAAATTAAGTATTTTTACTGATTACATCAGACCCAAAACTCAGATTTATATTTAAACTCTTTTATAACCTTTAAAATGACCAAAATACCCCTACGGGGCGTAATTTGAGTTTAAATCCGTTTTGGGCATAATAGAAGATATCTTACTGATGTCACAACATATTTAAGGCATATTAACTTTGGAAACTTGTATATGACTCATATGGTTAACCGTTACGCACTTTTCGCGTTCGGGTCGGCTTATGTAACTAGTTTGCATAATTTACCCGAAATGGGTCAAACCATATCGTTTACATCTCAAAATCCAGAATGTGTTTAAGTTACCCATATTAAACAAGCATACAAGCTTTTCGGGTCAAAACCACATTCTAAACCGGTCTTCGCTTTATCATGCGTTTGAACCGTGTCTTCCTTTTGAAAACTAACCGGTCTAAAGTCTAAACTTAATTAAAGACCCGTTAGGATTCTAATAGGTTGTTAAAAACCTTCGTTCTAGATTAGGAGCCCAGTAAAAGCTACGTGCACTTGCTGTATTTGATTTATACTTTGCTCAGGTAAATACTCTTAACTTATTTTCCCTATACGGGCTTGGGATACGGTATTATAATAATACCGCTTGGTCGGGTATGTAGTCGTTTAAATCGGATTGTGATTAATGTATTTACATAACCTGTTTTAATCTGTATTATTTGGTGTATGGCCTTTGGGGGTTAAATGACCGTGTCCCGGATATCCTTGGCATCATTCAAAGAAATGGCCACGACCTAAGCACGGGGTGTAGGCGTACACCTGACAGTTGCATTATGTAAAAACTGGTAATCCACATAAAGGAATCAACCTTGTGGGCATTATACCTGTGGCGTGTCAGTTAATCTTGTACGGCCCTACAAACCGGCCCTGATGGACGACAAATAAGTAAAACTGTATACAAGATTATTTTTAATAATTGTCCCAAGTTATAAAAGAATTTTTGTGCCATGTGCATTCAAATCAATTTTCTAAACTGTTTTCAAAATGAGTCAGTTAATTGTATTTACCAGTGTAAACTGACGTATTTTCCAAAAAGGCTAAGTGCAGGTACTAGACGAAATAGGCTGGCTACTCCTGGCATCATTAATCAAGTTTCGCAAGCTCTAGATGTTAAAGTGTGTTGAACAAAGTTTCCTTTTTATTCGATCCGCCTGTGGATCTGTTTCAACTATTTTGTGATACTCAATATTACAATTTATTCAGTTGAAATAAATTTATCTTTTGCTTCCGCTGTGCATTTAAAATTGTGTTGTTTGACTATGATGATATCAACTACGTCACGATACTCCCCACCGGGCCCACCGGTAATACGTGGAAATTCGGGGTGTGACATCGAAAGATAAATCAATATCCTTTTCCGACCTATTCGCTTTATGAACAACCTTACCGAACAAGCCTCCGACAGCATCAATAACCTCATTAGCAATCAAGTGTAATGGTATGCCTTGGACTTTAAGCCAGGCCAAATGCTCAAAGCCGTGAGAATTACCATCCCAAACACTTAACCTTGAGAACTTGCCGACCATATTCAATGCCGCATGATACACAGTTGAAGTCGTTTCCTCATCTTCGAACCTGGTCAGCAAATCCAGGTCACCCAAATATTGCACTTTGATGATAGAGGAACAGAAGTCTTTCATAATAACCTTAATGTTCTTCAATGATTCCAAATCGACCATACTGGCAATCAACGCTTTACCATGCAAACAACGAAACGCATCGACCCTTCCATTAATCTTAACAGACTTACCAACAAGCATATCTTTGAATGATCTATCACCATTTTCAAACGTGAACAACTTGCTTTCCATATTCACTTCCTCTCGTTGTGTATAATGCTTCATATTATCCGCATCATGATGACCTTCAACCCTGTTACTAGAGTTAATCTCACTATCTTCTAACACAAATCGGGTCATACTACACCATAACCTATTCTCTCCAATACGAATGTTACGCAGATTCTTAAGCAAATCATCCTTATCTTTAACGTCTAACATAGATAGAAAACTAAACATGTTACCACGAATATCTCTCTTCCTAGCGATATACAGATCGTAGATCTGTCCGAAAACACGAACATGGCATGCCAAATCGACTCCACTACATCCTTCTGGTAGGTTAGTAACGAAAATCTTGGAGATCTGACGTTGAATCTCGACGGGGATGGGTTTCTGACGGCGGTCGCCCATTAGGGTTTTTTTACTTGAAAATTCTGATTTTTTATTATATAGGTTAATATTCGATATCTCACGCATATTTTCATTTATTTTCTAACACTTGTTTATCATAAATTTGCGTCTTGGTTAGCATATTCAACCATTACTCCTTATTATTACCAAAATTAACCCCTACTACTACTACTACTATTATTATTATTATTATTATTTCAAGATAAGTTGTTATTTTCTTTCGGGGAAATACCACTGTCTAGGCATAAGGATGGTTTAACAACATATCAATACGTCAATAGTGTAACCAAACAAAATTGTACTCATTTGTTATTTGATATATGGATTTTAGTCGTGTAATAAACTAAAACAAATAAACAAAAAGGGACATACCAGCATACCACATATAGACAATTCATAAAGTGGTTTTGTTGATTGGTACCGGGATGATTGGTCGATAAGTAAAACATATTTCATGTTTGTCAAGAACAATTCACATGCAAGCAAAGCTACGATTTTATGGTTTACACAAATTAAGTCAGTTTAAAATTAGCAATTATTATATTTAACCCTGGAAAAACATTGAGTTTTACGGCCATTTGATTGTTATCGCTTAATATCAAGAAGAAATCATATGAAAAACATTTATTTCTCTTGATCAAAGTAGTAGCCATGGCATATCTACATCAATCATTAAGAAATAATATTGATATAATAATACTATTAACAACTAATGTGAAAATAATATTGATCTGGATAATATATATAGTGGCAGGATCTAGAGAAAATGTAACCCCCGTGAAAATTTCGAGTCTTTAACTTTCATACTAAATTTTTGTTAATTCAAAATTTATAATTTTAACTTTGCATCATTACCGAAACAAATCTAAATATCACATACCTTGAAACCTTCCTAAATTTAATTAAGAGGTTAAAATCGTCAAAATACTAAAACCTTAAGTTACCATATTATGCCACCTTGCAAGACACTAATCACTTCACTCATGGACACTTGTGATGTGTCGGAGCGTATATGGATTTTTAATATATTTTTAGTACCTTTTTAGCAAGCTTTAAATTTGTAAAACACGATATAAAACTATCACTCTCTACAACACGCTAGGGTAAGTGCACTCATCGTTGGCGTAGTATAGTGATGTTAAGATACCGAGGTCGTCCAAGGACACAAGAGCTTTTAATACCGGAATATCCCCTACGTCTAATCTAACCAAATATAGATAGAGAATTTTTGTTTTTAATAAATAAAAATAAAGAAACAAAATAAATAAATAAAACAGATAGACAAGATAGAATCACTTGAATCCGACTCATCATTTATGTATCATTTGATGATTTCCTCGCTTTGGATTCTTTAAGAGATTATCTTAGTTATTGTGGCATATCCCTCTTTTGGAGGCAACGCTACCCTCAGCCATATTGGTCTGAGTCAGTAGGGATACAGTCCCGGATTATTGAAAGACAATTAAGTAAGTTATTAATGCAAAAAGTGGCATGTCCCTCTTTTGGAGGCAACGCTACCCTCGGGCATATTGGTCTGAGTCAGCAGGGATACAGTCCCGCAATGCCGGTTTAAAGTTTTAATTGTAGCTAATTTATAAGTGATTACAAGTCGTTCTTACTTCCCCCGATTTGAAGCTATCTGCCTCAAGGAAAGTCCTAATAAGCTTGAATCAGGTTCTCGTAGGATCTATACAATGAACGAAGCAAGAACTTTACCCAACAACCCTTCTAACCCTTTTTCAGGCAGTTAACGCGCTTTATATAGACCGTAAAGACACGAATGAGTGAATCAACAAAACATGAAGAAATGATTAAGTAAAGTTCACCTTCAATATAAAAAACTAGTTATTAAAGTCATTAATAAAAACCCAAATAAAAAGTTACCAAAGCTAGGAAATCAAAAGTAATACGTAAATGATTTTGTCTTCTCTAAGTGGTGTAATAGATTAGCTAAGCATGAAATTGTTTGACAGAAACTCTTACTATCGATCTTGGATCCCGAGACTACACACACACTCTAAGGATGGATGAAAGTGGTAGATTCCTTGATCCAATCTTCAAGAATAATAGGGTTCTCTCGTAAGGCATGTGCTAGCCGGCACGTGTTCAGTCCCACAATCATTAGCTTGAATTCTTCGTGACATTTAGGAGGTTCTCCTAGAAAATAAGCAATGTTGTGACTTTTTTAAAACTCTGGAACATGTATAGCCTTATCTGTAACTTTCTTTCCCATATCTGCATCAGTTTGGATTAGACAAATAACATTAACAACCACATTTAGGAATTTCAAAAGTTTGACCGTAAACTTGGTTATACTGTTTCCACTGATCAATGTTTTAAAAAAATAACTTTGAGTTAAAAAATTATTAAATTAGATTTAAAAACAGTCTCAAAGTTTTCTATTAAAACCGTCCAGGCCCAAGAGTATAACAAATAGGCCCAAACAATCAACGAGTACGGTCCACATATGAGTGTGCGGACCAAACTTCTAAGTGTGATGGCAAAGAAGTCATTTTCCTTTAAAAAAAACAAGGACATAATTGTCAAAAGTATCACCTCGCACACCCTCAGGTCCCACCAAAGTGTACGGGTACTATTTGGTCAAGATACCGAGTGTGCGATGGACAAAATGTCACAAACTCTCAGGTCCTACCATAATGTACGGGGAACAATTGGTCAAAATACTGAGTGTGCGATGGGCAAATAGGTCATTTGCTCCACTCGCACACTCACTGATGGTAAAATTGTAATTAATGGGTGTAGGAGGGGCAAAAGCGTCCAAAATCATGGATTTCTTGAGTGTGCGATCCCCCTTTCACGCGTATAACCCACGTGCCGTCACATTTGTCATCTTCTCTGGCCAGTTTTCACATCCAAACCCAATTCCGGTCACCTACACTATGAGCTAAAAACATTTTCGATTCTACTGAATATTCATCCTATATCTATTACATCATCAACTGCTTCCCAAACTCACAAACATTCAAAAACTTTTACAAAACAGATTATTTCAGGTCAAAAACAACAATTTTACATCATGATACAGACCTATTACATCGTCATATTTTATCTTTAAGTTCTTCACAAGGTCAACCAAAGTTTCCAGCCATCAGGACTAAGCCTGCCGACATATCACCTTAGAGTCAAACCATTTCAATACTGGTCTTACATGAGTCAGCCTTAATCCACATAGTGAGAGTTCATTTCATTTCCCGCATTATACCAAAGAACTTAAAAAAAAAACTATTTTTGTATTTCTCTGAATTTTTTATTTTTTATTTTTTTGTATTTTTCTGAGAGACTACACCCCATAAATTTTTGCTTAAAATTGAAAATAAAAGAAATAAAAAGAAAAACAATTTTAAAGTAAAAATGTATTTACAAACGAAGAAAAATGTCTTTGTGACCAAGTTCGGTCCTCAAATTTGACCATTTTAAGAAGTTCTGGGAGTGTATTAAAACGTGCTCGATCAACCAGTTTTGTGAAGAGATCCGCAACATTGTCATCAGTGTGTATATGTTCCATTGAGATAAGTCCATGGTTATACGAGTCACGAATAAAATGTATATTTATGGCAATGTGCTTAGTTTTTGAAAAATACACAGGATTTTTCACTATTTGGATTGTTGCATCGTTGTCGCAATAAATGGGAGTCTGAGAGAAATTCAAACCGTAATCCACCAGCTGGTGTTGGATCCATATCACCTATGAACAGCAGGCCGAAGTAGCCACATATTCAGCCTCTGCAGTTGACAGCGGCACAGTCTGTTGATTCTTACATTGCCAAGAAATGAGTCTATCAGCCAAGTACTGGCATCCAGCTGATGTCGACTTCATATCCCTGTCCACACCTCCAAAATTACTGTCAGAAAAGGCACATAAGTCAAATGGAGAATCTCTAGGATACCAAAGTGGTATGTTGATAGTTCTTGACGATAATGATTCCAGAGAAATTAGTGTGTACGAGATGAGTTTGTGTGAATGGACTTTGAAAACAAAGGATAACAATTGTGATTTGAGCAGCCATCAAATTTCTTTATCATTACCCTGCACCCCTTTTTTCAGATTTTGTGGAGCCTACCAAGTGTGCGGTGGGCCCAACACTAATCCTGAGACCAAAAACAAGTTTTTGAAGAAAATCAATCCTTTTCAATTCTTGAACGAGGTCATTTTTTAAATAACTTTCACACAACAAATAAAAATAAAAATAAAAAATAAATTAACAAAAATAACCATTTGTAAGCCTTTGCCTACGGGATCAAATCACAGTGTTTCAGGCCAGACTACATTTATCAACTTTGATTTACTTTGGATGATCTGGGAAATTGCCAGTATATTTGTCCACTTAACTTATTGCCTTAGACTTTTCCCATATAACTATCTGTGACGGAACTCGCCAAGCCCCCATCCACATCCAAGCCAAGAAAATAGCAAGATCAGAAGATCTGGCACGGGCCATGCCCAAGACAAGATTCTCTACAGAAGAAAAGACAACAGCAAAGGACAAACCTGACAACCAACACGGGGTCGTGCTAAGGCAACACGGGGAGTGGTCAACTTTAAGATTCGCAGAATCTGAGATAGTACAGCAAGTACATTGGCCATGGCCCGTGCCGTTCACACATGGGGCTGTGTTAGTACAAGACCTGACACTTGAAGTAATGAGGAAGAGAGAGAAAGATGGCCACATAGCCGTGCCAGGAGGGCACGGACAGTGTTGATCGTTTGTCTTCAGCTATAAATAGGGATGCCTGGTTCCTTTCCAATCCATCATTTGGCAAACCACTTCTCTCACACTTGCCACCACTCCACCACCACTACAACACCAACACCCATTGCCATCATCCATCTTCCATCATTTAGAGTGTGTAATAGTCTCGGGATCCAAGATCGATTGTAAGAGTTCTTGTCAAACAAAGGCCATGCTTGGCTAAACTCTTACATCACTTGGTGAAGACAAATCTTTTATGTATTACTTTTTGATTTCCAATATTTGGCTCCTTTTTAATTGGTATGTATTAATGACTTTAATAACTAGTTTTTTATACTGAAGGCGAATTTATCTAACCATTCTTCATACGTTGTTGATTCACATATTCAGGTCTTTACGGTCTATATAAAGCGTGTTAACTTCTTGGAAAGGGGTTAGAATGGTGGTTGGGTAATTCTGTGTCTCGTTTAGTGTATAGATTCTGCGAGAACATGGTTCAAGCTTAGTACTACTTCACGGTTTGGGCAGTACTGTTCGCCCTAGAAGAAAGTAGGAAACCGCTTGAATCCCTTATCTATAAACTACTATTAAAACTTTAAACCAACCCTGCGAGGACTATATCCCTGCTGACTCAGACCAAAGGGTTGAGGGTAACGCTGTCTGGAAGGGGGCCTACCACTTTTCGCATTAGAAACTTACTTAATTATCTTTTAATAATCCGACCTTGCGGGACTGTATCCCTGCTGACTCAGACCAATAGGTTGAGGGTAACGCTGCCTGGAAGGTGGCCTACTACTATAACTCAAAGATAATCTCTTAAAATGCCCAAATTGCGGAAATCATTAAAGGATACATAAAAAGGGAGTTGGAACCAAGTGATTCCTTCTTGTCTATCTGTTTTTCCTTATATTTTATATTTGCTTTTTAGTTTATCTTTTTATAACTTTAAAACCTTTTTCATCAAAGTTTGGTTAGATTAGACGTTAAAGATAAGCCGGTATTAAAAGCCCTTGTGCCCTTGGACGACCTCGGTATCTTGCCATCACTATAGTACGTCTGCGATGGGTGCACTTGCCCTAACGTGTGTGTAGAGTGATAGTATTATATCATATTTTATAAATTTAAAACTTGAATTTGCAAGTAAAAAGAGCTAAAAAATATCTTAAAAATATAGCACACCCGCCACGCACGTCACAAGCTCTGCAGTCTCACTTTTATTAGCTAAGAAGAAAACCCATGTAAAACGTGAGAAATCATCAGTAATAACTAAATAGTAAGACTTTCCTGAGATGCTGAGCACGTTCACTAGATCAAAAAGATCCATGTGAAGAAGCTGCAGCACACTATCAATCAAATTCACTAACTTAGGGAAATGGGGTTTTCTATTTTGTTTACGTTTCGCACAAAAAAACACATTTTTCAATGCTTATGAAATCTTTAACATATAGATCCCTTAGCAACCCAAGTTTTGCAGGACGATTCAAATTCTCAACAGTTGCATCTCCAAGACGACGATGCCAAAGATGGCATTGTGTTCAGAGATTTTAGATAATAGACAAGCAACACTTTCAGATGGTGGTTTATTCATGTCAATTACATAAGCGTTCCCTTTTCGGTCAGATTTCATTAAGATCCAATCTTTAGGAATGACAATTCCTGGTTTTAAGATTAGACAGCTCTTATTGGTGAAGCAAGTTAAGTAGCCATTGTCACAAATCAGAGAAACACTTAATAGGCTATGCTTCAACTCAGGAACATAATTAACATTTTTGAAACAGAGAGATCGACATTCCTTACAGTGCCTCTAGGGGTTATCTGTCCCTTCTCACCTCACAAATTTTTTTATCTTTCATTCGAGTATATTCGAGCATATTTTTATGACATTAAAAAAAAGATTTACGGTGTCGTACTTTTTTCAATACTACTATTTATACTACACATGTGCAACGTTATGAAAAACCTAACCCCCCACCCCTACACCCAAAATCCTAACCCCCCCCCCCCCCCTCGAAAAAAAACTAAACCCCTCTCCCCCAAAAACCTAAACCCCCCACCCTACCTAAAAACTAAATCCGAAACCTAAACCCCGCAAATACCTAACCATAAAAGTTAAACCAAACCTAAAACCTAAACCTTAATGCTAAATTACATGTTATGTTGCACATGTGCACTACTATAATAGTTGTATTGAAAAAAAGACGACACGTTAAATCTTTTTTATGTCGCAAAAACATGCTCGAATATACTCGAACGGGAGATTAAAAAAATTGTGATCTTATAGCACACTTTTTTTTAAATAATAACATACGAAGAAGATATAAATGTTTTAAAGTTATATATTTTTTTCCAGTTTTCCCCTTTTTCATTAAAAGTCCCTTCCCCCTCATTTTTAGTGGTTTTGAGTGAGTTTTTTTTTTTTTTTAGTTTTCTCACATTTAAGTAGTTTTCTCTTTTTCCTCTCCCTATATGAAAGTAAAAAAAGATTTAAGTTTAAAAAAAAAACCTTATATGGCACATACAACTGTGTACGCATCGTATAAGGGAAAATTCCTATTTTAGCCCTGGTTAGGGTATCGTATGATCCAAAACACAGGGTAAAAATGGTCAATTTGCTAAATAGTTGTATGACACGTATAGAGTTGTTCGTGTCATACAGGGTTTGTAAATTAAAAATAATAATTAATTATTATTTGAAAAGAACGCAGGAGCAATAGAAAACTACAAACTGCTCGACGTCATACCCACAACCTGAACAAATGGCATGCTGTACACGTTTATTTTGTACGCCGTATCGATCAACAGCACATGCGGGAATGCACGCCGCATATCATACGAGTAGGGATGAACAAAGAAAATTTTTGATACGACATCTGTCTGGGTTCCTCCCGAGTGTTGTAAACGAAATTGTTTGACAATAGCAAGCTTTCCAGTGTCTAAATGGGAGTCTTTCCGACTTTCTGTGAGGCTCTAATCTTTTGCATCGCAATTGTACGTCTTTCGGAATATAGATACTCTTGGGGCCCGGCTTCCTTGACGATTGATAAATGTTGTGTGGCTCCATGTTTTGAGTTGTCAGCTGCTCCACCAACTTATATTCGTTGGGAGAAAGTCTTCGCACAAATGAGTGGCCCTCTAGATGCCCACCAGGTTCGTGGTTATGTTTCGGTTCCTTCGTTTCTAACCTCTAAATGTCCGTGTTGCATCTCGCAACGCTATCAATAGAAATGGGCAACCCATTTTTTTGCTCCCGGCTTTTCTCATTGTTGTTGTAGTACGGTGCTCACCACCACACTCGCATTCAAGCCATGCATTCTTGGCCATTTCGCCCACTTTCTTCAACTGCCGGGTCACAATGACGTAACCTTTCTCAGTTGCCCTTCTTAGTGCCTAATGCTTCAATTCTTTTAAAGACATGAAAAGTTGAAACACCAATGAGGTTAATTTACATTTATATTATTATTAATCTTTATTTAATTGATTTTTATTATATTTATTACTTTTAATTTGTAATATTTAACTAAAAACATAACTAAATAAATGTCATATCTCACTAGTTTCGTACAGATTGCCCGAGTTAGAGGGTTGCTCATCATGATTTGTTGGTGTGTACGGAGGTTCACCACCGTATCTCCGTCATCCGGATAGTCATGTAGCATGTAAAAAGATTGACACCCGTATCTGTAATCCGGATACCCTGGCTGTGCCGGATAAGATGGTTCATCAACAGAGGGAAGCTCATTCATATGAACGTCAGATACAACCTCATCCTCATCGTTAGAATATTGAACGCCAACAGCTTCCTAAACTATAGGATGATAAATATATCAAATCAAAACAACAAGTAAGTTAAGTTAATAAACGTTTACCAAGTCGGTTTCTGGTACCCATGACTAGTTAGAATATTTCCTAAAGAAATAGTTGCCGTCCCAATACGAGATAACTCTCGAATGGTTTTGAGAATGAAAGCTATGAAGATGACGAACGAAAAGGTTGTGAATGTTGAAAATGAAACCGATGCGTGTCATTATTTGTAAAGTTGATTTTGAAAGCTATACGACACGTGTAGTTCTATATGCTTCTTATAGCTTTATTCACGTGCCAAACAACATCGTATCACAGTCGCGTCAGTCTTATATACGCCACATATAAGGATATACACCATATATACCTCTATACGTGGCGTATATAAGACAAATGTGGCATTTGTATGAGGTTGTTTGGTGTGAGAACTAATGAAACCCTATATGATGCGTGCAGGTCTGTATGCGTCGTATAAAATGGTGTGTGAATAGATGGTTGTGTGTAGTCAATTTAGGAATTAGGGTTTGAGTTGATTTTGTGTTAATTTGAATCGTGTTATCATCGGTTTGTGTGATTTTATAGTACCTTCATCTTGTTGAATAGGCAATTGGAAAAAATTATTGTACCTTGATTGTTTGTGTGATTTTGTTTCTTTAAGTTTTACTTTATGTTTTGTTTTGTTGTTTGAAGAATTTAATTTATGTGGCAGATTTGCTTTTTGATTTAATATGGAGATGATAAATTGTTTGATGCTTCACGATCTGTGTTCTTTGGGTAAAATGCTGACATGGCTGAGTTTGAGTGTTTGGAAGAATATAATTGTAATATATATTTTTAATTGTCTTATTGTTTATTAATTGAATGAATGAATGGTGTTATATATAGTTGTTAATTTTACGTTTTTTAAATGTGTAAAGGCATTTGGATTTAAATGAAAATGATAAAAATAAAAGATAAAAGTAAAGTGATAAAAATACCTCTAAAATAGCAATTTACCCTTTAAAATTTAAAAATTTCAGTATTTCCATTTTATTATATTTTTAGAGAGTAGGAAAGTTAAGGAACATTGGAAAGCATGAAAAAGTACACACTAAACATATTTCTTTCACCCATCCCACCAACTCTAAATCTTTCATTTGATATATGATTCCCCCCACCTCGTACGGCATATTCTTTTATTTTCAACTTTTATTTACTTCATACCCCACCACATATTTTGTTGTATATGTTATTATAGAGGAAAATATCAGGTTTATTCTAATTTAGTTTTATCAGAGATATATTAATTTTTTTTTCTAAATGCGTTAACAATAATTCTATGATGTTACTTCATATAAAAAGTTTTTTTTTTCTTTTTATGAAGTTTTTATATATGAATGTATGAACATAGTAAAATAGTAGAATGGTATAGAATAAACTTATACAATTACCCTCTGCTTATAGAAATATATAAATACGACTCGTACGCTCTAAGTAACACTATACTAGTCGATGGATAACCAATCTTTGGTTTGGGTGTTTTTTAACATAAAAGAAGGGTAAAATATTTTTCTTTATAAAACACTGGCAATATCCTCATAAGACAGCCCATTATGAGCGTTAGTGGGTGGCGGCGTGGCGCCCCACCCTCCATATAAGAAACTAGGGCTGAACTTAAGTCGCAACAAGCCCAGCTGCCATCCTGCTTTCCCCTTCCTTCGTAAACACACTAATCCCTTTGGGCTGAACTTAAGTGGGGCCCACCCCATAATAGCCAATCAAACCTTTTTTTTGTGTGTGTTATGGTTTTAGTTAACCCACAATGCATTAGTGAATGAGTGAGCTACAAGGCATGGTTTTTAGTTAATCCACAACGAGTAGTATGACCATTTTGCCCTTCATTAAAAGGGAGGAGAAAAACAAAAAAACTTGATGTTAACTGAAAAATCTGGCCAGATTTTGTTTTTCTGATGAAAATGGCAATAAAATTGGAACCACAGGGACTCAGATTCAAAATGTTTGAGTTTTTTACTAAAGTGCCAAAAGTGACCAAACATCAGAGACCATTTTGACAGTTTACTCGTTATAATATTACAAAAGTATTTTAAGGTGTCTAGATCCTTAACTTTTGATGTATACTTAATTTCAAATTGTATTTTAAACTATGTATTACATATTGTGGATTTGGTCCACTTGGATAATGAAAACGTTGGTTTTGTTATAATATTACAAAACTATTTTAAGATGCCTAGATCCTTTTTTGATGGTAATATATTAGGGTAAAAGGGGTGTACCCCTCGTGAGAGTAAATTCTCATCAATGGTTCTTATCATGTCAATTCACCTTTTCAACTCCCCTCTTGCTCTTAATCACATGGGTGGTTTCACCCAAACCATTTAAAAAAAATAAATGTGTGATTGGTTGAAAGAGAGTAGATTCCACCACTACCCCCTCTCTCTCCTCTTCCCGCAAGCGGTTACAAGTTACCGTTTCTCCTCTTCACCGCATGGAATTTGGGTGCTAGCTCGGTCCATTTTACGCCAAACTCCTTCACCGCATGCATTCCCCTCAACCGCCCCGTTCACCCTTAGAAATATTCAAATCTTAAAACCTTTTTTTGTGATCTTAAATAGATTTAGGTTGAAAATAATGTTGCTTTAGTGTCACAGCAAAGTTTTATATTTATTGATGGATTAAAAAATATGTGGTCATGATACAAAGTAATGAAGAAAAAGTTTAGAGATAATTGGTAGACATGATGGTTTAAGGATTTGAAAGAAAGGTCAAACTGAAAATAGTAATTACTTGACTAGCTTTTTGTTTGTTAATGAGCTAATATGTTTGGGTTTTTTTTTTTTTTTTTTTTTGTGAGATATAGTTTTTTTTTTTTTTTTTTTTTTGGGGGGGGGGGGGGGTGGGGTGTTTAGGTTTTTGGGTGGTGGGGTGGGGTGGGTATTTAGGTTTTGGGTGGTAGTGTAGTGGAAATAAAAACTCCTTTGTAAACCTCTATCTTTTATCATGAAAGTTTTTATTCTGTAAAACCTGGAGTCCTGGAGCCCGTTGAAGTACCGCTGAGGCAGGAGGCCGTTAGGGAAATAAGGGTTGGATTGGTCACTTGCAGAAAGAAATAGAAACTATCAAGAAGAAAATACAAGAAAAAAAATGTATACATTTTATTTCAAACTGTTAAATTACTTCAAGATTGATATTTTATAACTCTCCTTAAAAATCTTAAAAAGAACACAAAAAACTAAGATTTTGATTAAATCAAAAAATGATGTTTATAAACAAACACAAAAAGAAATCGATTAACAACTATCGAAACAAATGATTTTTCAATCTAAAAAATTTAGTCAAAATATGACTACAAAAAATAATGAATTTTGTAAATTCAAAGGATTAATTCCACAATTAAACAATTTCAAAATTGTTTATGTTAGTCAACAATTGTCGACTAATAATTCGAAAGAATTTATATTCGAATTATCTATTGATTATTTTAATCGATGAATAATTCATTTGAATTTTATATTCAAAATACTATGCATCTTTTGAATTTTATATTCAAAATACTATGCATCTTTAGAATATTATATTCAAAGTACTGTGCATCTTTTTCATTTAATCGATCGATTAAATTTAAAAGATTCCTTTCAAATTCAAAAGAAAGAATTTTAGGTTTTTAGGTTTTTGGGTGGTGGGGTGGGTATTTAGGTTTTGGGTGGTAGTGTAGTATTTAATTCTTTTTAAGTATCAAAACCTAGAAACAGTTATGCTAGAAACTCTTTACAAATAGGAGATTCAAGTAATACTGAACAATTAATTCGTTCTATGTCAGAAAGAATAGATGGATATGGTAGAATTTTAAAAGGAGTTATTGGAGAATAATGTCTTCAAAACCAATTTTAGATTATTTACAATATCTTGATCAACAAATCACCTATGAAGAGGCTGATATACAAAATTGGTTTATTAGAATAAATCAAATTAAAGAAGATTTTATGTTAAGTCATAAAACAAAATCTCTTAATATTAAGATTATTAAGAAAAACATTTTTGCTTCTAAGCAAAAAATTATTGAGCTTAAAACTAAAAAAACAATTATATCTGTAACATGACTACTCTTTTGAAAATAGAGGAACTTGTTAAAGATTTAATTAGAAAGTTGGATAGTCTATCTACCAACGAAAATCTTGAGGTAACTGCTGCAAAAATCATCAAAGATGTTTCAGACAAAATTGATGAAAAAGTGAATTCAAAAACTTTTATGCCCGAAAGGCAAAAAGAAAAAATAGATGATGAAAAAAGATTTCAAAAATATTCATTTCCAAACTTCAACGTTGGAAATCCATCTCTTGGAAGTTCTAAAAGTCCAAATGCATTAACATGGCCTTTTGGATCAACTTCAAATGACCAATAAAGGTCAAACGAAAAACTTTTTAAGAAATATAAATTTAGAGATCTATAGACATTATTTCTTTATTGAAAGAAATAATCAAAGAATTTATGAATTACATTCGGATTGGAGCATTAATCCTTATGACAAACTTTTTGAATTAACTGATTTAAAAAGAAAAAAATTCTTTTATAGAAAAAGATATTCAAAGACTAAAAGATAAAAAGATTATTTTGTCTTGTGGATAAAATGAGTTTCATCGTTCAAAAATTGGAACAAATTTTAGATGAACAATTGGATACCCTTCCAGTTGAACAGATAATAGAACTTGTTAATCTCATTACTTTAGATGACAAGGAATGTGAACAAAAATTTTCTGAAAATAAAATCTTAAACGAAAGATATTTTTCTGAAAATAAAGAACAGGTCTTTGTTTTGAAGAATGAAGAATCAAGAACCTTTCCTGTTAAGAAAGAAGAACCCGAAACTGAAGAAAGTTCTTCAGATACGGAAATGTCTCCGAGACAAAGAACTTACCATGCCTCTACCAGCAAAGGTAACATGCGTAGAAAAAAGAATACGGAATTTTCCATGCCGTATCATAAAGGTATACCTGATTATAATAGTAATGACAATGGTAGTGCAACTACAATTAATACTATTAAAATTGATTGTATCTTCAACCTCGACAAAAGAAAAGAGGTAATTGATAAATGGAACACTGAGACCAGTCTAATCATTCAGACTAATTCAGTAGAGTTCTCTCAAGCTAAGGCTTTGTTATTATTATTAGAACATAAGTCTGCAGGAATCATACAAAATTTCATCAAAGGGACAACTTGGGATGAAGATTTTCATGGTATAGATCTTTTTGATCAAATCATAAATGCAATATACATGATGTTTTTAGGTCTCGATCTCATTACAGATAAAGACCGAGAAAATAAAAAAATATTAGAAAAAGCAAGACAAAATCTTGCTAAAGCACAGCTTTGTGACATATGTCTGTTAGACGATTTCACTTGTCTTTATGAAACTAATTTATATAAATTAGGCACAGGTGAATTCCACTCATGGATTGATGCTTACCTAATGAAAATTCCCATCGTCGGAGAAAAGGCGAAAGAACGATGGAATAAGGAAAAGAATCAATTTACAATGCATTCTCTTGGGTTTGCTACAAGAATTGTTAAAGAAGAAATTACATCCTATTGTGATCTTTCTGACAAACAAAAACAGTTAAAACGTTTTAACGAAAACTGTTGTAAAAAACTCGCTGAGTTACCACAATTATCTTTTGGCTGTGAACCAACAAAAGATAAAAATTATTTCAAAAAGAAATATAAAAATAAATATAAAACAAAAACTAAAAAACGTTTTTGGAAAACCAAGAAAAGAAAATTTTCTCATGGAAAATACTTTTCAAAAGAAAAACCTAAGGTTTGTCCTCAAGGGAAGAAAAAATGTAGTTGCTGGATATGTTCTGAAGAAGGACACTATGCCAACGAATGTCCCAACAGACAAAAGTTTCCGGAAAAATTAAAAATTATTTCGAAAGCGGAAACTAAAGGATATTTTCCTTCTGAAAATATTTTTGATGGCTATACACAAGTATATGCATTAGAAATATTAGACAACCCGTCATCCGATTCTTCTACAGAAGACTCAGAATGAAGTCCAACCACTCTTTTAGTTGGGGGGATAAAGATAAACAAAACAATTATGTTTTTTTGGAAATAATAAACATTTTGTCAAGATGACAGACACGGTTTTCAAGATATTCATTCAACAATGAGCATCTTAAGGGGGCCAAAAAATGTGTTAACTGATAGCTTAACACGAGATTTTCAGAAATCGTAAGCAATGACATCATTGTCATCCTTGCTCCTATAAATAGAAGGTTTTCTTCATCAAAAATCATCACCTTCATTTTCAAAAACCTTTAAAAAGAAAGGAGGATGAAAGATTTAAGGGCTTTACGCCTAAAGAAATTGTCTTTATAAAAAAACTTCCAGTATGGAAGAAGAACTTAAAGCTCTACGTCTCAAAGAAAAAATTCTAGAAATAGAATTAAGATCTATCAGAGATCAGATCAGTGTCTACACGACCATGATCTTAACTGGAAATTTTGTCCAGGATGCTGAAAAGCTAAAAACAGAATCTAGTCCAGTGCAAACGGCGACTGGTAAAGACTCAACAAATCCGTTGATCCCTGATGCTTTGGGAAAAAGCATGCCAGAGGCCTCACAAGCCAGGCGAGACCTTCATTCAAAGAAGGCTAACATCCGATTGACCCCTGGGTCTACATTTTCGGAAGTTGTCCATTTACGAAAAATGGAAAAAGAAGGTCCATCTTCTTCTAGCAGCTCAGATGCAAACGGCTCTGCAGCCAAGAAAACAAATCCGTTCACTCCTGTTGCTTTGGAAAAAAGCAAAAATAGAGTAAATGAAGAGCTAAAATCTTCATCTAGCCCAGAAGCAAACGGCTCTGGTATAGGCACATCAAATCCGTTGATGGCTGACAGTTTGCCAAAAACTGAAAAGGTCTCTCTCAGACCAAGTTACTCCCAAGTCACACAAATACCAGAAAAGCATAATTCAAAATTTTATGTTATTTTCGATGGTGACCACAGAGGAATATATGAAGATTGGGGTCTAGTCAAAAATTACATTGAAAAAACTGACTATCCATTCAAAAAATTTGGGTCGTTATCGCAAGCCCAACAAGAAGCTACCCGATATTCAGCAAACCTCGGGAAGAAGGAAATACCTTTAAAAGTAACAATTATTCCTGAACCATTGTGGTCCAAGAAGAAAGAAAGAGTCATTGAATTCAGAAACAACACTTTCTCAAAACCAACAATAAATGAAGAGAAAGAAGAAAAATATATTATTTCTTTAGAAGAATTCAGAACAATTTGGTCAAAGGCTAGAGCCATAAACCAAGACGATTTCGAGTTCGAACATATTTACACAAAAGACAGGGCTACTAAAAGTCTTATTATCTTTTGTCCAGGTGCAAGCCCAGAACTAGTTTCTCTAGCATTTTCTGCTGGATTAGCAAAGTTCATCTACCCTTCTCCTAATTTACTTGAAATAGGTAATTTATCTGAAGGAATGAAGAAAGCCATCAAGAATTTTCGAAAGAAAATTGCTGCTGCAAGAGATGCTAACATCTTTATCAAGTGTACTTCTACACTCCCTGACTGGTACCAGGGAACAACCCTTCCAGGTTACCATCACTTAGAAATTGGCATAGCCAAAGCCAGAACGGTCAATCCTTCAAGAATGATGAAAGAAGAATATGAAGACTATGAAAAATGGTTACATATCAGGACCAAAGGATTTTTACAAATCCTAGAAAACCTAAAAAAAATTAAAATAGGAAGCTTTAACAAAGTTAATTATTGCAGCACTAACTGCATAATTACTAGCTATAGTGGAACTCCTTTACCACTACATGAAAAAGAAGCTTTAGAAAGGATGGAGCAACGCATCATCTTCAATAAAGTAGAAGCAGGCCCCGCCACTAAAGAACAACTTTGTCAAAAGTTGCAACGCACATATGAGAACCATCAGTGCGAATACTGCAAAGCATCTTCCTCAGAAGAAAACAAAAACTCAACTGAAAAAGACAGCTACTTTTCAGAAGAAGACAATCGAGAACCGGACCCAACACATGGGTATGTCGATTAAAAAACGTCATCCATGACGATTAATGAAGGGCTATAATGGTCTTTTGTAAAATTCTCTTCTACTATATAAAGAAGATGAATTCTTTAGTTTTAGAAGAGCCCGGGTGGAAACCAAAAACCTCTCATACCTACTCTCACCCACTTTCAACTTTTCTTTTCTTTTTCCTTGATCATTCGTATGATCATTTTTCAAATTCTAGTTATGTGTGCTAGTATGGAGTAGAAACTCCTTTAAGGAGTTGATGTAAATATCAAGAAGTTCTCCTTCGGGAGAACAGTTATGAAATAAAAACTCCTTTGTAAACCTCTATCTTTTATCTTTTATCATGAAAGTTTTTATTCTGTAAAACTTGGAGTCCTGGAGCCCGTTGAAGTACCGTTTAGGCAGGAGGCCGTTAGGGAAATTAAGGGTTGGATTGGTCCCTTGCAGAAGAATTAGAAACTTTCAAGAAGAAAATACAAGAAGAAAAAAATGTATAAATTTTATTTCAAACTGTTAAACTACTTCAAGATTGATATTTTATATCTCTCCTTAAAATCTTAAAAAGAATTAAATTCAACACAAAAAACTAAGATTTTGATTAAATAAAAAAATGATGTTTATAAACAAACACAAAAAGAAATCGATTAACAACTATCGAAACAAATGATTTTTCAATCTAAAAAATTTAGTCAAAATATGACTACAAAAAATAATGAATTTTGCAAATTCAAAGGATTAATTCCACAAATAAACAATTTCAAAATTGTTTATGTTAGTCAACAATTGTCGACTAATAATTTGAAGAATTCATATTCGAATTATCTATTGAATATTATAATCGATGAATAATTCATTTGAATTTTATATTCAAAATACTGTGCATCTTTTGAATTTTATATTCAAAATACTATGCATCTTTTTCTTTTTAATCGACTAAAAAGAAAAGAAAGTACTATGCGACTTTTTCTTTTAATCATCCGATTAAATAAAAAAGATTCCCTTAACATAAAGAATTTTTAATTCAATATTGTAAATTCCATTTACAAGAACCAAGTATACAATGAGTATGCTCCAAGATTTCCTTAAAAAAGAAATCCGTCGGGTTAATCAAGAATTAACCGAAAATCAAAGTCTAATTAACCAATTAGAACAGTCTCTTAAGAGATCACCTAGAAATAGGACAGCTGAACGTGTTCAGTTTAATTTTCTTAAAGCTAACCGCTTTAGGCTAAAAATAGAACTCAACCGTCTTACTGACTAAGTTTTCTAACTAATGAGTCTTAACCAGACCACAAAACTTCTAAAGGACTTAATGAACCATTTAGTTGAATTTACCAGAAATTCAGAAGTACCTCTGCCTGGGGTGTTTAGGTTTTTGGGTGGTGGGGTGGGTATTTAGGTTTTGGGTGGTAGTGTAGTGGGTTTAGATTTTAGGTTATTGGACACTTGTCACTCTATAAATCCTTCTTACACTTCTTACAATTAGGAGTCTTTGTAGAATAACTTAACCCAAAAAACCAAATATTAAACTTTATGTTTGCATTGTTATTTAATAATGTTAAATACATTTCATTATATTTTCTGATATCAAGAGGATTCAAGAAGTTATTTTGTATTCTTATGAAACAATAAAAGAAGAGGAAAGGAGTTTTTTTTAGCGATAAATTTGGATCACTGACGAACCACTGAAATATAAAAGAGGAAAGGAGTTTTTTTTTTTTTTGAACGGCAAATTTGGATCACTGACGGATCACTGGAGTATCATCGTGCCACCAGCGGAACCACCCAATCATATCCATCTCCACTAGGCATAATGCCAATACACCAATTCAGGAGGAAAACCCAATAAATATGGGAAAACCCCCTTGTGAGAATCAAACCCAAGACCTATTGGTCCTAAAGTCTTATCTCACTCCAAGATGCCACTACGCAATAATTCACGCTCAAAAAGATTTGCCACAACAAGGTGAACGTTGTAAAATTTTAGCTAAAATATTGGAGCCAATTGTGATATCTAAATATAAATTTTCTAAACTCATGTGATATCTAACCTATCATGCTTCTGTTAAAATTTCTCATATTTTGAGTTTCTAAAAAATGTCCAAATTATAATAAATACTTGTATTAACTATTTTTGTAAGTAAAGTGAGGAGTTAGGTCCAATTGGTAAAATCTTTGAAATTAAAGTGAAGTTTTCCTTGAATATTAAGGATTGGAGCCTGATCTATCAAAACGTGTGCAAATGTTATGCACCAATTTGAAACTTCAAATGACGTTTTATAAAAAGAATTGATATGACTTGGATCAATACAACATGAGAATAAATTCATGGAAATACATGTTCACACTACATATAAATGCTTATATATTTTTTATACTTGAATGGATCAATACAAAATGAGAATAAATTAACAGGGAAATACATTAAGTCCCTTACATACATGTTCACACTACGCAGTCGCATAATGCTTATATATTTTTTATATTTGAATGGATCAATACAAAATGAGAATAAATTAACAGGGAAATACATTAAGTCCCTTACATACATGTTCACACTACACATAAATGCGTATATATATTTTTTTATAGTTGAAATGAACATAATAAATGTATTTAGGGATCAAAAGTAACCATTTTATTTGTTTGTGAATACATGAACTTTTTAGTGGACATGCTAGAATTGAGACAATAATTCATTTGTAAAAATGTATGTATTTACTTTTTTTGGATAGAGTTCAGATGAGAATTCTTTCGAGTTGTGAAAACTCGTGAGAACCATACTTCCCATGTTAGTTTTTCAATTAAATTTTGCATAAATGTAGAGTAACGTCTACCTAAGACATCTATAAAAAAGTAACCGAAAAAAAATTACAAGCCGTTTTTTCTCGACCTGTAAGTATCATTTAAGGTGCCGTAAATCATTGTAGCGATAAACATTTTGTGATTCTACCCCACCATAAAAAGTGCCCTCTGATATTTCTTTTCTGAAAAGGTAATATAAAAAAAATTTGCTGAAACTTTTTTTTTGCAAAACAATCTTTGAAAGTCGAGTTCTCACAACTTACATTTTAACCCTTTCCCTCATTATAACTTCTAGTAATAACATAGATAATGTATTCACCAATTAATAATGTGTAAGGTCTAAAAATTCTTATTAAAAACATGAATGACTTAATGACAAAAGAACCAAACGGGTCAAATAATCAACTTGTAATATTTGCATTAACTTCATCATAAACTAGTCGAGATAATTTACAAGAAAAGAGTTTACATCCCGAAAGTTCTTAAACAACTACATAGTCTTAAAACAACAATAGTTTCGGCATCAACAACCTTCCAAGTTAAGTTATTTACAAAGACCCAACTTAACGAAAACTTTCTAACAAAAGTTTAGACCCATTAACTAGCATCATTGCGGAAGCGTGCGATTTTGTGTGTCCGTTCCAAAGTAGTGTCGACTATCAAAATGATTTACCTACATTCAACACAAACGATTAGTCATATAAAAATCATCAATTCTTATGGTTCAAACCTCTAATCAAACTACATGGTAACACTTCAAACATTCAATCAGAGATAAGTTTCCCAAACTTGACATATGATCCATTCTACTCATTCGACCCATACTCTTAACATAACTTCAACATACGCTAACTTGACAAATAAACGAGGTTTCGACTCTAGGATAGTAACATTTCATATCATTACACACTACTAAGATATGTAAGCATTAGAACTTACCTTTGACGTTAATCTCTTGCGATCCGGAACCACTTGAACCTTCTTCTTTTATTCCTACAATTCCCAATCAACTCACTTTAAATCTCATGTCATATCTACATTCCTTTCTTGACATAAATACATTAACAACTAAAGTTTCTAAATTCTAACAATGTAGTATTGCCTAACATGTGATTCATTTCATTCAAGCATTTTAACAAACACTTGGCATGCGTACTACTAATCAAGCATAGTGTACAAGTATCATAAGCATAACTTAGCCATTTTATATCAATATCATCAAGAACATCAAACTCCATAAATTTTCCATGTGACATTCATTTTAAATCGTTTCCAACTAACAATCCATTACACTTTCAAGTGGGTTTTCACATTGACTATCAATTTGGTCTAATTCAAGCATCAATCATTTTCTAAATGATGTTCCTAATCCTTATTCATACTAATTTCACATAAGATCGTGAATTTCTTGAAAACTCATTACATACAAGATCATCAAATTACAAATTTCGACTTACCTTATGTTTAGAATGTTTAGAATGCTTAGATGATCAAGAATTAGAGTTCATGCATACAATCAAGCTTCGATTGCCCCTTCAATTTACTGATTTTTGCTAAGTTAGAGGGTTTCCCCTCTTTTCTTCTTGTTTTGGTCGACCCACACACACACCAGTGTGTGTGTTTGGGTTAAATTTTTATCTTTATAACTCAACTTTCCATTCTTCCTAATTTGGTCCCTCATGTTTAGGTATTTGTAATTTTCATGGGTAAATTTCATTCTCTAAGTTAAGATCTTTACTTATACTTTAACTAGGTTCAAAATCCTAGTTACCATTTTAATAAACATTATATTTATAAATATTTTCTCTTTAGCACATTCATGTATACGAATAAAAAAATGCATAATTATAAATTGGGGCGTTACAAGTCCACCCCCCTTAAAGAAGGTTTCGTCCCCGAAACCTAATTTACATACCAAATAAAGATGGGTAGAACTTCCTCATTTCATCCTCCGGTTCCCAAGTGAGATCTGACCCCTTACGGTGTTGCCATTGTACTAACACTTGCTTAATTTCTTTATTGCGAAGGGTCTTTAGTTTGGAATCTTTTATAGCTACCGGTCTTTCGATATAATTCATTCTTTCATCCACCTCAAGATCTTCGAAGGGTATGTGAGCCGTTTCATCCGCAAGACACTTCCGTAGTTGCGACACATGAAAAGTGTTGTGAATTCCTTCTAACGTTGAGGGTAGTTCTAGCCGATAAGCTACCTTTCCAACACGAGCTATAATCTTGAATGGTCCGATATATCGAGGACCTAACTTTCCTCGCTTACGGAATCGGATTATGCCTTTCCACGGGGACACCTTCAACAATACGCGGTCCCCTACTTGAAACTCAATTGGGCGCCTTCTTTTGTCTGCGTAGGACTTTTGTCGATCTTGGGCCACTTTTAATCGAGCTCGTACCAGGTCAATCTTTTCGTTAGTTATCGCAACTATATCCTTGGGAGCGAGTTCTCTGTGTCCCACTTCTCCCCAACAAACAGGGGTCCTACATTTCCTTCCATATAACATTTCATACGACGCCATTTGTATGCTACTCTGGTAGCTATTGTTGTATGAAAACTCTACTAACGGCAAGTGTTCATCCCAATTTCCCCCAAAATCCATAACACATGCTCTTAACATATCCACAAGTGTTTGAATGGTCCTTTCAGATTGACCATCCGTTTGCGAGTGATATGCGGTACTTATGTGTAATTAAGTACCCAATCCTTCATGAAACTTTTGCCAATAACGTGATGTAAATCGCGTATCTCGATCCGATACAATGGACACGGGTACGCCATGATGGGAAACAATTTCGTTTACATAAATTTCTGCTAACCTTTCTGTCACACCCCAACCGATGGCGGAATCATCGGGGCATGGCACTGAGCAAAACAGATTGTCCAGAAGTTTCCATAACAACTATCATTACCATTCAATTTAAATTAACATGTCCCATACCATGTCTCAAATAGTAAACAAATTATTACAGATGAAATCTAGGCAAATATTCTGTTCCGACAACTCAGATTTAAACATAAATAGTTTATTTATTGGTTTCTAGGACCCCATTTCCTAGCTTCAATTTCATCACAGCACAGAGAGCATCCTAGACCCTTCCTAGCCTCAAGTTCACAGTGAGCTAGGCATACAAGCAACCTAAACACCTGTCACATACGTTAAAATAAGGTCAATACATAAAATGTAAAGGTGAGCATACAAGTTTGATAATAGCATATAGAGTTCGAATTCGTTTACGCATAACCAGCACGTACACATAGTGAAATGAAGCACGTTAGTTATCGACACAGATCCATCGATACCAATGACTGCGGGTTGACTGCCCGAGGCAGTTCGCAATACATGATTACCACCGTAATCCATGCAAGTAAAAGATCCTTAACAACCCCCATGTGACCGGGTGCTGAGTCCAAACTATAGTACTATCGTTGCTAAGGCAGGTAGACAGCATTCCATGTGAAAACATAACAAACAAGCGTTCATAAGCCACGTATGTATTAACGGTTAGTGTTAACGGTTAGCGTTCATAAGCCACGTATGTACATAACAAACAAGCATTCCATGCATTAACGGTTAGCGTTCAAATAGTTTGAGTAGTGTGATAGTTGTAGTTTGAATATTCGTAACGTATGTAACACCCAAAAGTGCTGAAAGCAAAAAGGGATCGAGTATACTCACAGCGATTAATGGATTGAAGGGAGCGCTTGGCGAGTATGGTTAGCCTGAATAGATTCGGTAGCATAACGGTAAGTGAAACGTAAAACGGGAAACAAGTGTTGGAGAGTCGAACAGCTGGTCGATCGGACGGTAGCCCGATCGGACGGCTGACCGTTCGGTTGACAGTCTGCTCGGACGGCTGTCCGGTCGGTCGGTAGGCCGATCGGATGGCTGTTCGAGTGGATTGTTCCTTCCTTTGAGAAGGATGTGTTTGTGTATGATGGTTTGGCTTTGGAAGTTTTCGTTGTAGCATTTGAAAACCTTGAAATACCCTTGCTTTTCAGGTCGGTCGATCGGACGGCTGTTCGATCGGCCGGCTACCCGTTCGGTTAGGTATTGTAGTGATTTGCCTTGGATCGGATAGGTGTTCGATCGGACAGGTCAACAAGTCAAAACTTACTGAGTTGCTGACCGATCGGTTGGCAAGTCAACATTAGTCAATGACTCTAAGTGAATATGCAAAGTGTGATGCAGTGGATCGGATAGTTGATCGATCGAATAACACAGATGCTGTTTGATCGGACAACAGGGTGTCACCTGATCGGACGACTGTTCGATCGGGTGGCACTTCTTAGTGCATTGAACATGTTGAAAAGTCGATTAAGTATTGAAGCATAGTATCTCATGATCCGAAGAGTAATCCGATCGGACAGTAGTTCGATCGAACAACAGTTCGTTCAATACTAGTCTTCAAAGTGAATTGATTGTGTGGGACCAGGTGCTAGCCGATCGGCTGGCCAGTCGATCGGCAGACTATCCGATCGGCTGGCTGTCCGTTCGGACAGCAGTCCGATCGGTCAGCATCCTGACCTGATCAGCCCTTTCGTCTAACACTTGGTTGTTTTGTTTGTTTGTCGTTTTATCGAGGTATTTTGACAGCGAGTAAACCCATAGATGCCTCGTCCTTACTTGGTTTCCCGGGTCGGACAGGAATCACCCCCAATTCGGTCGGTGGTCTGTTCGGAACGAAGTTTAACATTTAACTCGAAGTCGGTTAACCTTGTGGATAGAATCCGGATCTTGAGCCATACAACCACCGAAGTGGTTTGTAAACCGACTCAGGCCCCGTTTTCTACCGGTTTAAAGTTATTGAGTGACAAAGGGTTGAAGGAAGTTTGGAAATTCCATCTTTCAATCCTTGTCACCGCGTGTATATTTAGATCTATGAAAGATCCTTGTTTGTTTATGTGGAAATCGGCTAGATCCAAGCTATTCTTGGTGGATTGAGGCCAAATCATGAAGTTCTTCAAGAACCCATGATGACATCATCCTAGAATACTTGAATCTTGATGATTTCACGGTTAAAAGTTAAGATTTGAAAGATAGAAAGGTGTAGGAGTGTGTATAGATCAAGAAAGTACAAGATTTAGGATGAAATCTTACCGGAATCGAGAGAAATCTGCGAAAAGGTGAGCTGAGCGTGCTGGTCGAACAGAGGTTTCCAAAAGTGGAAAAAGGATGACAATGACAGGGGTATTTATAGGATGACAAAAGAGGAAAGGGCTGGCCGATCGGCCAGGCAGCTCGATCGGACAGCCTGTCCGATCGGACAGCAGTCCGTTCGGCTAGCTGTTCGATCGGCTGGGAAGCCTGATCGATCAGTCGCACCTTTCGAGTGTTTTGCGCGACGATTTTTGATATCTCGATTTCGATTGCGAGCGGTTCGATACGATAGGGTTCCCTAGTTAAATTACTTTTAGTCTCAAACACTCATATCTCGCGTAATCTATTTTCCACCATCTATCATAGTTCGTTCACGATTCGAGTTCGATTGCACTTCGAGTTAGATTTCGGGTTTCGATTGAGTTCGCTTGATTATCACAACATAACATAAATAAACATGCACAAGTAACACATAAGGCACACACACACACGTATAATAACAAGTAAAAATTCGTAGCTCGAGTTGCGAATTGATGTCGATTTGATTATCATAGCTTGATTATTGATTAGTAACTTTATCGCATTGTTGCTTCCTATCATTCACAGTCGTAGGTCGATTGAATCACATATCGATTATTGCAATTAACAACACTTACTCCACATAATAAAATTAAAAACAAGAAGTTTCTATAAGTCAAGTTGCGCGAAATCGGTCGTTGACTTGGACCTTGACTTTGACTTGTGAAAACACGGGGTGTTACACTTTCCGAAGAATAAGTTTCCCAAATAGGTAGAAAAGGGGCGCTTTTTGTAAGGCGGACAACGACGACCCATATTGCATCATGCCCCTTTCTCGTCCTAGGAAGTTTAGTTACGAGATCCATGGTCACATTTTCCCATTTCCATACCGGGATTTCCAAAGATTGCAATTTCCCATATGGGTTTTGATGTTCCACCTTTACTTGGGAACATATCAAGCATTTGGATACATACTTAACAATGTCGCGTTTCATTCCCGGCCACCAATAATTCTCTTTCAAATCCCGATACATTTTAGTGGCTCCTGGATGAACTGAGTAACGGGACTTATGTGCCTCTTTCAATAATAAGTATTTTGCATCGCAGAAACGTGGTATCCATATTTGCCCATACCTCGTCCTTAACCCGCTTGCGTTTACTTCCAGTTTATTAACAAACCCTTTCGTTCTTTCGCCCTTTGGGTCATTTGCATTCAATGACTCGTCTTGAAACTTGCGTATTGTTTCAAGGAGGTTCGGCGTGACTATCATTCTCATTGACTTCACTCGAATAGGCGGTGGGTATTCTTTTTGGCTTAAAGCATCCACCACGACATTGGCCTTACCCGGATGGTAAAGAATGTCGCAATCATAGTCTTTAATCAATTCCAACCACCTCAGTTGTCTCATATTAAGGTCTTTCTGCTCGAAGAAATATTTGAGACTTTTGTGGTCTGAAAATATCGTGCATTTCGTTCCATACAAATAATGTCTCCAGATTTTTAAGGCAAAAACTACCGCCGCCAACTCTAGATCATGAGTCAGGTAGTTATTTTCGTGCTGTTTAAGTTTCCTCGAAGCATAAGCAATGACCTTGCCTCGTTGCATCAGTACACATCCCAACCCCTGATGTGATGCATCTGCATAAACCACTAGGTCTTTCATTCCTTCTGGTAAAGTCAATATCGGAGAACTCGACAACTTTTCCTTTGACATTTGAAAAGCTTTCTCTTGATCGACACCCCATACAAACTTTTCTTCCTTTTTTGTCAACATAGTTAAAGGTAGGGCTATTTTGGAGAAATCCTGGATGAATCTTCGATAATAGCCGGCTAGGCCAAGGAAACTTCTCACCTCATTAACGTTCTTTGGTGGTACCCACTTAACTACGAATTCAACTTTGGATGGATCCACCAAAATCCCATTCTCATTAGTAACATGACCCAAGAATTGCACTTCCCTGAGCCAAAACGCACACTTAGAAAACTTAGCAAATAATCTTTCTCTTCGAAGCGTCTCGAATACCTCACGTAGGTGACTCGCATATTCGGCCTTGTTACGAGAGTATACCAAAATATCGTCAATAAATACTATGACATATTTGTCGAACATGTTTCGGCATACTCTATTCATTAAATCCATAAAAGCGGCCGGAGCGTTAGTTAACCTGAAAGACATCACGAAAAATTCATAATGTCAGTAACGGGTTCTGAACGCAGTCTTAGCTACATCTTTTTCTCTTACTCGTACTTGATGGTAACCCGATCGCAAGTCGATTTTCGAAAACCAACTTGCCCCTTGTAATTGATCAAAAAGATCATCTATTCTCGGTAAGGGATATCGGTTCTTCACCGTGAGTTTGTTAAGCTCACGGTAGTCGATGCACATTCGCATCGACCCATCCTTCTTTTTAACAAATAAAAAAGGCGCTCCCCACGGAGACACGCTAGGGCGTATGAAGCCCTTGTCGAGAAGTTCTTGTAATTGGACCATTACTTCCCGTCCCTCCGCGGGTGCCAACCGGTAAGGAGCTTTGGCTACCGGTTTGGCATTTGGTTCCAATTCGATTCGGAATTCAACCTCTCACTCGGGTGGGAGTCCCGACAATTCATCCGGAAACACATCCGGATAATCATTCACAATTCTAGTATATTCAATCTTTAAAACCTCTTGTTTTGTATCTACTACATAAGCTAAGAACGCCTTACTTCCGTTTCTCACATACTTAACTACTTCTACAATGGTGCAAAATTTAGCCTTTGTTTCCCTTTCCCCATAAATGCTCACCCGCTTTCCCTTAGGAGACATTACATGAATAGTTTTGCTTTCACATAAGATTTCTGCATGATATCGGGATAGCCAATCCATACCCACCACTACTTTAAATTCTCCCAAGACCATGGGAATAAGATCAATTTCAACACGTATGTAGGTATAGAGTTTGAAACAAATGACCTACTAGCTCCGGTATCAAACAACACGTATGTAGGTATAGAGTTTATCATGAATATACCTGACACAACGTTCGGGTGAGCCCTCGCTTCTTCTGAGGAGATTTGGAACATTCTTCCTTTTGCTTTAGAAGGCTCCTCCTTCTTTGCTTCTTTCTTCGTCCCTTGCTTGAGCTTTGGGCATTCGGCTTTCACGTGGCCTGACTCGTTACAGTTGTAGCACACTCTTTTAGGATTGGGATAATTATAATACGGATGCCCTTCCTGCCCGCAATTGTAGCATCCTTTCTTTCCCATTAAACATTCTCCCGAATGGAGTTTCCCGCACGTCTTGCACCATGGAAACCCCCCTTTAGAAACTTCTTTCTTTCCCTGATCATGCGTTTTAGGCTTCTTGGGAGAGCCTTGAATTGATCCCTTCTCGACTTGTCTTTTCTCCCCACGTTCCACTTGTCTCTTCAACTCGATCTCCCTATCCCTTACCCAATTAATGAGCTCATTCAACGTCTTGCACTTGGAAGGGGTGATAAATTCCCGGTACTCCGCTTTTAACATATCGTGGTAACGGTTAATCTTCATTCTTTCCGTTCTCGTAAACTCGTTACAAAACTTCATCTTTGTAACACCTCGTAAATTTTATGCCCAATAAAATAAAGACACGTGTCATGGAAGGTAAAAGGTGTTATAAACCCGGATCAAGTTAAAAAGATGTATGGTAGGATTTAAAAATGTCGACATGTTAATTAATACCTCTGAGCGACCTATTTATAAATCCCAAACCTTAATGTATATTATAAACATTTAATATATTCATGTTAATTAATAAAAATGTCGACATGTTAATTAATACCTCCGATTGTATCCCTGCATGGCGTACCAGTGTCTATTATCTCTGACAGAGATACTAGGTACACATCTCATTTTTTGGAAAAGTTTCCAACAATCTTTGATCACGCGCTTAAATTTTAGTACGGCTTACCATCCTCAGACGGACGGGCAGAGTGAGCGTACCATCCAAACTTTGGAAGACATGCTTCGTGCATCTGTGATTGACTTAGGTGGTAGTTGGGATAACCACCTGCCATTGATCGAGTTCTCCTATAACAATAGCTACCATACGAGCATTAAGGCAGCACCTTTTGAGGCATTATATGGTAGGAAATGCAGGACGCCTATTTGTTGGGCAGAAGTAGGAGAAGCTCAGTTATCAGGACCTGATATAGTCCTTGAAACAACGGACAAGATTGTCCAAATTCGTGATCGCCTGAAAGCTGCCAGAGATAGGCAGAAAAGCTACGCAGACTTAAGGCGTAAACCTCTAAGGTTTGAGGTTGGAGATAAAGTTTTGCTTAAAGTATCACCCTGGAAGGGATTGATGCGATTTGGTAAGAAAGGTAAGTTAAGTCCAAGGTATATAGGACCTGAATACATGGTCCCTACATTGAGAAGAAAGCATGAGATTCGGAGTGGTAAAGATTGCAAGGCCAAAGCTTGAAAGTTTGCAAATTTTTGTCCTTTGATGAACGGATACGGACCGCAAAGTGACCACCTTACGGTCCGTAAGGTGGCGGAGCTGAACAAAGATAATAAAAGAAAGCGGATACGGACCGCAAGGCCTGGGGCTTACGGTCCGCAAGGTTCGTAACTGGGAATCTCAGATCAGGGTCGGTTACGGACTGCATGATCATTAGTTTACAGTCCGTAAGATGTGAATACGGACCGCAAGGAGTTATGCTTACGGTCCGTAAGCTCGTCGCAGGCAACAGAAAATGGCAGTTGCCTGTTATAACCGGTTGCATCGCCTTAGAGAGCTAGTATTCGAATACAGGAGCTTGGCCAACAGATTTTCATGCATAGGGACACATGGGGATCATCAGGGAACACTTATAGACTTTTTTGTAAGGATCTTGTGGCATTTAGCTCACTATATAAGAGCTTGAAGTTGCAACAATTGGACTTGCTCATTTCATTTGCATTTCAAGCATTGCTCTGGAACTCTTGGGACTTCTAGCAGATTTCCATCAGCTTTTAGATCATACTTAGGACTATTGTAAGTGTCCTTAACCCTTCCTAATTCAGTTTAGCTTAGTTAATTAGCTTAAAGTCAAACCATCGTAATTAAGGTTTGACTTCGAGATTAATCAATAATTGTTCAGTCAAATCTCGAATTTAAAGTACCTATGAGTTGGTAATTATGTGGGTAATAAACCCTTAAAAGGCCACCCTCTGATTCCCACTCTAACTACGCCAATTGTCGGGTCAAAGCTAATCTTAAAAAGTCAACAGAAAGCTTATTTTCAAACTATTGCATAATTAGCAATGTAGGATCCATACAACCTGTTTTATCATTAATATAACTTGGTAATTAATGTAAGAACATGTCTCAACATGTTCAACCCGACAATTTTCACTTTAGGCTCGGTTCGGAACCGAAAGTTGCATAATTTGACTTTTGCTTTGACTTTCGATTCTGACCCAATGTAGCATGGTTTAAAATTTCCTTAGAGCTTTATTTGGACCAGGTTTCATATAAGTATAACTCTATGAGATTATACAACTTGGTTCATTAATTATCCGATTCATATGCATGTTTCCGTTAAATGCCTAAATGTTGACTATTATGCCCATATGACCTTAAAATGTGATTTTTGATAATATAAAAGAATAGAAACCTTAATTACTGATTTATAAAGTTGTCCCTAGAATTTGACATCAGTTTGAGGTCTAGATTAGGAGTTATGCTCATTAGCGTAATTAGAAAGCTTTTTATTAAATAATTGGCGTAATTAGCATATAGCCTATCTAAACCCGATTTTTAATACCAAACTTTTTACGCACTGATATAAAATAATATTTTGGGATTTTTAAAGATTTTTATTTAATTTTAGGCTGAGCATAACATAGGATTCTAAGCTTGATCGGTAATTGTCGGTTTTGCCCTTTTGGGCTATAAAATGAGTTTTACAAATCTTTTTGACCCCAAACCTTTTTCTACTGATCTAATAGGATAAATAAAATATTTTGAGCCTTCTGGAATTATAAAAATATCAGCTTTCCTTTAGAAACCCGGAAATAGCTCAAAATCGCCTTTTTAAGCATTTTTAACGCATAGTATGTATTAAAACCATTTTAGATACATAAGGTTTTATACCTACTGATATTTTAAGTAAATTATTATACTTTAACAGTAAGGAAAGTTTTTAAAAACTCAGATTCCCTATTTTGACCTTTTAAGCTTATGTGAAATTACCAAAATGCCCCTACGGTGCATAGTTGATTAAGAAATGATAAATTTCACATATAGGTTATACCCTACTGTCATGACTTATAAAATTAAGTATATTTACTGATGACATCAGACCCGAAACTCAGAATCGTATAAAATCCCTTTTATAACCTTTTAAATGACCAAAATACCCCTACGGGGCATAGTTTGAATTTAAATCTATTTCGGGCATAATAGAAGATATCTTACTGATGTCGCAACATATTTAAGGCATATTAACTAAGGAAATCTGTATATGACTCATATGGTTACCCGTTACGCATCTTGCGCGTTTGGTTCGGTTTATGTAACTAGTTGCGTAAATTGACCGAAACGGGTCAAACCTTATCATTTTTGTCTCAAAATCCAGAATGTGTTTAGTTTACCCATATTATACAAGTCTCCAAACTTTTCGGGTCTAAATCACATTCTATTCCGGTCTTCGCTTAATCGTGCGTTTGAACCGTATCTTTCTTTAAAACTAACCGGTCTAAGTTTAGGCTTAATAAAAGACCCGTTGGGAATCTAATAGGTTATTAAAAACCTTTGTTCCCGAATAGGAGACCCGGTAAAAGCTATCTGCACTTACTATTTGTGATTATACTTTGCTCAGGTAAATACTTTTAACTTATTTTCCCTATACGGGCTTGGGGTACGGTATATAAAATACCGCTTAGTCGGGCATGGAATATTTAATTGTATGAAGATTAAATTATTAAAATGTTCCTTTTAAATTGTTTTGTTTGATTAAAGCCTTTGGGGGGTTAATGATCATGTCCCGGATATCCTTGGCATCATTTTACGAAATGGCCACGACCTTAGTACACGGGTGTAGGCGTACACCCGTCAGTGCATTTAAAATTATTAAGGTATAACCGCCGGTTTCGGGAATAACCCGCCGCGGAACTATATCATCTGGTGTGTCTATTAAGCTCTAACCCAGTATTAACCCAGGCTACTGAACGCATAACAAACATGTAATTCTTTTACAAGTTTATATATAAATATTTATCCCAAGTTATAAAAATACTTTTGTGCCTTGTGCATTCAAACCAATTTTCTAAACCTTTTCAAAATGAGTCAGTTAATTGTATTTACCAGTGTAAACTGACGTATTTTCCCAAAAAAAGGTTAAGTGCAGGTACTACGCGTAATAGGCTGGCCTCTCCTTAGCATCATTAAGAGTCTCGCAAGCTTGGATGCATTAAGTCTGTTGAACTATGTTTCATGTTTATTTGATCCGCCTGTGGATCCGTTTCAACTACATTGTGATACTTAATATTACAATTTTATTCGGTTGAAATAAATCTATCTTTTGCTTCCGTTGTGCATTTAAATATTGTGTTGTTTGACTATGATGATATCAACTACGTCACGAAACTCCCCTCCAGGCCCACCGGTAATACGTGGAAATATCGGGGTGTGATAGGTTGGTATCAGAGCCAACACTAAGTGAATTAAACACAAGCCTTTTGTGTTTAATCTCAGCTACACAGTTGCACATTCCTAAATTTTAGAGTCTAGACAAAGAACTTAGGACAAATCTCAATTTGTTTTATTTTTGTCTTTTATACATTTTCCTTGTTGTTATCTTTGTTTGTGTTGACAGGTTGATAAGATGCCACCAAGAGTAAGAGGGAGAGGAAGAGGCAAGGGGCCACTCGTCGCCCCGAATGATCATGAGGCCGGGCATTCGCACCGGCGAACACCGTCAGATTCCTATAACCGGAGTCCTCAAGATAACTGGAGGACCTATAATGAACCAGCAAGGCGCTCAGTTTCGCTGAGCTCCTCCCCTTCTTTTCAACACTCTTTTGGGCCTCATTATGAAAATGAGCCCCATAATTCCTACCAATCTTACGTTCCTCTCCAGGGCCACAACTCACCTTTTGATGACCCAACACCCTTTTTACAGAGCCGGTTCAACCCGGCAAACTACCTTGGAGAACCAGTGGGTTTTAACCCACTAGGACCCGAAGACCATTTCTCGGGTGAGCACGCCATGGACATAGACGAGGACACCGATCCTGCAAAACCACCGTCCGGAACCCCTAACCACCCCATCGAAATTTCTGATGGGTCACCTTTCGTGGGATCACCTTACAATGGTCCCGACAGCTATGAAGAAAGGTTCCGACAGATAGACTGGGTATTTACTCCCAGTTATCATAACTCACCACAACAGCAGCAGCAACAGGATCGCTCCGAGGATTCTCGTTTCGTCGCGGTTACTCCGTCACCGCAACCAGCCCCGCAGCAGCCTCCGGAGCCACCGAGGCGAAGAAGAACGAACGCACGAATGTCCGTGCGAGGAGGAGTGCGTATCAGCACCCCTCAACATTCTAGTGGCAGCCGCTACTCGCCACTCCATGAAGAACCACAGATGGGAGGATCTTCAAACCCCGTCTCGGAAGTAAACTCTGCGCCAGTTGCGCCACCACCGTTGGGCTTTGGTGACCCAATTCCTACATACACTGGTGCGGCAGCATATAACCCCTTTGAGAGCCGGTCCACACGAACTACAACTATGCAGAGGCCGACCCTTACCTTGTAGCAGCGGCAAACTACAATGCCCATCATCCGGAAGGATCCTTTGGGATCCCATATCAAACCGGATACTCACACTATGGATACCCACCATATGGATATCAGCAACCGCCGCCTCAGCCTCCGTTTTACCAGCAACCCCCGCAACCACCAGTAATGTCACCACTGCAGCATCAAGAAATTCTTCAAAGGATAAATGAGGTGCGGGAAGAAGTGCGGGAAGACCATAGACAAAACCAAGGAATGTTCAAGGGTTTGGTGAAATTGATTAAAGGGAAAAGCAAAAAGGATCGTTAAATCCTTTGTTTGTTGTTGTATAATAATGTCCCTGCGTGGACATTTGTTTCAGTATTCAGCCCCTGCGTGGGCATGTCTTCCTGTATTCCGCCCCTGCGTGGGCATGTTTTTCTATTTAAAACCCCTGTGTGGGTATGTTATTCTGTTTAAGCCCCTGCGCGGGCATGTTATTCTTGTAGAAGTCCCGTTTAGGGCAAATTTGTACTTGGTTAATTTTGTAGTGGAATGAATTAATTTAAATTTTCATTTTTGTTAAAATTATATGCATAAATATAATATGTAAAATAAATGAAATTATAACATTCCTTTAAGACCTATCATTACAATAAAATGATAAAAATTAAAAAGAATCTTAAAGGTAAAACCTAGTCTATATGTTGTTTCAGACATGACCAAGATGGTAAAACCTATTCAAAAGGTTCCAATCCTAGTTAATATCTGAAAACATGTTAACACTCATGACAAAAGTGATTCGCTAAAATCGCTTAAGTCGTCCTTATATTTGATTTTCTCAAATACTTTTAATTAACTAAAACATCCATTAGGGATATAATGCCTACAGGCTATACTCATTATCATATAAGACAAAAGACAGTCGTGGTCTTCGACCCCCTGTTAAGAAGAGGTAATGAATTATAATTAAAACCTCAATACCATGGCCCTATAAGATCATGATTAAAATTTAAAACTGTCCATGTGACTGGGCCTTTTTGCCATTTATGGATTTTAATTAGGGTTATTGGATTTTATCACCCGCAACTATTGGCCTTTGGCCGTTGACACCCGCAACTAACACTTTGACACCCGGCACCCCCAACTTGACTTTTTGTTTGCACTGGCACCACTCAGTTAAATATTCTCTAACTTGGTTTGTTTCTTATCCTACATGGCACATATTTGATGAGGTGGACATGGTTACGTGGCGAATTCGTGGCAGTGTATGTTAAGAGAGCATTTGGTATCTTCACAAGTCATCTTCAAAACCCAAAAACTTCTTCTGTATCCCCAACCCCAAATGAACATCACAAGTCATCTTCAAAACCCAAAAACTTGCTTCTGTATCCCAACCCCAAATGAACATCAATTGAAAACCCTAATCTCGCAATCTATGCATTGGTGCAGGTTACATCACCGATACTGATTTCCGGCCCAGAACCTCGATTCTCTCAACTCCCTCATCATCACGGCGGCAGGTTTCTCCCTAGAGTTTGCGCTTCGTCTTCGTCACCGAGTAACGATTTCCTGCCCAGATCTGTGTAACGATTTCCAGTAGTGACGAGTCTGATGATGAACATGGTAGGGATTCTGGTGGGAATGATAGTGGGTATGGTAAGAATGGTGGTCTAATGATGAACATGGTGGTGACGTGAACAGGTTCCGGCAAAGAACCGTTGCTGCCATGGCTCTTGCAGCGGCGTTAGACAACAATTTAGGAGTTTCCGGTAAGAATTCACTGTTCATTATTCAGTCAAATCCACTTAGACGACTCAAATGCGGATCTAACGATTGAATTATTGGTTTATGTTGTTGATGTCGGCGGCGTAGACACTTCCTGACCTCCGATTAGTGATGTTTACATGGTGGGGATGGTTGTTGATGTTGGAATGGGAGAGAGGCAGGGGTGAACTTGGACTATGGATGGTAGTTTGGGGTTAGGTAGATACAGGTTAGTGTGGGATAGTAGTAGTTGATGGTGACGATAAAAGGGGTTTCGGTGGTGGACGGTGGTGTTTCATGGTTGTTTACACGGTGGTCGGTGAAGGTTTTCAAAGATGAACACTGGGGACTGTTTAGTATTTGGGTCAAACCTGATCATTTGCCACGTACCATGTCCACCTCATCAAATATGTGCCACGTAGGATAAGAAACAAACCAAGTTAGAGAATATTTAACTGAGTGGTGCCAGTGCAAACAAAAAGTCAAGTTGGGGGTGCTGGGTGTCAAAGTGTTAGTTGCGGGTGTCAATGGCCAAAGGCCGATAGTTGCGGGTGATAAAATCCAATAACCCTTTTAATTATAACTAAGGATAATTATAATGGAAATCCTAAATATATATATATGCCTAACAAATTAATCAAAATGGTTCTTAAACACCATGATTAATAAATCATCGAGAATGATAAAACTGTTATAGATCTCTGAATGAATTAAAATCATTATTTTATGTAGCGATCAAGCTACATGGCCGGGTCAGACGAAGCCAATAACCACCCCAGAGATAATCATGACGCCTCCAGAGTCAACGTAGCAGGAGCAGAGCTGCAAGCATTAATAGATAATGCTGTCACACGAGCTTTGGAAAGATAGTTCAATGAATCCAGTGGTACCCACGTAAGAACCCAATCTGTACCACATACGAAGACATCCTCAAGAACCCATACTGCTCACAAGAGTGATTCTCATCACTCATCGAACCAGAAGAGTGTTCCATCTAAGAAGGTTGTACTGAACCAAGAACCACGTGCAAAAGGTTGCACCTATAAATACTTTGTTTCCTGCAAACCCAGGGATTTTACTGGGGAGAAATGAGCAGTTGACTGCATGTCATGGTTAGATGAGATGGACACAGTAGTAGATATCAGTGGTTGTGCAAATAAGGATGTGGTAAAGTTTGTGTCACAGTCATTCAAGGGTGAGGCACTTGCTTGGTGGAGGTCGTTAATCCAAGCTACTGGGAAAATCCCATTGTACAATCTGTCTTGGGAACAGTTTGTGACATTGATTAAGGAAAACTACTGCCCTCAGCATTAGGTTGAAAAGATTGAAGCTGATTTCTTGTCTTTGGTTATGAAAAACTTAGATTGTCAAGCCAACCTTACTAGTTTCAATACTATGTCAAGATTGGTTCCGTACCTGGTGACTCCGGAACCCAAGAGAATAGCTCGTTTCATCGGGGGTTTGGCCCCAGAAATCAAGGCCAGTGTGAAGGCCTCCAGACCAGCTACTTTCAGGTCTGCAGCTGATATATCATTGTCACTTACTTTGGACGCGGTCAGGCAGAGATCGCTGAGAAACACAGACGCTGAGAAGAGGAAGCGTGAGGATGACAACTCACGACGTTCAGACAAGAAACATAAGGGAAACAATGACCACAAAAAGAGTTCTGGAACTAAAAAGGATGGTCATCAGTCGGGTGATAAGCCCAAGTGTAAAGTCTGTAAGAAGCACCATTTTGGGAAGTGCATATATGAATTGAAATCCCAGCCACAGCAGAGAGTTTGTGGGATTTGTAAATCCTCTGAGCACAAGACATTAGACTGTAAGAAAATCAAGGATGCGACGTTCTACAACTGCAACGAGAAAGGACATATCAAGTCCAACTGCCCAAAGTTTGCTAAGAAAGCTGAGGAAGGGAAAAAGACCAACGCGAGGGTCTTCAAGATGAACGCACAAGAGGCGATCCAAGATGACAATGTCATAACAGGTACCTTCCTTATTAATGATGTTTATGCAAGGGTGTTATTTGATTCTGGAGCAGATAAGTCGTTTGTTGATGATAAGTTTTGTAAGTTGTTAAACCTACCTGTTAGAACCCTAAGCATAAAATATGAAGTTGAATTAGCCGATGGCACCATAGAAACCGTATCAACCGTGTTAGATGGATGTGTTATCTCCATTAGGAACCACTCTTTTCCATTGTCCTTACTTCCTTTGAAGTTAGCCGGTTTTGATATAGTTATAGGCATGGACTGGTTATCTCATAACCAGGCCCAGATTGTTTGCAACAAGAGGCAAGTAGTGGTCAAGACTCCGTCTGGTGAACCACTTACCATTCAGGGAGATACCCAGTATGGACTGCCTGAGCAAGTATCTATGCTCAAGGCATCTAGGTGCTTGAAGAAGGGTTGTGTTATTTATATGGCACAGGTAACAATTGATGAGCCGAAGCTCAAGATTGAAGATATCCCTGTCATACCTGAATATACCGAAGTATTCCCGGAAGAACTACCTGGTTTGCCACCAGATAGACAAGTAGAATTCAGAATTGACATCATTCCAGGAGCAGCACCTGTTGCAAGGGCACCTTACAGGTTGGCACCAACAGAGATGAAAGAATTGAGGACTCAGCTAGACGATTTATTGGCAAAAGGTTTCATTCATCCTAGTTCATCTCCGTGGGGAGCACCAATCCTGTTTGTGAAGAAGAAAGATGGATCGATGCGTCTATGCATCGATTATCGTGAGCTAAATAAAGTCACTATCAAGAATAGGTATCCTTTGCCCAGGATCGACGATCTGTTCGATCAATTGCAAGGGGCAAGCTACTTTTCTAAGATCGATTTAAGATCAGGCTATCATCAGCTGAAGGTTAAAGATGAAGATGTACATAAGACTGCATTTAGGACTCGTTATGGTCATTACGAGTTCCTAGTGATGCCTTTTGGGCTCACTAATGCACCTGTCGCATTCATGGATCTCATGAATCGCGTCTGCAAGACTTACTTAGATAAATTTGTCATCGTCTTCATCGATGACATTCTCATTTACTCGAAGAGTCAAGCTGACCATGAGAAGCACCTCCGTCGCATTCTGAAACTGCTTCAACAAGAGAAGCTTTACGCCAAGTTTTCAAAATGTGAATTCTGGCTTCGTGAAGTCCAATTCCTTGGACATGTGGTCAGTGAGCGTGGTATCCAAGTAGATCCTGCTAAAGTTGAAGCTGTCATGAATTGGCAAGAGCCAAAGACGCTAACAGAGATTCGTAGCTTTCTAGGTTTAGCAGGATATTATAGGCGATTTATTGAAAATTTCTCAAGGATTGCTGCGACCTTAACTTCCTTGACGCGTAAGAATATTAAGTTTGACTGGGGCCCTAAGCAGCAGGAATCCTTTGACATTCTAAAACAGAAATTGAGCAATGCACCTGTATTGACGTTGCCTGATGGAATTGATGAATTTGTAGTGTACTGTGATGCATCACACACAGGTATGGGATGTGTGCTTATGCAGAAAGTCAAAGTTATTGCCTATGCTTCTTGATAGTTAAAAGTGCATGAGAAGAATTACACCACCCATGACTTGGAATTGGGTGCCGTTGTATTTGCACTAAAGCTATGGAGACATTATTTGTATGGAACTAAGTGTGTGATCTACTCTGATCACAAAAGCCTCCAACATCTATTCAATCAAAAGGATTTAAACATGAGGAAGCGACGATGGATGGAAACTTTGAATGATTATGACTGTGAGATAAGATACCATCCTTGCAAGGTGAATGTAGTCGCCGATGCCTTAAGCAGAAAGGAAAGGGTAAAGCCTATAAGAATCAATGCCAAGAGCATTGAATTGAGGAATAGCTTGAATGAAAGATTGTTAGCGGCACAAAAAGAAGCTGTATTAGAAGCTAACTATCCTAACGAAAAGCTAGGAGTAACTGAAGAACAGTTATCCTATGGCAAGGACGGAATTCTGAGGTTAAATGGACGAATATGAGTTCCAATTTATGGAGGACTTCGGGATGTTATCCTCCAGAAGCCCACAGTTCTAAGTACTCCGTTCATCCTGGAGCTGATAAGATGTACCAGGATCTGAAGGCAAACTATTGGTGGATAGGCTTGAAGAAGTCTATAGCTACCTATGTAGCCAAACGTTTGACGTGCGCTCAAGTCAAAGTTGAACATCAAAAGCCGTCAGGGTTATTACAACAGCCTGAACTTCCCACCTGGAAGTGGGAAATGGTGACAATGGATTTTATCCCATTCTCATTGGTAACATGACCCAAGATGGATCCACCAAAATCCCATTCTCATTAGTAACATGACCCAAGAATTGCACTTCCCTGAGCCAAAACGCACACTTAGAAAACTTAGCAAATAATCTTTCTCTTCGAAGCGTCTCGAGTACCTCACGTAGGTGACTCGCATATTCGGCCTCGTTACGAGAGTATACCAAAATATCGTCAATAAATACTATGACATATTTGTCTAACATGTTTCGGCATACTCTATTCATTAAATCCATAAAAGTGGTCGGAGCGTTAGTTAACCTGAAAGACATCACCAAAAATTCATAATGTCCGTAACATAGTCTTAGCTACATCTTTTTCTCTTACTCGTACTTGATGGTAACCCGATCGCAAGGCGATTTTCGAAAACCGACTTGCCCAGTGTAATTGATCAAAAAGATCATCTATTCTCGGTAAGGGATATCGGTTCTTCACCGTGAGTTTGTTAAGCTCACGGTAGTCGATGCACATTCGCATCGACCCATCCTTCTTTTTAACAAATAAAAAAGGCGCTCCCCACGGAGACACGCTAGGGCGTATGAAGCCCTTGTCGAGAAGTTCTTGTAATTGGACCATTACTTCCCGTCCCTCCGCGGGTGCCAACCGGTAAGGAGCTTTGGCTACCGGTTTGGCATTTGGTTCCAATTCGATTCGGAATTCAACCTCTCACTCGGGTGGGAGTCCCGGCAATTCATCCGGAAACACATCCGGATAATCATTCACAATTCTAGTATATTCAATCTTTAAAACCTCTTGTTTTGTATCTACTACATAAGCTAAGAACGCCTTACTTCCGTTTCTCACATACTTAACTACTTCTACAATGGTGCAAAATTTAGCCTTTGTTTCCCTTTCCCCATAAATGCTCACCCGCTTTCCCTTAGGAGACATTACATGAATAGTTTTACTTTAACATAAGATTTCTGCATGATATCGGGATAGCCAATCCATACCCACCACTACTTTAAATTCTCCCAAGACCATGGGAATAAGATCAATTTCAACACGTATGTAGGTATAGAGTTTGAAACAAATGACCTACTAGCTCCGGTATCAAACAACACGTATGTAGGTATAGAGTTTATCATGAATATACCTGACACAATGTTCGGGTGAGCCCTCGCTTCTTCTGAGGAGATTTGGAACATTCTTCCTTTTGCTTTAGAAGGCTCCTCCTTCTTTGCTTCTTTCTTCGTCCCTTGCTTGAGCTTTGGGCATTCGGCTTTCACGTGGCCTGACTCGTTACAGTTGTAGCACACTCTTTTAGGATTGGGATAATTATAATACGGATGCCCTTCCTGCCCGAAATTGTAGCATCCTTTCTTTCCCATTAAACATTCTCCCGAATGGAGTTTCCCGCACGTCTTGCACCATGGAAACCCCCCTTTAGAAACTTCTTTCTTTCCCTGATCATGCGTTTTAGGCTTCTTGGGAGAGCCTTGAATTGATCCCTTCTCGACTTGTCTTTTCTCCCCACGTTCCACTTGTCTCTTCAACTCGATCTCCCTATCCCTTACCCAATTAATGAGCTCATTCAACGTCTTGCACTTGGAAGGGGTGATAAATTCCCGGTACTCCGCTTTTAACATGTCGTGGTAACGGTTAATCTTCATTCTTTCCGTTCTCGTAAACTCCTTACAAAACTTCATCTTTGTAACACCTCGTAAATTTTAAGCCCAATAAAATAAAGACACGTGTCATGGAAGGTAAAAGGTGTTATAAACCCGGATCAAGTTAAAAAGATGTATGGTAGGATTTAAAAATGTCGACATGTTAATTAATACCTCTGAGCGACCTATTTATAAATCCCAAACCTTAATGGATATTATAAACATTTAATATATTCATGTTAATTAATAAAAATGTCGACATGTTAATTAATACCACCGATTGTATCCCTGCATGGCGTACCAGTGTCTATTATCTCTGACAGAGATACTAGGTACACATCTCATTTTTTGGAAAAGTTTCCAACAATCTTTGGGCACGCGCTTAAATTTTAGTACAGCTTACCATCCTCAGACGGACAGGCAGAGTGAGCGTACCATCCAAACTTTGGAAGACATGCTTCGTGCATGTGTGATTGACTTAGGTGGTAGTTGGGATAACCACCTGCCATTGATCGAGTTCTCCTATAACAATAGCTACCATACGAGCATTAAGGCGGCACCTTTTGAGGCATTATATGGTAGGAAATGCAGGACCCCTATTTGTTGGGCAGAAGTAGGAGAAGCTCAGTTATCAGGACCTGATATAGTCCTTGAAACAACAGACAAGATTGTCCAAATTCGTGATCGCCTGAAAGCTGCCAGAGATAGGCAGAAAAGCTACGCAGACTTAAGGCGTAAACCTCTAAGGTTTGAGGTTGGAGATAAAGTTTTGCTTAAAGTATCACCCTGGAAGGGATTGATGCGATTTGGTAAGAAAGGTAAGTTAAGTCCAAGGTATATAGGACCATTCGAGATCATCGAATGTGTCGGAGCAGTGGCTTAAAAGTTGAACTTGCCTGAGGAGCTCAGTGATATTCACAATGTATTCCACGTCTGCAATCTGAAGAAATGTCTAGCCGACGAATCGCTAGTCATACCACATACGGATGTGCATATAGATGAGAGCTTGAAATTTGTGGAAAAACCTTTGTCGATTGAGGATCGACAGGTAAAGAAGCTTCGAAGGAAGCATGTACCTATTGTAAAGGTCAAATGGGATGCCCGTAGAGGTCCCGAATACACGTGGGAAGTAGAGTCTACCATGAAAGAAAAATACCCTCATTTATTTCAGTAAATCTCGAGGTCGAGATTTCTTTTAAGGGGGTGAGGATGTAACACCTCGTAAATTTTATGCCCAATAAAATAAAGACACGTGTCATGGAAGGTAAAAGGTGTTATAAACCCGGATCAAGTTAAAAAGATGTATGGTAGGATTTAAAAATGTCGACATGTTAATTAATACCTCTGAGCGACCTATTTATAAATCCCAAACCTTAATGTATATTATAAACATTTAATATATTCAGGTCCGATTATTTTGATAATGTGTAATTCAAATTGGCACAAGAAATGAATCTTATGTTACATACGACAAATTCTTTCAAAAGAATCCATCAATAAGTCCAAAGACCCAATTGTACATGGCAACACATGCAAGGGCATGCAAACACCTGAATACATGGTCCCTACATTGAGAAGAAAGCATGAGATTCGGAATGGTAAAGATTGCATGGCCAAAGCTTGAAAGTTTGCAAATTTTTATCCTCTGATGAACGGATACGGACCGCAAAGAGACCACCTTACGGTCCGTAAGGTGGCGGAGCTGAACAAAGATAATAAAAGAAAGCGGATACGGACCGCAAGGCCTGGGGCTTACGGTCCGCAAGGTTCATAACTGGGAATCTCAGATTAAGGTCGGTTACGGACTGCATGATCATTAGTTTACGGTCCGTAAGATGTGAATACGGACCGCAAGGAGTTATGCTTACGGTCCGTAAGCTCGTCGCTGGCAACAGAAAATGGCAGTTGCCTGTTATAACCGGTTGCATCGCCTTAGAGAGCTGGTATTCGAATACAGGAGCTTGGCCAACAGATTTTCATGCATAGGGACACATGGGGATCATCAGGGAACACTTATAGACTTTGTTGTAAGGATCTTGTGGCATTTAGCTCACTATATAAGAGCTTGAAGTTGCAACAATTGGACTTGCTCATTTCATTTGCATTTCAAGCATTGCTCTGGAACTCTTGGGACTTCTAGCAGATTTCCATCACTTTTAGATCATACTTAGGACTATTGTAAGTGTCCTTAACCCTTCCTAATTCAGTTTAGCTTAGTTAATTAGCTTAAAGTCAAACCATCGTAATTAAGGTTTGACTTCGAGATTAATCAATAATTGTTCAGTCAAATCTCGAATTTAAAGTACCTATGAGTTGGTAATTATGTGGGCAATAAACCCTTAAAAGGGCACCCTCTGATTCACACTCTAACTAGGCTAATTGTCGGGTCAAAGCTAATCTTAAAAAGTCAACAGAAAACATATTTTCAAACTATTGCTGAGAAAACATATTTTTACCCAATGATATAAAATAATATTTTGGGATTTTTAAAGATTTTTATTTAATTTTAGGCTGAGCATAACATAGGATTCTAAGCTTGATCGGTAATTGCCGGTTTTGCCCTTTTGGGCTATAAAATATGTTTTACAAATCTTTTTGACCCCAAACCTTTTTCTACTGATCTAATAGGATAAATAAAATATTTTGAGCCTTCTGGAATTATAAAAAATATCAGTTTTCCTTTAGAAACCCGGAAATAGCTCAAAATCGCCTTTTTAAGCATTTTTAACGCATAGTATGTATTAAAACCATTTTAGATACATAAGGTTTGATACCTACTGATATTTTAAGTAAATTATTATACTTTAACAGTAAGGAAAGTTTTTAAAAACTCAGATTCCCTATTTTGACCTTTTAAGCTTATGTGAAATTACCAAAATGCCCCTACGGTGCATAGTTGATTAAGAAATGATAAATTTCACATATAGGTTATACCCTACTGTTATGACTTATAAAATTAAGTATATTTACTGATGACATCAGACCCGAAACTCAGAATCGTATTAAATCACTTTTATAACCTTTTAAATGACCAAAATACCCCTACGGGGCATAGTTTGAATTTAAATCCATTTCGGGCATAATAGAAGATATCTTACAGATGTCACAACATATTTAAGGCATATTAACTTAGGAAATCTGTATATGACTCATATGGTTACCCGTTACGCATCTTGCGCGTTCGGTTCGGTTTATGTAACTAGTTGCGTAAATTGACCGAAACGGGTCAAACCTTATCATTTTTGTCTCAAAATCCAAAATGTGTTTAGTTTACCCATATTATACAAGTCTCCAAAGTTGTCGGGTCTAAATCACATTCTATTCCGGTCTTCGCTTAATCGTGCGTTTGAACCGTATCTTTCTTTAAAACTAACCGGTCTAAGTTTAGGCTTAATAAAAGACCCGTTGGGAATCTAATAGGTTATTAAAAACCCTTGTTCCAGAATAGGAGACCCGGTAAAAGCTATCTGCACTTACTATTTGTGATTATACTTTGCTCGGGTAAATTCTTTTAACTTAATTTCCCTATACGGGCTTGGGGTACGGTATATAAAATACCGCTTGGTCGGGCATGGAATTTTTAATTGTATGAAGATTAAATTATTGAAATGTTCCGTTTAAATTGTTTTGTTTGATTAAAGCCTTTGGGGGGTTAATGACCATGTCCCGGATATCCTTGGCATCATTTTACGAAATGGCCACGACCTTAGTACACGGGTGTAGGCGTACACCCGTCAGTGCATTTAAAATTATTAAGGTATAACCGCCGGTTTCGGGAATAACCCGCCGCGTGACTATATCATGTGGTGTGTCTATTAAGCTCTAACCCGGTATTAACCCGGGCCACTGAACGCATAACAAACATGTAATTCTTTTACAAGTTTATATATAAATAATTATTCCAAGTTATAAAAATACTTTTGTGCCTTGTGCATTCAAACCAATTTTCTAAACCTTTTCAAAATGAGTCAGTTAATTGTATTTACCAGTGTAAACTGACGTATTTTCCCAAAAAAAGGTTAAGTGCAGGTACTATCCGTAATAGGCTGGCCTCTCCTTAGCATCATTAAGAGTCTCGCAAGCTTGGATGCATTAAGTCTGTTGAAATATGTTTCATGTTTATTTGATCCGCCTGTGGATCCATTTCAACTACATTGTGATACTTAATATTACAATTTTATTCGGTTGAAATAAATCTATCTTTTGCTTCCGCTGTGCATTTAAATATTGTGTTGTTTGACTATGATGATATCAACTACGTCACGATACTCCCCTCCGGGCCCACCGGTAATACGTGGAAATATCGGGGTGTGACAATCTTGTCGAGGAAAATGTTTGTGATTTCATCGATTGTTTCATCCTTTTGTCGAAGTCGGAGGAAGTCTTCTTGAATCCGATCCACAGCCGATTGTGGACAATGATACTTGATAAAAGGTTCCTTAAATTCTTGCCATGTTAGGGTTTGAAGCTTATCCTCGCCGATTTCTTTACTATAAGCATCCCACCAATCTTTAGCTTGTCGAAGTAGTTGCCCCGTGGCAAACATGACTTGGTCTTCCTTCTCACAATGACTTCGAATAAACACCCCTTCTATATTGGAGATCCACCTTTGACATTCAATGGGATCTATTTCTCCGTTATAAGATGCGGGCTTACACGCCATAAACTCCTTATATGTGCACCGTCGTGCTTCCTTCTTGCCATGCATTCCATTTATCATTTCCTTCAACTCATCCATCTTACTTGTCATCATGGTTTCCACCATGCTTAACACTTGACTTCCCACTTCTTGCGCTATTCTTGGAATGTTTGCATCAAGCGTCTTTACCACTTCATCCGAAATTAGCTTATTTAGTTCATCTTGAGTTATCCGATCCGTGGTATTTGCATCTCCTTCATTTGCCATCTACAATTACACAATTATACTAGATAGCATTCCATTCATTCTCTTTATCATTCTATACTTCATTAGTTTTTTAACAATTCATTCTCGTAGATCATTCCTCATTACAAACATCCTAGACGTGTTAATTCAATCATACATTCATTCATGCACTTAACTTCCTTCTAGTTCATGCTTTTACTAATGGCATTCATGTTAATCAGCTTGTATTCTTGATTTCATTGGCGTTTGGGGCTTGATGGAAGGTTTTTGGGAGGCATTATGGAGTATTGGAAGCATACACACAAGTTGGAAGCTTAAAATGTGAAAAACGGGAAGTTTGGTAACAATTGGCGCCACTAGGCGCTGATTTCAGCACACCACAGTCGGAAAATTCATTTTGGCGCACTAGGCGCTGTTTTTGGCGCACTGGGCGCTGAATCCCATATCTGACTTGCAATCGCTGTTTTTACTCATTTTTACCCAAAAACTTTGTTCCCGAGCCCGGAAAAGGATCCGTGAAGTCCCAAAACCTCCCGTAACATTCCGTAATGTTCCAACCCAGGTTATTCTAGTGAGTTAACTATAACCCTTCCCATTTCCAACTAAAAACATAAATCAAAATTTATAAATTACTTACTTGCATAGTGCTTCGGAACGAACACACCTTCAAGCGAGCTTTCGGTTTGAGTTCAAGCATTTTAACTCTAATACTTGAATCCCTTAAACCTCGGCTCTGATACCAACTTGTAAGGTCTAAAAATTCTTATTAAAAACATGAATGACTTAATGACAAAAGAACCAAACGGGTCAAATAATCAACTTGTAATATTTGCATTAACTTCATCATAAACTAGTCGAGATAATTTACAAGAAAAGAGTTTACATCCCGAAAGTTCTTAAACAACTACATAGTCTTAAAACAACAATAGTTTCGACATCAACAACCTTCCAAGTTAAGTTATTTACAAAGACCCAACTTAACGAAAACTTTCTAACAAAAGTTTAGACCCATTAACTAGCATCATTGCGGAAGCGTGCGATTTGGTGTGTCCGTTCCAAAGTAGCGCCGACTATCACGATGATTTACCTACATTCAACACAAACGATTAGTCATATAAAAATCATCAATTCTTATGGTTCAAACCTCTAATCAAACTACATGGTAACACTTCAAACATTCAATCAGACATAAGTTTCCCAAACTTGACATATGATCCATTCTACTCATTCGACCCATACTCTTAACATAACTTCAACATACGCTAACTTGACACATAAACGAGGTTTCGACTCTAGGATAGTAACATTTCATATCATTACACACTACTAAGATATGTAAGCATTAGAACTTACCTTTGTCGTTAATCTCTTGCGATCCGGAACCACTTGAACCTTCTTCTTTTATTCCTACAATTCCCAATCAACTTACTTTAAATCTCATGTCATATCTACATTCCTTTCTTGACATAAATGCATTAACAACTAAAGTTTCTAAATTCTAACAATGTAGTATTGCCTAACATGAGATTCATTTCATTCAAGCAGTTTAACAAACACTTGGCATGCGTACTACTAATCAAGCATAGTGTACAAGTATCATAAGCATAACTTAGCCATTTTATATCAATATCATCAAGAACATCAAACTCCATAAATTTTCCATGTGACGTTCATTTTAAATCGTTTCCAACTAAAAATCATTTGTTATGAACATTATCATACATAACCATTATGCTAATTTACATAGAACTCTACATAATTCTTCTCAACATTACACTTTCAAGTGGGTTTTCACATTGACTATCAATTTGGTCTAATTCAAGCATCAATCATGTTCTAAATGATGTTCCTAATCCTTATTCATACTAATTTCACATAAGATCGTGAATTTCTTGAAAACTCATTACATACAAGATCATCAAATTACAAATTTCGACTTACCTTATGTTTAGAATGCTTAGATGATCAAGAATTAGCGTTCATGCATACAATCAAGCTTCGATTGCCCCTTCAATTTACTGATTTTTGCTAAGTTAGAGGGTTTCCCCTTCTTTCTTCTTGTTCTAGTCGACCCACACACACACCAGTGTGTGTGTTTGGGTTAAATTTTTATCTTTATAACTCAACTTTCCATTCTTCCTATTTTGGTCCCTCATGTTTAGGTATTTGTAATTTTCATGGGTAAATTTCATTCTCTAAGTTAAGATCTTTACTTATACTTTAACTAGGTTCAAAATCCTAGTTACCATTTTAATAAACATTATATTTATAAATATTTTCTCTTTAGCACATTCACGTATACGAATAAAGAAATGCATAATTATAAATTGGGGCGTTACATAATGTATTCATTGTCAATGATCACATGGTGTATTGACAACTACATAACCTTCTAAAGTGGAAATTATGGGTTCGAGTTTCACAAGAAGCAAAAATGCTCTATGTTAAGCCAGGAGCTTTATCATAGTGAGTTTCAAGTGAAATGGTGACGGACTGGGTCATCAACGCCATTTTCATTCGCTGGCGTGGATGTTTTTGTTAATCATAAAAAAATGCATTCATTATAAGTCACATGTTTTTAATATTTACTGGGTTCATTTTTAGCTTACCTTATATAAGCCTAGTTTTATACAAGAGTCTTGTATTTTTACAACCGTTTATATTTTCAACAAATGTTTTTAATATTTACTGGTTTCATTTTTAGCTTACCTTATATAAGCCTAGTTTTATACAAGAGTCTTGTATTTTTACAACCGTTTATATTTCCAAACTTAAAATTAACTTTAAATGAAAATTGCATAAATATATGGTCTTCTCTAAGTATTTTTTAGCAACTAGTTTTTTCTAATACATAAGCACACGTATATTTTTCCAATAACATCCAATATATACATGTGTATACGTGTGAAAAATCTAAATAACTCATATAAGCGGTATAAAAATCTAGAGGTAGTGAATATTTTATTTTTCGTTTTAATGACCAAATATATATTCTTTGTTTGTTTATAAGACATGTGTAGGGTTCAAATGAGAAGAAATTTTTTGTAAGAATAAAAAAGAACAATCTTCAACCAATAAGAATGATTCCTTTTACTTCATTTAATTTTTGTATTTAATATGGGTGTAAGGGTATATTGGTAAAATTAGATAGATCATTAATTGTTAGTCTTCCTTTTTAATAGCTCACTAAATTAAAATTGTAACTTATTTTCAAAAAATTATATTTTTTCAAAGAAGAAAAAAAATATTTTAAAGTGTAGGATAAATTACGAGGTGTGTAGGATGAATTACGAGTTGTGTAGGATAAATTTCAGTATGTGTAGGATAAATTTAAAAAACGTATAGGATAAATTTTGATGTGTCTAGGCAAAACTTTTTGTGTGGAGGATGATAGTCTTTATGATTAATTAATTAGTCAAAAATAATAATAAATGAGATGAGAGAAAAACTATTTAATGTTTTACAATTGTACCCTTTGTTTTTTTTCTTCTCAATTTAATTTTCTTCTCAAATGAACCTCCCCCTATAAGACATTTCGTATATATGAAGATCTTGTTGTTAACAAAATTATATTTTATCTTATATTAACTAGTGTTTAATCCCCGCGTTGCGGGTGCGGGGGTCGTAAAACCAATCCAAGCAGTAAACAAACGACGACCAAAACCGAGAAAATTTTAAAACAAAAACGCAAATTTATATCGTCACGTGACGTAAATGATGTCAAAGATAAAAAAAAGCTTTAACTCAAAAGACCCAAAAAAAAGAATTTTTTAGTTCCAAAAATAAAGCATATAAGCATGAGGACTACAAATGTAAATTTACTATAAAACAAAAACCAAAAAAGGACAAAAATAAAACAATCTAATCACTGTTGTTATGCCGTGACAAAGAAAATGAAATTGGAGTAATGGCACTATTATAATTATGTCTAAAATGATAGTTTTTCTTATTATTGTAGACAACTAGGTGTTGCCCCGCCCGCGTTGCGGGGCGATGGCCGAATAATGAGCGAGTGTTAGTTAGCTCATTGACACGAAAAACAATTAAATCGAGTAAACCAATTAAAACAAAAACTTTTATAGTTTTGATAAAAAAAAAAAAAAAAACTAAAACAATGGCAATATGGTAATTTTTAACTAAGGGAAAGTTGTATTTTTTGACTGGGGTAAAATCGTAATTTGCCAAAAGCTAAAGTAATGGCAGTACTGTAAATTTGTCCCAGGGGCAAAATTGTAAATTTTCACAGGGGCAAATTCGTAATTTTGAGCTTGGGGTAACAACATAATATAAATTTGAACTAAGGGCACATGCGTAATTTTAAGCTGGAGGCAAAAGCACAATTTTATTTTGAACCGATGGCAAAATCGTAATTTTGAATTGGGGCAAAAACATAATTTTATTTTGAACTGGGAAAAAAAACGTAGTTTTGAAATGAGGGCAAAATCACAATTTTTTAATGGGGAAAAATCACATTTTTGAATAGAGGGTAAAATCGTAATTTTTAGCAGTGGGCAAAACCACAATTTTATTTTGAATGGAGGGAAAAATCGTAATTTTGAGCTGAGGACAAAAGCGTAATTTTATTTTGAGCTGGAGACAAAACCGTAATTTTAAAGAGGGACAAAAACGTGAATTTTGAATGAATATAAAATAATAAACTGGTTGGTCCAATGGGAGAGTGCCAGGCAAAGTCGTAATTTTGAATTGAGGGCAAGATCGTAATTTTGAGATGGGGACAAAAAGCATAATTTTATTTTGATCTGGGGACTAAAACGTAATTTTAAAATAGATATAAAACAATAAATGTGTTAGTCTAATGGGGGATTGCTAATAGTCTATTCTAATTGTTATTGTTATAGCAATTTGTAAGTGTTAGCCAAAGTAACTAATATTTTATAATTGATTTTGGAGTAAAATGTCAAAATTGTTCCTTAGGTTTTTTCACTTTTCCTTATTACATTCGAAAATAAGATTTTTTTATAACTGGACCCTAACGTTTATTTTTGTTACGAATTCAATCCAAATAAAAAACTCAGTTAAAATATATCATTAACTCAGGGATAATTTTGGCAATTTACCCTTTAATATTTCTGTTTTTTTTTTATTTTCTTTTTACCTTTATTAAAAAACAATAATTATAGTTGTAATATATACACACACATTTATATACATACCCACTTATTTTTTACCCTTTTATATAAATGTGTGTGTATATATATATAAATCATGTGTGTATATGTATATATACATATATATATTAATTATTTTTTAATTTTCTATTTTTACCTTTAAATAAAAAGCAATAAAAATAATATATATATAGATTGAGGATCCTGTAAAAAGGGGTTTGAGTGTGAGAAGTGTGAGAAATATTGCGGGGCTGATATGTGTCCTTGAGTTATATTAATTCAAAAGCGTAAAAAGTTAATTTACTCAATAATTCAATTAAATGATCAATATTGTAACGCCTCGCTTTTTATAACTTTTCTTATATAGCAAGTTTGTTGTACTTTTCATTTATGGAAACTTGTATTCCTTTGTGTTCATCTTTCATTTCAAAAGGTGTAATCGGAGACTTGAATCATAATGAAAATTCGAACTTTTAGATACTTTTTTATTCATTATTCATAAATACTTGTTAAACATTCATGAAAATCCATACTTATTATACATGCAAAATACATTTATACTTTCCTTTATTTATGCATAACATTTACACATTGCACGCATACCCTTAAAACGCTTAAAACAGACAAAACTAGCAACTTTGAATTTCGAACATAAGGGCCTGGCCCCTCTCGCACGAGAGGACAACCCTTTCGTCCCAAAATGTCGCTTTCGTCCCAAGCCCACTCGTCCCAAACATGCTCCCCAGTCTATAAATACCAGCTCATTTCCCTCATTCCACATCTTCAAACTTCCGAAATTCTCTCTCAAGCTATTTTCAATATAGGGGATTCTGGAATGTCAGTGTGTGTTCTGCGGGAACTTTGGTTTCCAATCTTGATCCACCACCTCACTTAAACTCGTGAAGCGAACACCCAAACAATCTACTAGACCTAGAACAAATGAACCCCGTCCAGCCTCAGACACTTAGTTAATTCTTTCTATGTCGTGTTGGCACACCTGGGTTGTCTTTGTTTGGTTGTTTGGTTAGCTTTTACATTCTGTCTTTTCAATTCTGTATTCATGACCAACCGGTCAGTTAACTAAGTTAACTGATTTGTGCTTTGGTGAACAATAACGAGGTTATACCTCCATGCATGACTTCTATGAACCTTATGAGTATTTCGGACTGTCAATATACTAATATTATAACTAAACAACTTACCAGAAATCACGAACATAACTGTTTAATAGTTAAAACATTCAAAACGAGAATCAGTCACCAAGCAGTCCCTTCCGCGCGACAGGGTGATCCCATTCGTGCGAATGGCCTGTCATCCCAATTGTCACTCGTCCGAACAGTTTGTATTTCGGCTTTCCTATTATTCTGTTTTTCCGTGTTCCTTGTCGTTGATTCTGTCAGGCAAACTAGGACCCGTAAAATCACGTGAACACAGTGTCTGGACAAGTGCACGGGCAGAATATACTTTCTGCTACTATTACTTTCGTATTATACTAAGTACTTTAATTATGTTTCATAATCTTCCAACTCCAACTCACGCCTTCGTTTTCCCTGTAGGGTAACCTTGGTGTTCCTGTACTATTACCACCATCCCTTTGCTTGCCGGGAAGAATAACTTGGCGTTCCTGTACTACGTCAACCAACACTATGCTTACAGGATTCCTAAAGAAGATTTAGCAAAACCGTGAGTATACTCGAACACCCTTTTTCCGTTTTACACTTTGGGTGCAATATGTTTGCTATTAAATCTACACAGTTACACTTAGACTTTATCAAAATGCACAAACAATCTAATACATGCATGGATACGTTATACTTGATTCATTGATCTGGGTTTGTTCGTTTTGTGATAAACTTGTCATTAACTTCGTACGAGCCTACCCTTAACATGTATAGCGCTATATGTGACAATTGTCAAATTTGCATGCATCCGTACAATTATTAGACAATGATTAATGCTTAATGACTGTGCTGATTTACAATTTATGACATGAATTGCCTTTTGATTATTTTTATTATACATACACGTGCATCATATATTGCAAATGACATATCATTATTGCATGCAAACTTTGTTGATTCAAAAGATGCACGAAACACAGTTAGCGCAGTTATCAGATAAATCAGAAATATGCGGACGGAGTTCAGTACATAGACAGACATTGTGTTGAGACACAGAATGAGCTAGAAACCAAGTATTACACTAGTATAGTGTGTAGGAAAGTAAGGATCACAAAACTGTCTTCCTAGAGATAGTTTAAGTGCTGGAAAGTGCCTAAAACTCACATAAACTGCAGAATTCTGCAGAAATCAGCAAAATTCAGCATTTAAACACTCTAATATCATGTAGAAATATGGTTAAATGGTCCTGAATGCTTTCCTAAGTGTCGGGAATCAAAACTGTCACAAAAGGTAACATAAAGCACACTAAACTGCATAGTTTAGCACCTTAACGAACTGGTAACCAACTGAACAACCGAACACTACCCGAAACACCAAATTTTCACTAGAAACATTGTTTTAGCATTACCAAGCTAGTTATGGTCCCGGAACATCATAAAACATTATATAACAACTAGTAACTAACTAACCTAACTAATACTTGAATTTTAACCAACTAAACTAACTATTGGTTATCACCTAGCCTAAGACCCCCCCCCCCCCCACCTAGAATCAGCCAACACATGGCCCCACTTGTGATTTTATTTTGTTATTATAATAGATCTTGTTCCTTCTTTATAAACATAAAAACCAATGGAAAATGTGAGTTGGTGTGTTATAAGAATAGCCTTAAGGATCATAACCATTTCATTTCACAACATCACAACACTTGAAGCTTTCTCCTTCCTCCCTTCTACTCTCGGCCGTAGATCACCACCCACACCATCATCATCCAACAATTCTCATACAATCCATACATATACAAAGGTGTTAGAAGATGAATAAGGAAGCTTGGAACTCTTGGAAGCTAAAGGACCTCTCACACAAGCTTTTATCCACTCCATTTTCATCTAGTGATCATCCCTAGCCTTGAGCTAGTAGTAAGATCATTCTACTCTTCATTTTACATCTTGTTTTGGTGGTTAAAAGAAAATACAACTTGTTAATCATAAAGAACACCATGAATCTTGAACATGAAACTATAACATAAGACTAAATACATAAGAAATCATGATGTTTATGTGTTGTTATGCTTGTTGATTGCTCATGTTATTGATGGAGATCATCATTTGATCTTGCTAGATAGTGATTAAAGACATAATCTAGCAAGATGAGAGGATGATTATGTTAAGATCAAAGTAATCATCCATATGTAAATCATGAACTTGAAAGTATGAATTGTTTTTCTTGTAAAGTGATGAACAAAGTGAGTATAAAGTCTTGTAAATCTATGATTTCAAGAATGATTTTTCAAGAAATCAAGTTAAAAATACAAAGTTTACTTAATCTTGGTTCTTAAAGAAATTAACCACATTTTTAGTGGTTAAACAAGTGTAGAAATACATATGTAGCAAGAAAAACTCAAGAAGAAATATTTTTAGAAAAATGATTGACAAGTTGTAAAGGACTAATTTCTTTAAAAATGATATTTTTAATTAAACAATCACACTTTAAAGGGTAACTAGGCTTACTAAACACACTAGTAAGTTACTACACATTTTTCTAAATTTTCAAGTTCATGAGGTAGTAGATTATGCTTGATTTTTGGCAAATTGGTAAGTGTAGATTGATTTGTTGTTGATTGTGTTAATTTATAAAAGAAAATGATATCCTTTGAAAGCATGGAAACCTCCATTTTTAGGGGAAACTATAGCAAGTTTTTTCTAGAAATTAAATGTCGCAACCCCCGCCCCCTTATCTGTCCCGGGAACGGGCGGCCGCGAACATCAGTGTCGGTGGTATCATTTGTTTATCATTTTGGCAGCGGAAATTACATCAGGGCCGTAGTTAGAAAATGTTTGTCAGAGTAAAACCACCATATTTTAAATTAATAACAGACGTGGGCGGTTATATACATTTATTTACAGTATCTTCACGCGCCCAGCGAAGTGTGTTTTATATTAAATGAATAAACAGTTAAATAAACGGACAGAAATAAATAAATAAATAAATAAATGAATAACTGAACGTAAATAAATAAAATACTGAATTAGGAATGCTGAACTGAAATAAATAAATAATACGAAGTACAGAAATTAAATAACTGAATTGAAATAATAAAGGAAAAATGGTTCGATTCCGAACACATTAACTGAATTAAATAAATAAACGGAAATAAATGTTAGTTAAAGAGTTAGTAAAAGGTTAGTAATAAGTTAGTGATGTTAGTTGGTTAGTTGAGTCCGACAGTTAGTTGGTTAGTAAAACAGAAAAAGAAAAGTTAGTCAAAAGTTAGTCCTAGTGGGCGTACCAGGCTAGGTGTTTAAAGGTTAGTAAATAAAAGAAAATAAATAGATACAAAAATGTACAAGTATCAACAGTTATTAACAGTTTGTACACCGGTAAGATATTGACTCGGATTGTTCCATTAATTTCGCCGTAGTCCCCGGCAACGGCGCCAAAAACTTGACGTGGGCGGTTATATACATTTATTTACAGTATCTTCATGCGCCCAGCGAAGTGCGTTTTATATTTATAAAAATGGTTTATACCTTAACATTAAAACACACACAACAAAGGACAAGTGTATCCCGTCATATATGCAGCAAAGTATTGGTAAGAGCCAGATATCGATCCATGGAACACGGGAATTATATGTACTAAATCTTTGTCATTAATTTACCAAATAAAAGGATATGTGAATGATTGTTTAACTAAGTTATCTAAATTATCTCTAAAACAAAAATATACTACTATCTTGTTTCATAAACAACCTAAACATGTTATCTATCAGATATGTCACAAAAGCACTTAATCAATTTTCCAATTTCGAGACAGCTAGTTACCGGGTCTGGATTTCTAGCATTATGATTCTTCGGAAAGTTAACGCGATGGTCACACGTTAACCACCTAAAATAATTCATTAGCGAGTTATTGATATTTATTCATGCAAACCTTTAAAGATAGGTTATTTACCGGGTCTGGATTCCTAACCTCACTTATCAAAGAAAGCAATACCGATGGTCACAATACAGCCACGAGGATAAGCAATTATGTAGATCATATAACAAACTATTTAACCTTTACATGTCTTAAACACAAATCTACCATGTCAACAATTTCAGACCAAAACTACTAAACAAGGATTATAAACCGCATCTAAGAACATGCAATCAACACCATATAATTCATTAGAACCCTTACGTGCAAGAAAGTATTCCTAATCACAATAAGATATATCTTGTATAAAACCAATACCCTGGTCTGGTTTCATGGTGTAAACAAAGTCTACAAACAAGTGATTAATCAAGAAATAGTTACCATCCCACTAACCACAGATTCATTATCCAAGACAATCAAACATAATCAGGAACTCAACATCAATGAAACATTCGTTATATAATCATGAAGATTCTACATGAAAAAGCACTAAGTTTCATACAAACAAGATTACAACATAAAGATTATTCAAGAAACAAGTTTATAGCTACTATTACATAAACTACATTAAACATAAACTAACATCAGCTCATAACTTGAATAATGATCAGAATACATGTTCAAGAACAAGGAATCGAACCATAAACAAGCAAGGAATTGACGGGTTGGATCGGTTATGCTTCCACTCGATCTTGGTGCTTCAAATGGGTCTGATCAAGACTGCTTCGGAACCCAGAAATCGCCCAGAAACTTGGAGAAAAACCCAACACTTGAACCAGTAGCGAATGGCTGTATTTATAGGAGATTTCTTCATCGGCACGGTCGTTCCATTGGTGGCACGGTCGTGCGGCAGGTGTTGTCGGATGACGTCAGTTTCAGCGATCCCGAGTCAGCCAAGTGGACTAGTGGACAAGTTGCCTAGGTCATCAGATTGGCACGGTATTGCCGCTGGTGGCACGGTAGTGTCGCGTCATCAGAAATGTTGGTCAGAAACCCTTATCAAGCCTTGGCACGGTCATGCTTCGGGTGGCACGGTAGTGCGGCCCGAGAAACAGTTGGCACTCCTGATCGCACTGGCAGTGCTTCCGAGATCGGAGCATCGGCATGGTAGTGCCGATGGATGGCACGGTCGTGTCACACCTGGCAGTCATCAGATTTTTGCCATTTTCGTCAGAAATGCATCAGAATTTGTCCGTTTTCATCAAAATTTTCCTTTTTGCTCTTTTTAAGACCTGAAAATATAAAAGTACCGGATTTGGTACCTAAACGTCGTGTTTTCAGTTAAAAATGCTTAAAACGAAAGTGTTTTGGGGTATAAAAACATGTATAATTTAACGTATATCAAACATCCCCACACTTGAACTTTGCTTGTCCTCAAGCAAACTTAAAATAAAATACGAAAACAACTCTGAATATTTACAAGGTTTACTAATTTGTTTGGTGGTCCAATTTGTTTTCAAAAAGTCATCATCAAAGATTTAAAACAAACAAGCTTTATTAGATGTTATGAAAGGATAAATAAATAAGCAATGACTTAACATTTGATTGACTTAGCATGTAAATCTTTACATTTCTCACAATGTTCACACACACTCGGTTATATTTTTGAATCATACATATAATGTGTATGTAAAACACTCGATGCCTAGTCAATGAATCATGTAATATCATAAGCTTGTCAAAAGATCTAATCTCCACCAATTAATATGTGAAAAGCATAAATCAAGAGGTCTTTGATGGGTTGTAACGATAGGCTAAGGTTTAGGGTATGGAATGGATATTTGAAAGTGGCAAGAAAGGTTAAAACTTGGCAAAAAACTTGGCGTTTTATTTTCTAGGATTCTGAACACGTTGCTAAGCTACTTGTGTAGGTCCTCAGAGTTTATTCTATTTATACATCAACTCTCTATTTTTCATTCTTGATAGTCTTTCCTTAATTTCCCTAGAGAGTTTTGACAAACGGTTTTTTTTTTTTTGGTTGGTAAAGTACTAAAGTGAAACTTTATATCAGACTAGATAGCTTATGGCCAAATTTTTAACGAAAATAAGGGTGAATGAGAAAAGGTTAAATTTGGGTGAGTAGGTTTAATATTTTGGGTAACGTTTAAGAAAAAATACGGAAAATAGGCTCAACATGGCGAACTAATGGATGATGTTGGGTGCGGGATATAAACAAAGAAAAAGGCTGACAAAAGGGGTATCCTAAATGCCTCTATCATTTCTATGTAATTTCACATATTCATGGTTTTGAAAAGTATACAAATGACAAGTTCTAAATTACATAAAACATCCGGCTCACTCATTTTTCCGCAAAAACAAAGAAGCATTTGACAAGAAAGTTGTAAAGGCTCAAAAATATGCTCACGTAAACGGAAGGAATGGGTATAAATATAAAGATAAACATGCAAGTTTTTCATTTTGTTTTATCACGCTTTTTAGTTATCTTTTTCAAAAATTAACTTGGCTTGTCGATTTTTATCAAATTTGATGCTTTCTAAAGAACACAAATTGACCATTTTTGTTTTATTTTTCGAAAATATATACAGAAATGAGAACAATTAAGGACAAACAAAGTTTAAAACCTTTTAAACTCCCTCCCCACACTTGAACTTCACATTGTCCCCAATGTGAAATACATATTAGTTAAGCAATTATGAAGAGCTACACTAATAATGTGAAAAGGGAAAGATGTACTCCCTCAGAGTTGAAGTTGACTTGTTTGAGTAGACTTTGATTTGAAGTCGTCTCAACTCTGTGTGTATTTCTTTATGAATCTGCCAATTATGTCACTCGCTAAAATAGGCAACATTACCATTGATCAAAATGTTAGATAATTCAACCAAATCCGTTATTCAAACGAAGCAAACATACTACTTAAATACTTAAAACAGACATAAAGTTAAAAAAAATCCAAACAAAGTACTGAATAGAAATAGGATAAAACATTAGTTTCTGAACTATTTTACCCTACCTCCTCCTCCTACTCCTCATCATCATCACCATCATGGCGGCGTGTTCCAGATGAACCCGCCCCATAGGTACATGTGTATCCAAACGGAAACTGTGGAGGGTTGCCGAAATGGCTGGGATATACGTTTTGTAGCCCTCCGAAGATGTAGGAAAATCATGCATACATTTCCACCCGCATGGTGTGTTGAGATGCCCGCATAGCTAACTGGTCGGCTCTCATAGCGTCTTGAGTTGCTCTGATAGCATCTTGAGAAACCTGCATATGTTGGAACTGCTGGTACAACTCAGGGTAGGAAGGTATACCTGGAGGCCAGTTTTGCTGGTGTTGATACTGATGCTGGTGCTCTTCATGATGTGGGTGATCATGTGGTGGCTGGCCATGTGGTGGTGGCTCGAGTACCTGATGCTCCTCCATGTTGACGTCTTCGTCCTGTGGTGGTAGTGGTAGCGGATCCCATATTTCCCCATTTAGAACCCTCAGTCGCGGGCCATTATCTGTATCTACTACCAAACCCATAGCTCTCAAAGACCTCATATCCACATCTCCTCCTGCGTGAACCATCGTGAGACCGTTGACTACATCATCTGTCATAATACCTAAGTTGTATGCCAACTGAGTCACATATTCACCACCATGGATTTCACTGCTTGTGGTTCTCCCTGCGCTGTTTACAAAGAATTCTGCCATTCTAGCTGCAAGGTTAACATGCACTCCAGTCACTAAGGAATATATGAAAAGAAGATCTGGAGTGGGACAGTTTCCTGCACTGTCCATGCGCCCACAGATGGTGTGACTCATGACCTGATGAATGACCCTCAGAAGCGGGTCTCGTAGTCGTGAAGCTTTAGCTTGCCTAGCTTCATAGGGTGGTCCAACTGCTACTTGGGCCCAAAAGTTGGCCCGTTGCTGATCATTATCAAACTTGTAGATATTGGTGAAAAGTTCTGAATTTATGTCTTCAGCTGAGTATATGCCCAATCTTCTTCCAAGTCTAGCAACTGTCCACTTATGCCATTTTTTTCCCAATCTGAACTGTATTGTTTCCCTGTTTTTAAAGTCCGGATTCTCGCTTCTTGGTTTTTCATAAGTGTATGAAGTGAAGAATTCCAATGTTAGTTCAAGATAAACGGGCCGTGCAATGTTGAACAACCATGACATCGGATGTGACATCATGTCGGATAGCCTTTCTTCTTGGTTTAGGCTTGTCAAAGTCTCCCAGTTGATTCTTCTCGGTTCACCGATTTGCCCTCGTCTATTCCATAAAGCATGTAATCTTGAAATACAGGGCTGTTCTTTCGCTTTGTTCTCGCTGAACTGAAGGAATCTGTGATTCATCTGCACACATGAATACAACAAAATAAGAGCAGAATATAAAAATTTAATTGCTGCCATCGGAACAGGCTGTTTACGAGCTTCTGTTTCTGTTTCAGCAGTCGCACGGTCGTGCGTCTAGTGGCACTGCCGTGCCATTCCTTGATTGCGAAACAGAGTGTTTCCGGAAACCCGTGTGGCACTGCCGTGCCAAATCGGCACTGCTGTGCGACTCAGCGTCGCAGCTTTGATTTGATGATCTGTTTTGATTTCTGACCGGCACTGTCATGCCGTTTAAGTGGCGTGACCGTGCGACAGCAAATATCATCAGAAAATAGTCTAAATCACTGATTTTAACTTGTATCTTTCAAAATTTAACTTGTAATCAGTTAATAGATCTCGAATTAATCATCAGAACCATCGATTTATCATTAATCACTCAAGAATAAGGGTTTATTTGAATTTTATGAAGAAAACCCTAAATTTCTTGGTTCAATCATCAGATCTACATCAGAAACTAAGTTTAATCTACAAAAAAAGTAGGAAACATACCTTGGAAGATGATTGAAGCGAAAACTAGGCAAAAATTAGGTGATTTGTGGGTGGAGGCGACCTGGAACTCCCATGCGGCGAATAAGGTTTCATAAAAATGATATGTTTTTACTGCAGATTCGTTTAAATACCCCGGTTTTTACTGTTCGGTTTTCGAGCCGCACGGTCGTGCCATTCCGGATCGTTTTCCTGGTGCGACATGTGTTATCGGGTTGCATGGTAGTGCAACAGTCGCACGGTAGTGCGATCCGATGACTGCCCTGTGTATGAGCTACTGATCAGTTTTGACTAAGGATTGCATGACCGTGCCGATTTGGCATGACCGTGCAACACCTGGGCCTTTTTGTATAACTTTTCACAGTAAGCTTTTAACTCTGAAATTTCACCCAGTTTTCCCATTTTTGCACTATTTCATATATTTTAACAATTAATTAACTTTAATTCTCCAAAAATTATGGATCAAGATCGTATGTTCCTACGTTTAAAACGGAAAAATTAACGAATTACGAAATAAACATTAGAAACTAATATATACAAAATTACCCTTAGCGTGTGACAACACGCTCGCTTAATTTGTCAGCGAGTCGATAGCTAGACTCATTCTCCCCACACTTTTTTTAAGTGTTCGGGACGTGGAGTTCGAGAATTTCCTCCACCGGATCAATCGGTCCGTTGATGTAAAGTTTTAAACGATGACCGTTGACTTTGAAACTTACCCCGCTTGGATCCTCGATAGTGACGGCTCCGTATGGAAATACTTCTTTAACCTTGTATGGACCTATCCATCGCGATTTTAGCTTCCCGGGGAATAAACGCAGTGTTGAGTTATATAACAGGACAAGATCCCCTATACGGAGATCCTTATGGTCTCTCAACCTCTTGTCATGAAATCTCTTGACTCGTTCCTTGTATCTGCTAGAACTTTCGTAGGCATGGTTTCTTAGCTCCTCGAGCTCGTGAATTTGCAGAAAACGGGCTTCACCTCCGAGTTTTAAATCCATATTTGCCGTTTTCAAGGCCCAGAATGCTCTGTGTTCTAGCTCGATAGGTAGATGACAAGCTTTTCCATAAACCAACCTAAAGGGGGTGGTCCCGATAGGTGTCTTGAATGTTGTTCTAAAAGCCCACAGAGCGTCGTCTAGCTTGTCTGACCAATCCTTGCGGTTGTTATTAATGGACCGCTCAAGGATTCTTTTCAAACCCCGATTCGTGACCTCCACTTGCCCGCTCGTTTGAGGATGATATGGCGTAGCCAATCCATGATGAACTCCATAACGGGACAAGGCTCTTTCTAACTGCGCATTACAAAAATGCGTTCCTCGGTCACTGATTAGTGCTTTTGGAGCACCAAATCGGGCAAATAAACTTTTTAAGATCCTCACAACTACCCTAGCATCGTTTTTGGGCAAAGCTTGAGCTTCGGCCCATTTTAAGACATAGTCTACAGCAACTAGGATATATTTGTTACCTCGTGAGGCTGGAAATGGTCCCATGAAGTCGATACCCCATATGTCAAAGACTTCACAGACTTGCATTGGATATTGAGGCATTTCATTGCATGTAGAGATATTTGTTGCCCTCTGGAAAGCATCACACGCTCGAACCCATTCATGCGCATCACGAAAGATTGTGGGCCAGTAAAACCCAGAGTCTAACACTTTCTTTGCAGTGTAGTTTGCTCCATGATGACCTCCGGTTGGCCCTTCGTGACAGTGACGCAGAATGCTGGCTGCCTCTTCTCCAAATACACATCTTTGGATCACCTGATCGGCTCCGATTCTAAACAAGTATGGTTCGTCCCAAATGTAATATTTCAAATCTGCAAAGAACTTCCTCTTTTGTTGATATGACAATCCTTTGATAAGGATTCCATATGCGAGGTAGTTTGCAAAGTCGGCGAACCATGGTGACTCGTCGTTCATCTCAATACTTATGAGAAATTCATGGGGGAAATTGTCGTTTATTGGTTTCTCCAGCGAATTTTCAGAACTTCCATGCTCAAGTCTCGAGAGATGGTCGGCTGCAACATTTAGAGCTCCCTTTTTATCTTGGATCTCAATGTCAAATTCTTGTAGTAACAAGATCCATCTGATAACACGCGGTTTTGCGTCCTGTTTGCTAAAAAGGTATTTGATCGCTGCATGATCCGTATACACAATTGTTTTGGACAACACAAGGTACGACCTGAATTTGTCGAAAGCATATACTACTGCCAAAAGCTCTTTTTCTGTAGTCGTATAATTTTCTTGAGCATCATGCAGAGTCTTGCTAGCATAGTAAATAGGATGAAAATGCTTTTCCCTTCTTTGTCCTAATACTGCTCCTATTGCGTAATCACTGGCATCGCACATTATCTCAAATGGCAATGCCCAATCTGGCGCAACTAAAATAGGGGCTTCGATAAGCCTTTGTTTAAGCTGCTTGAATGCTTTCATGCAATCGTCTGAAAACACAAAGGGAGCATCCTTTTCTAATAAACGGGTCATAGGTCTTGCGATTTTTGAAAAGTCTTTTATGAATCGCCTATAGAACCCTGCATGACCTAGGAAACTTCTAATCGCTCTGACCGAGGTTGGGGGAGGAAGTTTAGAAATGATATCCACTTTTGCTGGATCAACTTCCAACCCGGCTTCAGAGATTTTTTGTCCAAGAACTACCCCTTCTTTCACCATGAAGTGGCATTTCTCCCAGTTAAGCACAAGATTAGTTTCCTCACATCTCATTAACATTCTTTTCAGATTTCCAAGACATTGATCGAAAGAACTCCTAAAAACAGAGAAATCATCCATGAATACTTCCATGGAGTCTTCAATCATGTCATGGAAAATAGCTACCATGCAACGCTGAAATGTGGCTGGTGCATTACACAGTCCAAACGGCATACGCCGGTAGGCGAATGTGCCGAAAGGACATTTGAAAGTAGTCTTTTCCTGATCTTCAGGAGCGATAGGAATTTGAAAATATCCAGAGAATCCATCCAGAAAACAGAAAAATGATTTCCCCGACAGACGTTCCAACATCTGGTCGATGAATGGAAGCGGGAAGTGGTCCTTGCGGGTGGCATCATTGAGTTTGCGGTAATCGATGCAAACTCGCCATCCGGTGATGGTACGGGTAGGAATAAGCTCATTCCTACCGTTTGGAACTACAGTAATACCACCTTTCTTGGGTACTACTTGCACTGGACTTACCCAAACATAATCGAATATAGGATAAATCAGCCCTGCATCTAACAATTTAATAACTTCTTTTTTCACCACGTCTTGCATATTTGGATTCAGACGCCTTTGATGTTGTGCACTAGGCTTGTAATTGTCTTCCATGAGAATCTTATGAGTACAAAAAGAAGGATTAATTCCTTTGATATCCATAATCTTCCACGCCATGGCTTTCTTGTGGAGTGTTAGAACTTCGAGAAGCTGTCTCTTTTCTTCTTTTGCTAAAGATGCCGAAATGATGACTGGCAAGCGACACTCCTCGTCTAGAAATGCATACTCGAGATGCGGTGGGAGTTCTTTTAACTCCAACGACTGCGGGTCTTCAACCGATGGTTTGGACTTTTCTTCAATTTCACGGTCAATCTCCACAAATTGATTTGGACTTTGAGAACCATCTTCACCGATTTGGGAAACTGGCGGCTCAACTTCGTGGCCTTCCTGTGAAATGCCATTTTGGTTCTCACACAACAGATGTGTGTCCGTATCAATTTCTTCAATAGTGCCTTGGAAATGAGAGCTTACACAAGTATCAACAATGTCGACAAAGTAAAGCATGTCATCGTGACTTTGCGGATATTGCATTGATCTTTTAATATCAAAAGTCACGTGCTCGTCATTTACTCGGAGCGTGATTTGGCCAGCTGCCACATCAACAATCGTCCTCGCAGTATTGAGGAACGGGCGTCCAAGTATTAATGGCACTTTTGAATCTTCGTCCATGTCGAGAATAACAAAATCCACAGGAAAAGCAAATTTATCAATTTTAACAAGCATGTTTTCAACGAATCCACGCGGATACTTGATTGAACGATCTGCAAGTCGAATGCTCATTCTAGTGGGTGAAGGTTCACCCAGATCTAATTTAGCAAAAACTTTATATGTCATAAGGTTTATGCTAGCTCCTAAATCGGATAATGCGTGACTGACAGACATGCTGCCAATGAGGCAGGGAAGAGTAAAATTGCCCGGATCTCCCATCTTTTCAGGTAGACGGTTTTGGAGAAGGGCTGAACAGTTTTCATTCATCAACACACAAGACAAGCTTTCGATCTTCTGCTTGTTTGTGAGGATGTCTTTTAAGAACCTTGCGTATTTAGGCATTTGAGCCAACGCCTCAACAAATGGTATGTTTATATGTAATTGTTTAAACATTTCTAAAAACTTAGCATGTTGTTCATTGTTCTTTTGTTTCTTCAATCTGCTCGGATATGGAATAGGAGGACTGAAATCTTTAACTGGCTCCTGAAACTGTGCTGTACTTGTTGGGACTCGCCTAGCGTGCACCTCGTCTGAAGCGTCAGTTTGGACCGTATCAGTGATCGGTGGTGAGTCCGATTTGTCAGGTCCCATGGTTTTACCACTCCTCGTCATTACTGCATTAACATGCCCTCTCGGGTTTGGTTCTGTGTTACCTGGAAGACTACCTTGAGGTCTTTCAGACAACATTTTGGCCAATTGGCCGACTTGATTCTCAATGGTTTGAATTGAAGCCTTCTGGCTCCGCATTTCCCCATCTTGTGCCATGAAACATTCCTCATGCTACTGGTATCGCTTTTTAAAAATTTGATTGGCATTGTTGGAGTTGTTTAACAGCTGCGCCATCATCTCCTCTAGTTTTGTGTTGGTTTGAGAGGTTTGTGGCTGGGAAGTGCTTCCTGAACCTAAATTATTGTAACGTGGCAGAAAGGTTTGCCCTGATGGCTGAAAAGATTGTCCCTGGGGCTGAAAGGATTGCCCATGAGGCTGTTGTGGCGTGGGAGCGCGTTGAGCATATCTGAGTGGGTTCTGGTTACTGGAATTGGCTTTCCACCCAAAGTTTGGGTGATTCCTCCAACCCGGATTATACGTGTTGCTATAGGGGTTATTCTGGGGCCTAATTTGATTGCCCAAATAGTCCACCTCTTCGTGGCCTGTAAACATAACACCCTGCTCACATGTACCTGGCTCGTGTGACACTCCACACAGTTCACATGATGATTGTATTTTTGAAACGTTCTGAGCTTGATCAAATCTTGCTGCCAAAGCTCCAATCTGTGCTGCAAGAGCCGTATATGTATCCACTTGATGAACTCCAGGAATAGATTAAGCTTTACTTCGTACTCCACCGTGACGCGAACTTGACTTCAAGGTAGCTTTTTCTATGATTGCATAGGCTTCGTTGGGTGTTTTTGTTCCAAGATCGCCTCCTGCATAAACATCTAAACGTTCTTGCGAGTCGTAATTAAGTCCTTGGTTGAAGTTCAACACAAGTTGTCTTTTGGACAACCCATGATGTGGAACATCGATCAGAAGATCTTTGAACCTCTCCTAGGCTGCGTGTAGAGATTCTCCTTCATCCTGTTTGAATGTCATAATACGATTTTTAAGCTTAGCTGTCTTTTCCGGCGGGAAATATTTTTGCATAAAAAGATCGGCCATCTCGTTCCAAGTCGTGATGGAACCTGCTGGAAGTGACAAAAGCCAAGATCGGGCTTTGTCTCGCAAAGAGAATGGAAAGAGTCGCAAACGAATTGCGTCTTCAGAAACATCTCTAATTTTGAAAGTCGAGCACACCTCGAGAAATGAAGCGATGTGTCGACCTGGAACTTCGTGATCCTTCCCGTCAAACTGCACAGAATTTTGTAACATGTTAATGATACTAGATTTAATTTCAAAAATCGGTGCTGCTATCGTAGGTCGGGCGATGCTCGGTAGCAAGCCCTCTCCTCCTGGACGGCCGGTCTCATTTAAAGGCTGGTCGTCCTCTGCCATAATGCTTCCTGTGTCGTCCTATGAACTCTCGCAGTCGGAAAGTATCACTAGTTCGTCGATTGCGGCCGCAATCCTTTGTGCAACGACAAGTGATCTTTCGCGAAGCCGCCTACTTCTTCTTAGGTTATTTTCTGGTTCATTGGCTAGCTCAGCGTTAGCGGGTGCAGGGGGCGTGGACATTAGCCTTCACGAAATAAGAAAGACATTATACAGATAAAAGAATATAATAATAAAATACGAAATAAGTATAAATACTAAAACTATTATGTAATATACATACATATATAAGTTATTATGCAAATCTATTTAAATATTTACTAGTTTATTTATATATTTACATCTGAGAACTGTTTTTGGTTGTTTACCAGAAATTTCTGATGATGACACCAGAAATCTGAGAAAACCCCTTTTTTATATATATCAGAAAATCTGATATATCTGATAAAATTCTGATAAAAATCTGTTGAAATTTTCGTTCCATCAGAATTTCTGATAAATCCATCAGAATTACCAGAAAATCTGGTAAATTCATCAGAATTGTAAACTGTTGTTTTTAGAACATCTAATGAGTTTATCAGAATCCATCAGAAAATCTACTGAATTCATTGGAATTCATCAGAAAATCTGATGATTTTATCAGAAAGGTATATTTTATTTTTAAGGAGGAATTAAATAAACAAATAAGTACAATAATTAAATGAATAAACAGTTAAATAAACGGACAGAAATAAATAAATAAATGAATAACTGAACGTAAATAAATAAAATACTGAATTAGGAATACTGAACTGAAATAAATAAATAATACGAAGTACAGAAATTAAATTACTGAATTGAAATAATAAAGGAAAAATGGTTCGATTCCGAACACATTAACTGAATTAAATAAATAAACGGAAATAAATGTTAGTTAAAGAGTTAGTAAAAAGTTAGTGATGTTAGTTGGTTAGTTGGTTAGTTGAGTCCGACGGTTAGTTGGTTAGTAAAACAGAAAAAGAAAAGTTAGTCAAAAGTTAGTCCTAGTGGGCGTACCAGGCTAGGTGTTTAAAGGTTAGTAAATAAAAGAAAATAAATAGATACAAAAATGTACAAGTATCAACAGTTATTAACAGTTTGTACACCGATAAGATATTGACTCGGATTGTTCCATTAATTTCGCCGTAGTCCCCGGTAACGGCGCCAAAAACTTGACGTGGGCTGTTATATACATTTATTTACAGTATCTTCACGCGCCCAGCGAAGTGCGTTTTATATTTATAAAAATGGTTTATACCTTAACATTAAAACACACACAACAAAGGACAAGTGTATCCCGTCATATATGCAGCAAAGTATTGGTAAGAGCCAGATATCGATCCATGGAACACGGGCGTTATATGTACTAAATCTTTGTCATTAATTTACCACATAAAAGGATATGTGAATGGTTGTTTAACTAAGTTATCTAAATTATCTCTAAAACAAAAATATACTACTATCTTGTTTCACAAACAACCTAAACATGTTATCTATCAGATATGTCACAAAAGCACTTAATCAATTTTCCAATTTCGAGACAGCTAGTTACCTGGTCTGGATTTCTAGCATTATGATTCTTCGCAAAGTTAACGCGATGGTCACACATTAACAACCTAAAATCATTCATTAGCGAGTTATTGATATTTATTCATGCAAACCTTTAAAGATAGGTTATTTACCGGGTCTGGATTCCTAACCTCACTTATCAAAGAAAGCAATACCGATGGTCACAATACAGCCACGAGGATGAGCAATTATGTAGATCGTATAACAAACTATTTCACCTTTACATGTCTTAAACACAAATCTACCATGTCAGCAATTTCAGACCAAAACTACTAAACAAGGATTATAAACTGCATCTAAGAACATGCAATCAACACCATATAATTCATTAGAACCCTTACGTGCAAGAAAGTATTCCTAATCATAATAAGATATATCTTGTATAAAACCAATACCCTGGTCTGGTTTCATGGTGTAAACAAAGTCTACAAACAAGTGATTAATCAAGAAATAGTTACCGTCCCACTAACCACAGATTCATTATCCAAGACAATCAAACATAATCAGGAACTCAACATCAATGAAACATTCGTTATATAATCATGAAGATTCAACATGAAAAAGCACTAAGTTTCATACAAACAAGATTACAACATAAAGATTATTCAAGAAACAAGTTTATAACTACTATTACATAAACTACATTAAACATAAACTAACATCAGCTCATAACTTGAATAATGATCAGAATACATGTTCAAGAACAAGGAATCGAACCATAAACAAGCAAGGAATTGACGAGTTGGATCGGTTATGCTTCCACTCGATCTTGGTGCTTCAAATGGGTCTGATCAGGACTGCTTCGGAACCCAGAAATCGCCCAGAAACATAGAGAAAAACCCAACACTTGAACCAGTAGCGAATGGCTGTATTTATAGGAGATTTCTTCATCGGCACGGTCGTGCCATTAGTGGCACGGTCGTGTGGCAGGTGTTGTCGGGTGACGTCAGTTTCAGCGATCCCAAGTCAGTCAAGTGGACTAGTGGACAAGTTGCCTAGGTCATCAGATCGGCACGGTAGTGCCGCGTCATCAGAAATGTTAGTCAGAAACCCTGGTCAAGCCTTGGCACGGTCATGCTTCGGGTGGCACGGTAGTGCGGCCTGAGAAACAGTTGGCACTCCTGATCGCACTGGCAGTGCTTCCGAGATTGGAGCATCAGCACAGTAGTGCCGATGGATGGCACGGTCGTGCCACACCGGGCAGTCATCAGATTTTTGCCATTTTCGTCAGAAATGCATCAGAATTTGTCCGTTTTCATCATAATTTTCCTTTATGCTCTTTTTAAGACCTGAAAATATAAAAGTACCGGATTTGGTACCTAAACGTTGTATTTTCAGTTAAAAATGCTTAAAACGGAAGTGTTTTGGGGTATAAAAACATGTATAATTTAACATATATCAATAACCACATGGGTAAAACCCAAGTTTCTTATTACAACATAGGGATAAACCCTATTTTATTGAATTTAAAACATCGTCTTTTAGGTAACTTTTATAGCCACATTTTTCCAAGCCGTCAGTGCTCTCAAGCTGGCTTTCTTCTAATTTGGCTTTCACATTTTGTTACCTGAAACGCGTTTTAAAAACATTTGTCAGTGGGAAATACTTGTGAGTGAATCCCAGTTTAATCAAGAAGAGTTTTATTAATTAACACAGTATTGAGAGCTATCACATTGTTTATTTCTACACAATTACTTATTCAGTATTGTCAATCCTGACTGGTGGGTCATATTACCCATTGGCTAACTCGTTGTCCAATGGTAGCGTGTTCCACATTTTGTATACAAAACCCCAACATACCGGCAGTAATTGAAGAACTACAAAGACTAAATCACTGCTTAATCACATTGTAAAACATTTAAGGTTTTGTAAAACAGTTCTCAAAAAGTTTACAAAAAGAGGATAAACTCACATTGATGTCTTAGAGTTCTTTTAGGGTTTCCTGGTGATTTATCTATAATTTACACAAATGTGCATATGTTAGTATGATAACCCTTTATTTATATTAGCGATACCCTCCCCGAGACGGCATTCCAACGACTACGTCGGGCATAACCACGACAGTCGTTACGGAACCCTGGATCAATCGGGCAGTGTATCTAATACGTAACCGGGGTTATAATACTTACAACAGAGCAGAACTTCGTTAATTAGGGGGTATTTTGCCCGAGTATTATGCCTACTTCTCAGAAATTCGTTAAGAAAGAAAAGAAATGAGCGACGAAAACTGAAATCCCGATGCCCTCTTTTATAGGGCTGTAATTCGAGTCTCTCGCGGCCCCCGTAAGAGTAAGCTAAGGCTTACGCTGCCCGCGTATTAGGGGGGTCTAGGCCGTAGCTGATCCGGGTCACGAATAGGTCCAACACGTGTTGACACGTGTCAGCACCGGGTTGCGGCCTCGTTGTTACTTGCTCGCGGCCCGCGTAGGCAGTAGCCAAAGGCTACGCGCCCCGCGACAACCTTAATTTTCTTGTTTTTATTTTATTTTATAAAAATAAAGGTATTCGGGATCCGTTTTTGCGTACGGGGTGTATTTTAGGACCTATAATGATATTTAAAAATATATTTGGGTGTCAGAAAAATTTCAGGAGGGTTGTTATATTAAACACTTAGGAAAATATATATTTAGATGTCACCATGTGTGTGATTATTTCTATATTATTATGTGTATTAGTTATATTATTTTAGGACTTGAAATAATATAACTCACCAAAATACCAAGAAATTACAATCCAAAATATTACCAAAATTCCAAGAATATGAATATATAAATCATACCCAAAATATTGGACGAACCGAACAAGGAATATAACTTACAAAATATTCCAGAAAATTTATTTATAAGTATATTTTGGTAATTAGTATTTTGGACACCAAGAGAACAAAAATATGATTTTTACAATTATTACAAAATATATCACAATTTTTGGACAAGGAGAAAATATATTATTTTTGGGAAAGTAAAAATATATATTTTCTTGGAATTATTAGAAGATGTATTATTTTTGGGAGAAAATATATATTTTCTTGAATAAACATGAAACACATTATTTTTGGGTGAGAAATAAGTTTATATATTTTTTCCAAGTTAAACTTGAGAATATATTATTTTTGAGACTTATATGAAATTTATAAATATTTTTGCCAAGGGAAAGATTATAAGTAATTTCTCTATGTATTATTTCTTAAAATATATATTTTGGAAATATATATTGATGTAATTTTATTAGAAATATTATTCCGGAAAAGTAATACAAAGATTAAGTTTAAGGATACTTAATAAATACATTGGAAATACGTATTCTCGTACGTATAAATACACACCGGAATACGCTACTGAAACTTGGCAAAAATATACAAGTATAAGAATACGGGTATAAATACACACATCCTTGGGGAATCATTCATGTACAAATACATAAGTGAGACAAGTTAAAATATATTATTTTAACTAATATTCCAAAATGAAGTAAATATAATTTAAGTTAAAATATTTATTATTTTAACAAATAATTATATAACTTGGAATAATATTAAAGACATAAAGGAACGTAACTCAAAGACACTAATTAATACTAAGTCAAGGCACGACCCGCTCGTCTAATAAACCGTAGTACGTTGTAGGTAGTCGTGTACACCAGAAGAAGCTTTGAGTTACAGTTGGATACGAAAACACGCAGGATTGTGAGTTCATGTCCCCCTTTTCTTTTAACTGTTTTTGTTTTATAACTTCGGGGGTGAAGTACATGTTACAAAATGTTTACAAACGATTACAATTGGTATGGTTAGCTAAGGAATGTACTGCTAGATCATGTGAATGGGTAGGCGCACTCTTAAGACCATTAATCCTCGTAAGTGGACCGAGGGGCATGAGTGATAGATCTATTTGGGTGTAGCGAGCCCACACCCATGTGGACCGGGGTTTGGCCCATGAGGTGACTATGTCTTACAGCCGGAAGCCCGGTACAAAATCTGCTAGGTTTGAGCCTTCCTACGCCGTTGCACACATGTTAATGGCCTTGCAAACCGTTAATTGATATGTTTCCTTGTTTGCTTTCTTACCGGGATTTACAAATACAAACATACATACTTACTTATAATGATTACAAAGTCTATTCAAGCTCACACACTAAACACATGAACTCGCTCAACTTTTGTTGATGTTTTCAAACTACATGTATTTCAGGAAACTAAGTATGGAGTTGGCGGGCGTTGGAAGTTTTCAAGGGTTGTTTGGAATAAAAGATGTCATCCGGTGTCTAAGGGTTTAGATTGTGTATCTTATCCTGGATAAGATACCTAGTCCAAAACCAAGTTTTTAGTAGTATCTTGTGTCGAGTCCTTATGGAACTCTAAAACAATTTGAATGGTTTGTAATTTGGATTTGAAGTCTATGTTTGGATTCTAAAACAATGTTGTTGTGATGTTTTAAAAACTAATCAATGGATGAACATCTCTGGTTTAATCATATAGTTGTTTTGTTATGGTTGAATGCAATGATATTAAGCAAGTCACACATAATCACGCTTCCGCAAAAGTCAGGGTGTGACAGTTTGGTATCAGAGCTTCGATTGTAGCGAACTAGGATTCCTTCTCGAGTCTAGACTACAATCATTAGGGCTCTCACGAAAATATTTTTACAACATGTTTTCATTGCTTACACCAAACGCCCAGATCCATGGAACAAACATTTTTTTTTACAAAAGGAAAGACAAGAAACACAATTGCAAGGTCCCATTTGTGGTTTAGTCTGGGATAGACTAGGAAGGATAGAAAGGTTTCATGAGGAATAACGAGGATACATGATTTCATAATACATTGTCTTTGATTGCATACTAAATGATCGTGGTTAATATATGTGCATATGTTATGATTGTTCTGTTACAGACACTATGTCTTCATCCGAGAGCGGATTGTCCGACACCGATGACCCTATGGCTATTGTCTCCGATGAGGAGATCGCACCAGAACCGGAGATCTTTACATCAGATACTGAGAGCGACCCAGATATGCTATCAGACGACGAGGACGACTTTCAGCCGTTCGCGTTGCCTGACTTTGGAGATGACTTACCCCTTGCTGATGGTATTCCAGATGAGGATCCTTTTGTTGTTCCCATTCCAGTCCATGATCATCTTATCATCAGTCATCCCGATGGTGAGCATATTGTGGCACCGATCCTCGCTCCTGTTCCTCTCGTGGTCATCCCTCCTGAGGATTGGCCTTTTGATGATTTGTTTGATGATGACGTTGATCTGTTTGTTGATGGTCCTCCTGATGACGCCCATGGTGATGTAGAGATAGACGAGGACGTTGTTGCTATTCCACTTCTCGAGATTGCTGTTATTGAGTTATCTTCTGATACTAGTTTACACTCTGTCTCAGATTCCTTTGAGTCTGTGACGTCTTCAGCCTTGCAGGCAGTTAGATTACAGCGCTATGCCACTGATTCTGATGATGATACGGCCATGTCAGCTGCACCATCTCCTCCACACGATCCTGAGCTTGGTCCTGAGCCAGATCTTGCTCCTGTTGGTGAGCCTGCGGTTGCACCAGCTGATCCTGAGCCCCTACCTGATCATGACCCTATTCCTTTTGGTTTACCAGACATTGCACCCCTCATATCTGACCCAGTTCCTACACCCATTGACCCTCCTGTTGTTGAGCCATTCATTCCTCCATCTGCACCCGAACCTGCTGATGTTGCTCCTTTTCCTCCTGTTGAGTCCGATGTCCATCGCATTGATTTGCCTATCGTTCTCCTTCAGGACATCCCTGCACCCCGTCCAGGGGAAGGTACTTCAGGCCAGCAGCCTAGTCATGATCTTTATGTTTCAGCAGCATTTTCACAGATCCCTCAGTCTGCACTGTTTGCTCCTTTTACTTCTTCACCACTTGATGAGCCACTCTGATGGTTCCCACAATACTCTTTGCCGATTTTAGATCCCTATCATCCCTCCTATTTTGTTGGCTATACACTGGATGAGTTGCTTTATTCGCTTCAGCTTCGATTTGAGGTTATGAGGCGCAGAGTCTTGGAGCTTGAGCTGACTTTGCGCCCCCTACCGTGTCCTTGTCAGCCTACTTTTGTTCCCCCACGTTCATCACCGTCTCCATTTGCGCATCCACCTGCACCTCTTACTCCTTTTCCAGAGTTTGTTGCTCGATTTCTTACGGTCGAGCAGCAGATCAGTTACTTGCTTCGTCATGTGTACAAGCTCGAGGAGGAGCTCGCACATGTTCTCAGATTGATTTTCCTCCCTCCTCCTCCCCCGCCATCAGTACAGTAGGTTTTGGGTTTTATGCAGATTGCATTACTTTTAGTGAGAGCACTACTATTGAGCAGAGGTTGTGAAGACTTGTTGAAGACCACCTTTTGATTATATGACTTTTGTATAGTGATAGACTTATTGGACGAGGTTAGTGTGACCCTATGTCCCTTTTGATGTGATGCATTTGTAAACAATATAACTGTGGTCGATAATTTAGGAAAGCTCAATCGTCATGTTCTCACTAAACATATTGTTGGACTACTTGCTTATGTTGTGATTGTGTTGTTACATTATTGCTTGTTGTGATAAATGTTATTATATGTGCGTACTATATATTTATTTGACAAATAAGACCTGACCTATCCGACCTTCTCTTTAGAAGATGCCTCCTCGAAGGAACAATCAACTGCCCACGACCGAGGCAGAATTACAAGCGAGCATCACACAGGCCATCGCACAGCACGAGGTTCTTCGCTTCAGACACAGCAGAGGTACCTCCGGGAATAACCCACCTAACGGTCATGTTTAAGTCAGCTAAGACACATTACAATACGTTTGGACATTTCCGAGTGTGCTTTGCTAATACCTTCTATGAATGATGCTACTTGGGTTGCAGGCTGTACCTACAAGCAGTTTTTGGACTGCAAGCCTCTGAACTTCGACGGCACTAGAGGTGCCGTAGCTTTTGTAAGATGGATCGAGAATACGGATTCTGTTTTGCGAATGAGCAAATGTACACCAGAGCAACAAGTCACGTACATTTCTGGACTACTTCAAGATAGGGCTCTGTCATGGTGGAACCTTCAGGTTCAGACGTTGGGCGAGGCTGTTGCATATGCTTTAACATGGAATGAGCTGAAAGAGTTGATGCATAGGGAGTATTGTTCTCCGGCGGAAATCCAGAAGCTGGAAACTGAATTCTGGAACCTGAAGATGGAAGGTCAAAATGTGGCGGAATACGTGCAGAGACTTCATGATTTGTCGCGAGTTGTTCCATATCTGGTGGAACCAAAGTTTAAGAGAATAGAACGATTCATCTGGGGATTGGCGCCTCAGATTTTGGGCTTGATGACGGCATCAAAGCCTCCAACAACTACCGATGCGATTGACTTAAGTGTGGCGCTCACTAAAGAAGCAATTAGATTGGAAAGATTTTCAAGATCTGAAGAGAAGAAGGAGACTCATGCGGAGTCGTGTGGGAAGAACAAAAGGAAGCTCACTGATTTCCAAGAAGGTACTCGGGCGAATACACACAACAATGCCAAAAAGGAAAAAGGGCACAGGGGTAACCTACCTAAGTGCGACAATTGTCGACGTCATCATACCGGGCGATGTAAATATGGAAAATGTGATAACTGTGGCAAAGTGGGGCATGTTAAGGAGACATGTTGGTATGGAGCTGGATATGGAAATGAAGGTCAAGATGGTAACAGAAATCGCGGAGGAAACAACAACAACGTCCATCAAGACGGAAACAGTAATGAACGAGAACAAGGTCAAGGTTGTTTTAACTGTGGTGGCATAGGGCATTTCAGGAAGGTTTACTTGGGGACTAAGCCGAGATGTGATGAGTGCAAGTTTCACTATGAAGGATGATGTCTGAGGCCTTGGTGCGATAGGTGCGGAAAGGGAGGACACAACAAGGATGCCTGTTGGGCGAAGTATCCCAGAAAAGGAGGAAATGATGACGGCAACCAAGACGGAAACGATAATGGTAGAGTTCCAGGTTGCTTCAAATGTGGGGACATGGGGCACTTTAGGAAAGATTGCCCTAAGAATAACCAAGCTCATGGAAGAGTGTTCAACGTTGGAGCTAGGGAAGCTCGCCAGGATCCGAACATAATCACTGGTACGTTCCCTACTAATCAACACTTTGCATCTGTGCTATTTGAAACCGGTGCTGACTATAGCTTCGTATCTCTAAAGTTTGAGAATATACTTGGTTTAGTAGCAAGTAAGTTAGACATCCCATACCCGATAGAACTAGCTAATGGGAAGCTAGTAGAAGCTAATGAGTGATTAGAGGCTGTGTTATAGAGCGTGGAGAGCGTGAGTTTTCGATGGATCTTAGGTCAGTTGATTCGGGAAGCTTTGACGTCATAGTTGGGATGGATGGGTTGTCGAGTAATCGTGCAGAGATTGTATGCCATGAGAAGATATTCCGCGTCCCGATGGCGAGTGAAGAGGTGGTTGTGATTCTTGGGGAGAAGCAGGATACGCCTCTGCGGATCGTTAGTTGTTTGAAGGCACGGGAGTTTTTGCGTGAAGGATGTATTGCCTTCATAGCTCACGTCGTGGACAAAGAAGCCGAAGAACCAAAGCTCGAAGATATCCCGGTGGTAAGGGAATATCCTGAAGTCTTTCCCGAAGACTTGCCAGGATTACCTCCTCTACGACAAGTCGAATCCCACATCGACTTGGTTCCAGGCGCCGCATCTGTAGCTAAGACGCCTTATCGACTTGCGCCTGCAGATATGCAAGAGTTGTCAAGCGCAGCTTCAGGAGCTACTGAACAAGGGATTATTAAGACCAAGCTTCTCGCCTTGGGAAGCTCCAGTACTGTTCGTCAAGAAGAAGGACGGTAGTTTTCGTATGTGCAACGACTACCGGGAGCTGAATAAGTTAACCATCAAGAATCGGTATCCCTTGCCGAGGATTAATGATTTATTCGACCAACTGCAAGGACCCAACTACAATTCCAATATCGATCTTCGATCAGGTTGTCGCCAGCTGCGGATTCAGGAAGAAAGTACACCGAAGAATAGTGAGTCAACAATTTGTTTTAAATATACGCTAATATTGTGTTTTCTACACGGTACACGAAACAGTTATGCACAGAATACAAAACTTGGAGAATCTATGAGACATTTACTTAGGACCTTCGGAAACTTATGTCAAAACTCATTAAAGGTTATCGCTTAGGACCACGTCCATTAACTTGATCAAACACCATTATTCTGTCGTATATGCTATTTGTTAACCGAACAGGTGAAGTCCTCGAGATTCTTATATTGAAATTTCCACTTTTGCATCTAGCAAGTAGATTTTTTTTACATCTCTACTTCTCTTAATGGTAGTTGCATCACGGCAATTTTCTTCAATAGAGCAAACACTCATTTGCTTCGGTACTTGATCATTTCACATGTTACACATGCATCGTTTGTAACGCATGTGGTTTCCCTTCTAATGATCGTTTTCATCGAAGTTACAATTATCATTCGCTATATCCGGTTATTGCCTTTTGTCTCGGATAATCTGCATTATTGTAAGTATCGACCCCTTGATATTGAGTCAACAAAACCTTCTTGAAATTTCGTTTCTTTCCAGTTACATACATGGTTTATCCTTGTAACCATGCCGAAATTCCTTTGTCGATGCGTACGTTTATTGTCAGATTGCACTGAAACCAAGTTCAATTGCTTGAACTAGTCCATTTTTCACATTCAATTCAAGACACCATGTGATGTATTGGAAGCATCATATTCAAATTCATTTTAACAAGCATTTCATTTGTTCCGAGTCATAGTAGACTTGTTTGGTCTACGGCTCCATTAAGTCGTCGGTTGGTTCCAACACCTTGTGGTGGTGTCTCGTTAATTTGAAGCCTGCGCTAATCTCGTTTATGCATCTCATACACGGATTTAATTATTTATTTATTGATTCACTCTAAATTCGCTCTGGTTTATCACGTTAAAGCGGCCTTAATGCAATCGTGTGTTAAGACAATGGTACATAAATTCATTTTATATTCCAGTGTACCTCCTAACGATTCTTTCATTATCGATCGAATGCCTTGCAGTATTTGTTTGCTTTTTCATCTTCGGTCGAAAACAGTAGTTCTTTGATGTTCCATATTCTATTGAAAACCCTATGACATTGTTCAAATCAAATCTTCCGATTTGTTTCAGTGCGCTTTCATTTTCAAACACGGTGAACTTGTCGGTCACCGCTATTATTGAATTATGTCGATCACTACGGCACCTTGTGATGTTGGTACAAACTTGTAGCTTGTGCTAGTCATGGTCAACCGTTTCTCACGAAACTACACATACTTTTGCTTGACTTGTCATTTAAACGTTCTTAATGCAACTACGAATTAAGACAATGATACACCAGATTCGGTTGTATTTCATTTCGGTGTATTCTCGCAATTCAATAATGCCAACACACTAATTTTATTCATTTATTTGTTCGAAAGTTGACGGATCATTTTCATGTCACTATTACATTTGAGCTTGCTGATTCTGAGTCCATCTAGCGGAAGTTATTGATTCTAAAACTCAATTGCATATTGTAAACGATCGTTTGGAATTCTATTAGTCAGAACTTCTCTTTATTGAACCCCTGTTAACTAAGATACACTAGGTTAGTAGGTTATACATCTAGACGTCTTGTATCCTTTGACATCGAATTCTGAAACACATACCTTTTAACCGATGGGTTCCCATCGTTATAATATGTCCCTGGATTCACCTGATTTGAATAAGTCTTGTTTCGGTTACGTGGTTAATCGCCTTGGTATTATTCATATCCATACACGCATAACGTAACCCTAAGGAGTTAATGTCGTTTAAATTTCGAGAACGAAATTTTCTTAACAGGGGGAGAATGTGACAATTGTCAAATTTGCATGCATCCGTACAATTATTAGACAATGATTAATGCTTAATGACTGTGCTAATTTACAATTTATGACATGAATTGCCTTCTGATTATTTTTATTATACATACATGTGCATCATATATTGCAAATGACATATCATTATTGCATGCAACCTTTGTTGATTCAAATGATGCACGAAACACAGTTAGCACAGTTATCAGATAAATCAGAAATATGCTGACGGAGTTCAGTACATAGACAGACATTGTGTTGAGACACAGAATGAGCCAGAAACCAAGTATTACCCTAGTATAGTGTGTAGGAAAGTAAGGATCACAAAATTGCCTTCCTAGAGATAGTTTAAGTGCCGGAAAGTGCCTAAAACTCACATACACTGCAGAATTATGCAGAAATCAGCAAAATTCAGCATTTAAACACTCTAATATCATGCAGAAATATGGTTAAATGGTCCTGAATGCTTTCCTAAGTGTCAGGAATCAAAACTGTCACAAAAGGTAACATAAAGCACACTAAACTGCAAAGTTTAGCACCTTAACGAACCGGTAACCAACTGAACAACCGGACACTACCCGAAACACCAAATTTTCACTAAAAACATTGTTTTAGCATTACCAAGCTAGTTATGGTTCCCGAACATCATAACACATTATATAACAACTAGTAACTAACTAACCAAACTAATACTTGAATTTTAACCAACTAAACTAACTATTGGTTATCGCCTAGCCTAAGACCCCCCCCCCACCTAGAATCGACCAACACATGGCCCCACTTGTGATTTTATTTTGTTATTATAATAGATCTTATTCCTTCTTTAAAAACATAAAAAACCAATGGAAAATGTGAGTTGGTGTGTTATAAGAATAGCCTTAAGGATCATAACCATTTCATTTCACAACATCACAACACTTGAAGCTTTCTCCTTCCTCCCTTCTACTCTCGGCTGAACATCACCACCCACACCATCATCATCATCCAACAATTCTCATACAGTCCAACCATATACAAAGGTGTTAGAAGGTGAATAAGGAAGCTTGGAACTCTTGGAAGCTAAAGGACCTCTCACACAAGCTTTTATCCACTCCGTTTTCATCTAGTGATCATCCCTAGCCTTAAGCTAGTAGTAAGATCATTCTACTCTTCATTTTACATCTTGTTTTGGTGGTTAAAAGAATATACAAGTTGTTAATCATAAAGAACACCATGACTCTTGAACATGAAACTATAACATAAGACTAAATACATAAGAAATCATGATGTTTATGTGTTGTTATGCTTGTTGATTGTTGATTGCTCATGTTATTGATGGAGATCATCATGTGATCTTGCTAGATAGTGATTAAAGACATAATCTAGCAAGATGAGAGGATGATTATGTTAAGATCAAAGTAATCATCCATATGTAAATCATGAACTTGAAAGTATGAATTGTTTTTCTTGTAAAGTGATGAACAAAGTGAGTATAAAGTCTTGTAAATCTATAATTTCAAGAATGATTTTTCAAGAAATCAAGTTAAAAATACAAAGTTTACTTAATCTTGGTTCTTAAAGAAATTAACCACATTTTTAGTGGTTAAACAAGTGTAGAAATACATATGTAGCAAGAAAAACTCAAGAAGAAACATTTTTAGAAAAATGATTTACAAGTTGTAAAGGACTAATTTCTTTAAAAATGATGTTTTTAGTTAAACAAACACACTTTAAAGGGTAACTAGGCTTACTAAACACACTAGTAAGTTACTACACATTTTTTGTAAATTTTCAAGTTCATGAGGTAGTAGACTATGCTTGATTTTTGGCAAATCGGTAAGTGTAGATTGATTTGTTGTTGATTGTGTTGATTTATAAAAGAAAATGATATCCTTTGAAAGCATGGAAACCTCCATTTTTAGGGGAAACTATGGCAAACTTTTTCTAGAAATTAAACACTTAGAAAAATATTTTTAAACAAATATTTACAAGTATGTTTTAAACCATGAATTTTCATATAAAGTTTGCCATAATTTTTGTTACAAAAGTTATAAATATTGGAGGTTGATTTTTGTAAATAAAAGTGACTAAATATGTATTTAGAAAAATATATATTTAGATGTCACCATGTGTGTGATTATTTGTATATTATGTGTATTAGTTATATTATTTTAGGACTTGAAATAATATAACTCACCAAAATACCAAGAAATTACAATCCAAAATATTACCAAAGTTTCAAGAATATGAATATATAAATCATACCCAAAATATTGGACAAATCGAACAAGGAATATAACTTACAAAATATTCCGAAAAATTTATTCATAAGTATATTTTGGTAATTAGTATTTTGGACACCAAGAGAACAAAAATATGATTTTTACAATTATTACAAAATATATCACAATTTTTGGACAATGAGAAAATATATTATTTTTGGGAAAGTAAAAATATATATTTTCTTTGAATTATTAGAAGATGTATTATTTTTGAGAGAAAATATATATTTTCTTGAATAAACATTAAACACATTATTTTTTGGTGAGAAATAAGTTTATATATATTTTCCAAATTAAACTTGAGAATATACTCACTCCGTCCCATTAAAAGTGTCCTATTTTGAATTTTCAAAGTCTTTATTTATAAACTTTGACCTTAAATAATTTTGTTTGTGTTAGATAATACTTGATGAAAGTTATATGATTTGAGTGTGTTTTACAAGTGTTTTTATCGGGTTAATTTTCATCAAGTTTTATATAACACAAAAATATATAATTAAAGTCAAAGTTTATAAATAAAGACTTTGAAAATTCAAAATATGACACTTTTAGTGGGACGGAGGTAGTATTATTTTTGAGACGCGTATGAAATTTATAAATATTTTTGCAAAGGGAAAGATTATAAGTAATTTCTCTATGTAATATTTCTTAAAATATATATTTTGGAAATATATATTGATGTATTTTTATTAGAAATATTATTCCGGGAAAGTAATTGTAGGACCGGTTTTCTACTCCCGAACGATTGCGAACCGATATGTGTGACGTGCGGAATCCGTACACGTGCGTGGACCGAACACGAGAACCGTACTAAATCTGTGATTCTATTATAAGATATGAAAAGATACAAGCACCTTGAATCACCAAGCTACTTTCTCTCTCTACTTTCTCTCTCTAGCTCCTATCCTCCAAAGTAGCAAATGCCCAAAAGTCCTAAACTCTAACCCCAACTCTTCTATTTATAGGACAAGGGGTTTAATGAGAAATCTCATTAATTACAGAATTGCCACCTTGCCTTTTCCTACAAATAACAATATAAAGTCTTGTTTCAATCCTTTTCAGCTACGACTCGTATTGACGGAGGCGATAGACATTACTGCACCAACAGACTCCCCCTTGGATATTGCCGCAGTCAATCTCGTAATCTCTTGTCTTTCTCTCTCTCTCTCTCTCTCTCTCTGAGTCTTCTTGATAGTTTGACGTCTTCAGCAAACACAGACTCTCTCTTTCTTGAACAGAATCCCCGTGGATCTGTCTTCAGCTTCAGGTGCCCCTCTTTTGGTAGACTCTTTCTTCAGGCTCCCCCTTTCGTCAAGCTTCCATGCTTTTAGGATCGACACCTGGCTTTCCGGATACAAGCTCCCATTTGCGTCGAGCTCGTCTTCAGACTCCCCCTTAGACTCGGCTATCGGGATCGTAGTCTGGCATAGCATCTGCAATCCTCAAACATTTATAAATGAAAACGTTTTGAACATCCAGGATTAAAAACCTGGCTCTCAGCATAAGCTAAAACATTTCAAATATACGACAGTGAAAGCTTTTTCGATTGTCCAGGAATTGTGACATGGCCCTTAAAAAAACTTTTAATCAAGATCCTGGCTCTAAGATATAATAATATGAATATATCCAGGATTACTTGATTTTCTCCCCCTATCAACAATCTTCAGAGATTTGGCAGTATTAAGTATCCAAAAATGAAATCTAGCTCTTTTCAACAGATTTTAACAATTTAAGCATCCAAATCCCTCACAGTTAATCATCCAAATCCAAATTAATGACCTTGGAGATATCACAAACTGTTTTTGATTTTTGATTTAAAACTACAAGTTTCAAATTAATAAACTTGTTTTATTTTTAGAAACACGATCAACATACTTAGATTTTGACACTCAGCACTCAGACATCGGTTGTCGAAAATAAAACAGAAATCAAAATCTTTTTGTATTTTTCTTGAAATAGAAAGCAGTAGAGAAATATTTACAAACATATTTACAGACAATATTTTTGTTTGAGTTCTTGTCAGAGGATCATATCAGTTTATGACAAATCACTAGCACCGTTGAGCTATAAACACTTTAAGTTCTAAACGATTCACTTAGATTGTCAGTATACTGATCCACTTAAATTTTCACACAAAGTTCAATTGATTCAAGATACGAGATTAGTGTTTTAAGAACTTAAACTTATTCGCGTGTCCCACCACAGAATATACTCCCGTATCAAAATTCCCTAGATTCAGTCTTACAGGTGAATATACCAATTTGATATCTGTATTCTGGGTTAGTGCGAGACCTTGAGAGCTCAGGTATGAACTTCCGTTCAGTCAAAGAGATGAAGGCTCGACTTTAGGGGTGTTCCCTTTAGGGAATCTTTTCTTCAACTGCAATTGATTCATATCTTTCGATATTTTTCAATTTTTATGCAGAGGGTAAGCTTTTTAAAGCGCGTAAAGTATTATACGAGGTCTAGGCCATTGCTTCCGCAATATCAGAAGACCAGGTATAATACCCCAGATATCAAACAGTATAAAGACCTAGTATCTCAGAATCAGGCAATCTCTCAAACAAGATTTCGGGGTTTACCCATATATCCGAGAGATGTTCCCCACGAGATAAGTAAGTATTTGATATTTAGGTTTATATCTCGAAAATAATCTACGAAGCGTGTAAAAACCTACTAGCACATCATCAATGAGACCGTTTATCACATTTTAACATTTTATTTCTTTAGTGTACTGTGATTGTCTACTGATGTACTATTATTTCCTCTTTTTACACAAAACCTCATTTTGAATTTATCATGTTTTTGGCTTTTTCAAATTTTCTAATGTTTTTGGATTTTCTTACATTTAATTACTCCCCCTAAAATTCAAAACATTTTAAAGAAAAAAATTTGACAAACCAATGTAGACAGCTTTGTCTCGCCATCCATTTTCTGCTTCACATGCTCTGTTTTGCAGGAAATATACCCCCGTGATTTACAACACATTGATATTCGACAGTTTGAAAACCATTTTTCAATCTTGTGAAATTAATCATGTTTGTTCCGCCGTGAGGGTTTCGGCATATTCAAGTAACACATTTTTGTAAATTTTTGAATTTTTGACAAAATTTAAAAACAAACATATTTTTTATTTTTCAATTTTCAATTTTTAGGGTTTTTTTGAAATATTGTTTATTTATATACAGAAATGAAACAAACTCCCTGATTTCAGACGCAGGGACCAACAGCCTTCTCTTCTCGTGCCAGGCTGCTCCGACACTCCTCTAACTGACATTCCATTTTCTTCGGAAGCACATGCACATTCAAATTACTCAATTACTTGAACAGGTTAGCCCATGTCTGTTTGACCTTAGGCATTTCGACACAATAAGCTTCATTCAATTTTGGAAAAGTATCGTCATTTTGAACAAACAACTTTTCAACTATTACTTCATCCTTTTTGATGGAATCAGCTTTTAGTTTTGAAGTAGGTTGTGTTTTAATCACCCAGCTTTGACCTTTTGAAGTATTTCTTTTATAAAAATGTGATTCATTTTGAACGTTTTGATTTTGAACAACTTTTGGTTTCCAAAACTGATTTGGTTTCGTTGCATCGATAGTTGTTTTCCAATTTTGTGTTGTTCTAAATCTGGGTGTCTCTGGTTTCCATGTTTGTTGTGAGTCAGCCTTTGACATTTTCGGCTTACAAGTTTGCTTTGAATCAAACTTGGTTGACTTCTGATTCACAACATCAGACTTCTTTTTCTTCTCAACATCAACAAGTTTTAGATTTTGACACTTGCAAGCAAGATGTCCAGTTTGATTACATTTAAAACATGTTCTTTTGGACAAATCTTTGACCTGTTGTTGTTGATTTTTCTGAGCATAGAACTCTTCATTAGACTGTCGTCTAAATTTGAGTTCTTTCTCTTCTTCGGAACTTGTTCCGTGAACAAAATTCATTTTTGTTTGATAATTTGGCATTTCATTTCTTTTCAAATTATGTTTCTTCTTATAACCCAACCCACCCTTCATGTTTTTCTTTTTGTAACCAGGTTTGTTATAAAAAGTTTTGTGACTCTTTCCAGCAAACTTTGGAATCTCAGACTTTTCAATTTCAACCATCTTGAAAACTTTGTCAATCTTTTCTGAAATCACATTCTGAATCGGGACTTCAAGATCTGAGAATAATTTGTCTGATCCAATCATGGTATATACCAATCCTTTTGAATCATCATTCGCATTTTTCTTGGATTTTGAGTTTTTCAGATAACCTTCATGAAAACTTCCTTCATTTTCATCTTGTGATTCAGATTTACCTGTTTCAACTGACTCGTCTTCTTTCAAGACACTTTCAACGACCTTACCTACCACCTCTGAATCACTAGAATCATCAGATTTGGAATAGGTTATATCAATGTTTTCTAGCAATTGATCGACCATGTTGAAAGCCTTTTCCACCTTCTCATCCTCATAGAATGTAAATTTGTCCTCAAACGGTGGTGGAACCTGATGATATTCCGAGCCAATACCTTTCTTGTTTTGCTCAGAATCTTTACCATCCGGTTTTAGATTGAAAATGCGCTCAAGAACATATGAAGAAGCGTGATAACTGTGTAACTTGTTGTTATCTTATTCTAAATCAGCTATTTTGCGCTTTAGCTTAGCAACATCTTCAATGTAAGAGTTTACAACTTGTTGCTTAATTTCATACTGTCGCTTAAGCGTATCAGTTGTTTCAGAACAATATTTCAGTCTCGATTGAACAAGTTTCATTTGACTCTTCACGTCTTCATATGATTCTTTTGTAATATGATATACAAGTTTTATTGAATCGTATTCCTTTTTCATTTCTTGAAATGCATTTTCCTTTTGTAAACACTCTTCAGTCATTTTTGAAACCTTTTCTTTCAAAATATCATTTTCTTTTTCTAAATTCTTGCATTTTTGTGTGAGCTTTTCATCATTATCTTTCAAACATTTTTCGTTTTCTAACATCTCTTTGCATTTATTTTTGAAAACTTCTTCGATTTTAGTGAATTCAAGATCTCTTGTTCTGAATTTTTCATCTTTTTCAGTACAAGCACTGTGTTTCCATGCATTTCTTGCACTCTTCAATAGTTTTATTTAAGACTTCAGAATCAGTTGAAGTATTTACCTCGGTGATTGGCACCTAGGCTTTTGCTTCCATCTGTGTCTGATCAGCTTCGTTCTTCTTCTGTTCCTCACCAATACCAGCACTATCATCCACTTCAACCGAGCTTTCAATCTTCTCATCTGCTTCTCCTTTCTTCTTCACATCATCTTCATTCTGCTGTTCTTCAGTAACAGCTTTATCAACAACTTCTTTTGTTACTTTTTCTTCTTCTAACACTTCTTCAGCTACCTTCTTCAAATCATTCACCAACTCATCAACATTTTTCTTCATTCTTTCTTCATCCCTTTTTTTCAGACTTGCTGTCATTACATCTCTAATGATTTTATCCAGCTTTTTCTTATAATGTTTGTCTTTCTCAACATTTGAATAGTATTCGCCGGACAGGGATTACTGCAAGAACATCATCAAAGACTACTTCTTTTGGATGAACAACTGGTTCCCCGTTCCTGTTGATATAACAATCTCTTTTCTTGTCATATCTTTTATAATTCCTAGCCTCTTCATATTCCATCTCCATCTCTTCAATTCTATACCCAACAATACACCTTTCTCTGTATGTCTTTTCGTTCAGAATCTCTTCTCGAGTTTTCTCCTTTATTTCAGCAACAAATGCATGATGTTTATTCTTTGATACAGTTCTACCATGCGCTGTGAACCTATCATCAATAAGATCATCTTCTGGAAGGAATTCGCTCCAGTCAAACCCTTCATCATCTTGTATCACAACACAAGCTCTTGATTTCTCTTTTTCAGGATTATCTTCAATTTGTTTCAACCTTGGAGATTCCTCTTTGTTCTTGTGATAGATCGCCTTTTGATAATAATCTTCTTTGAATGGATTAGCTCTTTCTTCAACAGCAGAGTTTCAACATTCTCTTTTGAAGTGACCCTTTTACTTGCATTTAAAGCAGGTCACTTTTGATTTGTCGAATCCCAGCTTTGTTGATGGTCCACAGATTGATTGTCTGCCAGTAATGTCCATGAACTGCTGAGCTCTTCGAATGCAGCTTGCCAAACACCATCTTAGATCAATGAGTTCCATCTCTTCTGGATCGATCTGTTCGTAATCTTCCTTTGTCAGTTCGGAATTTCCAATTTTCCCAGCTACCAGATCTTCGTATGATTCTAGAATGGATCCCAGAAGACTCATTTGCTGTTTAGCAGCGTTGATATTCATTGATGAAGACTTCTTTAGCTTTAAGGCGATGTTGCAGAGAATCTCTTCAGGTTCTTCAGAGTTTGATGTTGTTGACGATGAATGATATCCTGGATCGTAACTTGATAAGTTTTTCTGTGGTTCTTTTGACTTTTCAACACTGAATGCCGTTTTTGGTGATTCATTTACAGTCACCTGAGGTACACTGTCCTTGTAGTAAAGACCGACATTCTGTTGATGCGAAGAGTTACTCATCTTGTTCTGTTTCTGCAATTCAAGTTCATGAGTTTCAATCTTTTCAAACAACACATCATTTTTCAAAATAAAAAAAAATGTTTACCACTGATCAGCTCGTGGTAACGCTTCAATGATTTTGTCTATGATTTCTTCTCTAGTTTTTACTATCCCAAACCTGTCAAGTTCAATTTTTAAATGACAAAATCGCTCAATCATTTGTCTCACCAACTCTCCTTTTAAACTGTCAAACAGATCAAATTCCTTTTTTAATAAAGCAATTTTATTCTTTTTGATCTGTTTACCACCCTCTGCTTTAACCCATAAAGCTTCCCAAACTGATTTAGATGAACCGTCATGATCAAGTATTGCAAAAATATCATTTCTAATCGATTGTTGGATTAGAGCAATCATTTTTTGTTCATATGAGAAGTTCTTTTTGTCTTCAACAGATAAGCTTTTGAGTGGGATTTCTTCTCCTTTTGTCATTGACAGGTCTATCGTATCCAAACTCCATGCAAAACCAGCTTTCATGTGCGTAAGCTTTGGCCCAGTTGATAAAACGTTCTTTCCACCATGTGTAGTCCTCAATACTTTCGAGTTTAGGTGGTTTTAAATAAGTTCCATAGAAGTTATCATGTTGAATATTATCATTTATTGCTTTTATTATGGTTTTAGGTGTAACAATTTGAGTTTCCGAAGATTCTGACGTGAAAGCTTTGTAGAACGTGTTGTAAAATTCTTCAGCCATGATGCTCCTTGTTTATCACCTTTGAAACATCGTGAATCACCTGAATCACGAACAAATATGATCAGTTAAAAAAATATTAAACACCTGGATCGGATGGGTATCTAATCGAGTGAGGTCAACCAAAGTCAACAGTATAACAAAGATCGGATGACAACAGATCGGATAGTGATCCGATCGAGTGACGATCCGACACTTGACAATATGCTTTGGATCGGATGGTGATCCGATCGAGTGGTGATCCGACACTTGACCAAGTTGTGTTGAGGATCGGATGGTGATCCGATCGAGTGACACCAACCAAGTATCGGATGGTGATCCGATCGAGTGGTGATCCGACACTTAAACCTGTGACACAAGCAAATAGAGTGATTAGGATCGGATGGCAATCCGTTCGGATTGCCACTCGACACTTGAACCTCAAAACTTTTAAGAACAATGTGCTCCGATCGGATGGTCAACAAAGTCAAACTTTTAATGAATTTCAATGGATCGGATGGTGATCCGATCGGATTGCAATCCGACACTTGACAATGTGAACTAAACAAACAGGTATGCTAAGGATCGGATGGTCATCCGATCAGATTGTCATCCGATCGGTGAACATCAACAAGAACATCAGTAAACATTTTCAGCGAATCGGACAGAAAAATCTTGATATCCCTCAAATTCCTTGGAATTTTGATCTGAAATTTTGTAGGCTTATAGATCAATGATTTTCGCACATAATATCCAAAAATAAGCCAATTTTAACCGTAAAAGCCATGTTAATTTTGCGTTTTTTAGTCTAAAAGTGAAAGAGATGAAAAATGAAGAAATTTGACAAATCTGGATGAAATTTGGATCTGAATCTGATGAGATCTTGTGCGAATCTATGTGTTTGATCCGTGCAATCGAGCTCCAACTCTGATACCACTTGTACGACCGGTTTTCTACTCCCGAACGATTGCGAACCGATACGTGTGACGTGCGGAATCCGTACACGTGCGTGGACCGAACACGAGAACCATACTAAATCTGTGATTCGATTATAAGATATGAAAAGATACAAGCACCTTGAATCACCTTGCTACTTTCTCTCTCTACTTTCTCTCTCAAGCTCCTATCCTCCAAAGTAGCAAATGCCCAAAAGTCCTAAACTCTAACCCTAACTCTTCTATTTATAGGCCAAGGGGTTTAATGAGAAATCTCATTAATTACAGAATTGCCACCTTGCCTTTTCCTACAAATAACAATATAAAGTCTTGTTTCAATCCTTTTCAGCTACGACTCGTATTGACGGAGGCGATAGGCATTACTGCACCAACAGTAATACAAATATTAAGTTTAAGGATACTTAATAAATACAATGGAAATACGTATTCTCGTACGTATATATACACACCGGAATAAGCTACTGAAACTTGGCAAAAATATACAAGTATAAGAATACGGGTATAAATACACCCATCCTTGGGGAATCATTCATGTACAAATACATAAGTGTGACAAGTTAAAATATATTATTTTAACTAATATTCCAAAATGAAGTAAATATAATTTAAGTTAAAATATTTATTATTTTAACAAATAATTATATAACTTGGAATAATATTAAAGACATAAAGGAACGTAACTCAAAGACACTAATTAATACTAAGTCAAGGCACGACCCGCTCGTCTATGTTGGTGCATATTTTGTGACAACAGCTTAATAGTTTGATTATTTAGTCTTTGGATATTTTGTAATGGGCTTAGCATATTGTTTAGGGAGTTAATTAGTATTATGGGCTTGGAGAATGGCCTAGCCCAGACCAAAGCCCATGTGCAAAGCTTGTCCTATATACACAAGGCTTAGCATTAGGGTTAAGGTTCGCCAGTGAGTAGACACTTAGAGGAATTGAGAGAGTGAGAAATCTACAGAGAGTGGCTGAGAGATTTCTTGTGGGTCTTGAATTGATTGTAAACTTCATGTTGGATAATCAATAGAAGACCGGAATAAAAGTGATTGTGTTTGTGTTCTTCTACTACTCGTTTTCTGTGAAATCTGATCTAGGGGATTCCGCACTCTAGGTTAGATCGACGATCCCCGTTACGATCCACACGGATTAGGGAGAGCATTAGGCTCTTGATTGGCTTGGTTCAGAATCGTTGTCTGCAGAAAAATCGAAGTTTTGGACGTTTTTGGAGGCTGTGTTAGGGTTCTGCTGCTGATTTCGGATAAACAGCAAGGATTTCGGATAAAAAGCAAGCATTTCGGATCCATTTCGGATAGAAATCTTGCTTTTTGGGCCAATTTCGGATAAAAAGCAAGCATTTTGGATCCATTTCGGATAGAAATCTTGCTTTTCGGACCAGAAATCTTGAGTTTCGGATCATCTCGGATCAAAAAGTTGCATTTCGGACCAGATTACCTTGCATTTCGGATCAATCAAAAGGATTACGGATCATTTCGGATTAAAGGGTGTTCATTTCGGATCAGAAGGTCTCATTTCGGATCAGATTATTCCATTTCGGACCAGAAGGTGTTTATTACGGACCATTTCTGACCATTCCGGATAAGCATTTCGGATTTAGGACCATTTCGGATAAAAGGTGGAATTTTTCTTGGCTTGCGTAAGAAAATTTTCACTGTTTCGTGTTTAGAAAATTATCCGTAGCTCATCTCAGGAAACCGTTTGAACCGTTGGACTCCTTGGATTTTTAGGACAAAAATAAAAAAAAAACTCTGGAAAATCCCGAAATAGGTTTTGACATTATATATCATTGGAATCGTAATTTCAAGACGAATCTAACAGTGTAATTTGTTAAAAACAGTTTTCGGATAATTTTTGTACGGGTTGTTAGTACGGTTACGGTAAAAGGTCGACAAGGACCCGTATAGGAGTTAGATTTGGATTTTGATTCAGGTTACCAAAATCCATTTGAACTTTTACGTTGCGTGATGGCTAAAATGAATAATGTCAGTGAGACTGTTAAGAATTGGCCAAAACTTATCAAAATCCAGGAATATGCTGACTGGAAAGAGAAGGTTGAGGTATTTATGAAAAATGAGGATATCAGGATGTGGAGCTGTATGATAGATGGCTACATTGTTCCCACACGACGAGTTGACGGGAGAATTATAGTGATTTCTTATGCGAAGATGGATGAATCTGAGAAACAGGTGGTTGATGCTGAGAAGAAAGCTTTAGCAGCAATAAAGATGTCCATGCCTGAGAGTGTGAAACATATCTTTAAGAAGTATGGGACTTCTAGAGAGCTGTAGGAAGCTTTGAACAAACGTTATCAGATCTCTTCAAGAGTGAATACATGTGATCAAGCATTGATAGCTGAGACTGCTGCTGTGAAGATAGGAGAAATAGTTGCTGAGGTCGAAGAAAAGAAGAAAGCTGATGAGGAGAATGCTGAAAAGAAGGATACAGAAGTTTCAAAGGGCTTGAATGATGTAAATGGACTTACAGCAGAGGTGAAGGCATCATCAGAATCTGTAAGTCATACATGTCATAATTGCACTGAACTACAAGGTAAGGTTAATAGACTATCGAAGCAAAACAAAATCCTGTTAGCTGAATTAGAAAAGTTAAAAGAGTCAAATGTTCTTTTGATTACACGAGAGTCAAATTGTTTAAACAAACTCAAATCAAATGAACAGGAAATTAGCAGTTTAACAAGCAAAGTCAATGAACTGTTACAGATCATTGATTTGGCTCGTGAAACTGTGAAAGAAAAGACTAACGAGCTTTCAGAAAAGTGCACAGAATTGGCTGATGCACAAGCCAAAATTGTAGAACTTTAGGGTAAGTTAAACAAATTTGGAAATTCTTCGTTAGTCAGGACTCATATTCAAAAAGGTTTGAAAAGAAGTAATGATAAAACAGGGGTGGGGTTTAGTAAAGCTTCATCTTCTGAAAATCAAGACTACTCTTTTCTACCAACTGAAGATGAGCTAACTGATTTTGTAACCACTGCACAAGTAGTAGTGGATTCGATAGCTGTGGACTTGCCAAATAGTCCAGTTTCTTTGAAAGAATCTGTAGGGTCTAACAGTACACCTCATAAAGTGGATGAGGATACTGAAGACAAAAAGGCCAAAACATTTAAAAAGGGATCAAATAAAAAGAAAAGTTATAAGAAAAGATCATGTTTTAAATGTCACAACAAAGGATATGTGGCGAGTTGTTGTCCTTTGAAGAAAGGTAAACAAAAAGTTGATGAGGTTAAGGATGGGAATCAGGTTGGGTCAAGCAATAATGTAAAATGAAGTTGTCAGACAAAGAAACCTGAATTTCAATCTAAACCCTCAACTTCGAAAAGATTTGATAGACCAAGAAGTAATTCTCCACAATTTAGTCATTATAATGGTAAATCAAATCGGTTTCAAAGTCAAAATAGAAATTTTGGATATCAAAATCGATACCAAACTTCTGGTAATCGAAATTTTCAAAGAAGAAACCAATATAGGAGTTTTAGTAACTCAAATGTTCAACACAATCCAAAATTTTCTCAAAGTTCATGGTATGAGAATGGGAGAAGAAGGTATCAAGATAATAATTTTCAAAGGTCAGAAAATTCGGGAGTTTATTGGAACTCTCGCAATCAAAGACCTAGTGGAAATTATCAATCTTGTTCAACAACGGGTAAGCAATCCAAGACTCCAGTTAGGAGTGATGGATATTGGATGGATGTTCCTGTAATGGATGAATCTGGAAAACCCAAGACTATCAGGGCTTGGGTTCTCAAGTCTAACTGAGTTGTTGAGATTGTGCAGGATAACCAAGAAGGACTGTTGATGTGTTCAATAGTGGTTATTCCTGTAAAGCATCTGAGGTGAATAGTAGGTTAAAAATTGGTAACGAACTATTTACTTCTGTGATTGTTATGATTATTCTAACTTTAAACGTGAAAAGCTTTTGTTAGATTTAAAGTGGGAGTCTATTTGTGTTTGTAAATTTGTGTTTTCAAAACTTACTCCATGAAAACAAAAATTTAGGGGGAGAAATTCCTCTAAGCCAAAAAGAGTTTAGATAGTGAGTGTGTTTAGGGGGAGTAAGTTATAAAATTTTAAAAATCCAAAAACATTAAAAAATTAAAAACATAAAAAAAATTGAAAAAATGAGATTTCATGGTGTGAAAAAGAAGAAATGATAGTACATCAGCAAGTTAGACTGTCACACTCAAACTGAATTAAAATTGCTTAAGTGTGATAGCAGCTTCATCATATGATGTACCAGTAGGCAAAAGCATGAAATAATCAACTTACCAATGTGATATAAACCTAAATGAACTGAGTATGAGTGGGGAACACATCAGTGGTGTATGGTTTAATGAGTTTAAACCTTGCGTTGATAGATTGCCAAAATCTGAGGTTTTGGGTCTTTATACTGTTATTTCATCTGGGGATATCAGGGTTGTCCTTCTGCTGCATCCAGATACATGCTGACCTAGGCACAACCAGGATATCTTAAAAGAGCTAAAAATGCCAAAACCTTGAAAATGAAGAAGCTCTCCTAGAGAGTCATTCAAAAAGTGCAAAAACCATAAATCGTACCAAAAATGGTATTTGTCTTAGCCCTCGTTAGATATTTTGGTCTCTTTGTTGTACGGAAGTACTAACCTGATCACCAATTATCTATCATTGAAATACAAAACGGATGAATTCAATATACTCACCTACTACGATGAATCTTTGTGCATACCTTGATCGCGGGGGTATATCCTGAAGTGGGACACACTAGTATATCAGAAATAATATTACCTTAACGTATCATACGGTAATGGTACTTGAAATGTTCATGCATTTTGTTTAAATGGATAAACAATACTGGTAATCGTCTTGGACTGCTTTTCACGAAAAATTATATACAGAATTATCTAATTGTGTGAAAACAGTTTGATTTTTGTTGATATGATCTTCTTGCACATGATTCTCACAAAAAAAAAAGTATTGTAAATATTTTTGAGTTTATTTAGTTTAGTTTGTGTTGAAAAATATCAAAAATACCAAAACTATTTCCTTTTAAAAGATATCCCATTTTGAACTAACAGATAGTTGTTTTTGCATGATAAGATAAAATGTTGGTTTATCTTTTAATGTGAAAAAGACTAATGGTTTTTCGAGATACTTGCTTGTGTTGCTAAACAGATTGATGTAGTTATCAAAATGAAGTGCAGAATACAAGTAAAGTTCAAATTGAGAGTGAAGTGAAGAATGTGTGAAGATGCATGGTAGGATCCTTCTACTACATTGCAGAAAGAAAGAGATATGAAAGAGTTGAAGTTTACTTGCTTAACCAAAGATTGCTAGTTCACTGATCTACAACGAATGAAAGTTTTGGAGATTGGAAGCATCAGCTAAGGGGGAGTTTGTTGATGTCAGAAACTGTGTAGCTGACGCTATCCAAAGACCAAAAGAACACAAGATGTTTGAAGACAAAGTTACACTATGAAGCTATTGTCAAGGGGGGTTTGTTGGTGCATATTCTGTGACAACAGCTTAATAGTTTGATTATTTAGTCTTTGGATAATTTGTAATGGGCTTAGCATATTGTTTAGGGAGTTAATTAGTGTTATGGGCTTGGAGAATGGCCTAGCCCAGACCAAAGCCCATGTGCAAAGCTTGTCCTATATAAACAAGGCTTAGCATTAGGGTTAAGGTTAGCCAGTGAGTAGACACTTAGAGGAATTGAGAGAGTGAGAAATCTACAGAGAGTGGCTGAGAGATTTCTTGTGGGGCTTGAATTGATTGTAAACTTCGTGTTTGATAATCAATAGAAGACCGGATTGAAAGTGTATTGTGTTGTGTTCTGTTTCTACTCGTTTTTCTGTGAAATCTGATCTAGGGGATTCCGCACTCTAGGTTAGATCGACAATTCTGTTACGATCCACACGGATTAGGGGACCTACAATATTAAAAAAAATTAAAAATTGAAAACAAAAATTAAGCCAAAAAGAGTTTAGTTAGTGCGTGTGTTTAGGGGGAGTAAGTTATAAAATTTTAAAAATCCAAAATCATTGAAAAATGAAAAAAAAATTAAAAATTGAAAAATGAGATTTCATGGTGTGAAAAAGAAGAAATGATAGTACATCAACAAGTTAGACTGTCACACTCAAACTGAATTAAAATTGCTTAAGTGTGATAGCAGCTTCATCATATGATGTACCAGTAGGAAAAAGCATGAAATAATCAACTTACCAATGTAATATAAACCTAAATGAACTGAGTATGAGTGGCGAACACATCAGTGGTGTAGGGTTAAGGTTAGCCAGTGAGTAGACACTTAGAGGAATTGAGAAAGTGAGAAATCTACAGAGAGTGGCTGAGAGATTTCTTGTGGGTCTTGAATTGATTGTAAACTTCATGTTGGATAATCAATAGAAGACCGGATTGAAAGTGATTGTGTTTGTGTTCTTCTACTACTCGTTTTCTGTGAAATCTGGTCTAGGGGATTCCGCACTCTAGGTTAGATCGACGATTCTGTTACGATCCACACGGATTAGGGGACCTACAGTCTAATAAACCGAAGTACGTTGTAGGTAGTCATGTACACCAGAAGAAGCTTTGAGTTACAGTTGGATACGAAGAACGCAGGATTGTGAGTTCATCTCCCCCTTTTCTTTTAACTGTTTTTGTTTTATAACTTCGGGGGTGAAGTACATATTACAAAATGTTTACAAACAATTACAATTGGTATGGTTAGCTAAGGAATGTACTGTTAGATCATGTGAATGGGTAGGCGCACTCTTAAGACCATTAATCCTCGTAAGTGGACCGAGGGGAATGAGTGATAGATTTATTTGGGTGTAGCGAGCCCACACCCATGTGGACCGGGGTTTGCCCATGAGGTGACTGTGTCTTACAGCCGGAAGCTCGGTACAAAATCTGCTAGGTTTGAGCCTTCCTACGCCGTTGCACAGATGTTAATGGCCTTGCAAACCGTTAATTTATCTGTTTCCTTGTTTGCTTTCATACCGGGATTTACAAATACAAACATACATACTTACTTATAATGATTACAAAGTCTATTCGAGCTCACACACTAAACACATGAACTCGCTCAACTTTTGTTGATGTTTTCAAACTACATGTATTTCAGGAAACTAAGTATGGATCTGGCGGGCGTTGGAAGTTTTCGAGGGTTGTTTGGAATAAAAGATGTCATCCGGTGTCTAAGGATTTGGATGGTGTATCTTATCCTGGATAAGATACCTAGTCCAAAACCTAGTTTTTAGTAGTATCTTGTGTCGAGTCCTTATGGAACTCTAAAACAATTTGAATGGTTTGTAATTTGGATTTGAAGTCTATTTTTGGATTCTAAAACAATGTTGTTATGATGCTTTAAAAACTTAATCAATGGATGAACATCTCTGGTTTAATCATATAGTTGTTTGTTATGGTTGAATGCAATGATATTAATCAAGTCACACATAATCACGCTTACACAAAAGTCAGGGTGTGACACTATAGGAGTAACGCACCGCCCGTGAATGTGAGGTCATGTTAAGTCATTAAACTTTTCAATAAACTTTGGGTTGACTTGAATATTCACATGCCAGTTTAATGTTAGTCTTGATAACTTGTTTTATTGTATTTGAACCAATGTTGTACTTTGTTTCGCATGATGTAATGTGACAATTTGTACCAACGAAAGGAAATCAGTTTATTTAAATTATTGTCTCTTTTAGTGTTATTTTATAATGAGCAATCTCGTTTTTATCTCGCTCCGATGTTTCCGCCATCGATTGGGGTGTGACAAATATTCCCATAACCGCCTGGGAGTTATTTTAGGATTTCAATATGTTTTTTTTAAGATCTTTTAAGAATCTGTGATTTATTTATCATCTTGTATAAATCTTTAAGATCCCAAGAAGTTATCATCATCATTGTAATACGGTTTTTTTCTGTTCTGTGCGAAAATCTATTGTGTGGTGTTTTAAACCTGCATTCATGGTGTTTTAAACATGTAGTCCAGTATATGTTCTTCGTATGGTGTTTTAAACCTGCGGTCTAGTATGTGTTCTTTGTATGGTGTTTTAAACCTGCATCCATGGTGTTTTAAACTTGCAGTCCAGTATGTGTTCTTCATATGTTCTTCGCATGGTGTTTTAAACCTGCATTTACACATGCATTCATGGTGTTTTACACCTGCATTCCAGTATATGTTCTTCGTATGGTGTTTTAAACCTGCATTCCAGTAGGCTTCATATCATGCTATACGTAATTTTTATATCTGGCTTCATATCATGCTATACGTAATTTTTATATCTATATAAATATAACAATATGGTACTCATATTAAAGATAAAAAAGCTCGTTATTAAGGTGTAATTTTTTTTTAAATGTTACGTATAAAAAGTTATTGACGTTCGAAAAAGATCGGTGGAACTTGCATGTGCATTAAAGTTGATGGTAGATTCTTTATTTAAAAATACAATATAAAAAGACACTATTACTCTTAATCTAGCCAACTAGTCAAAAAATAAAACATAATTTACATTTTAAGCCCTTCTTGATCTCAACCATTAACTACAAGATTTAAGGGTTTAAAACACTTCTTACATTTCTCACAAAACCACCCCTCTTTACACTAACCTCACCCTATATATATATATATATAGAAATGGGATCAGGAGAAAACGCTCAAAAGTGTGATAACGGTGAGAACGCTTCCTGGCCCAACACGTGTCACGCCGCTTAGAAAAGGGCGGAGGGGCTTTTTTGTCCTTTCATCTTCTGCTTTTCTAGTTCCGCTTTTCCCAATATTGTTTTAATTTTTGGTTTTTAAGATTTTGGCGTTAACCAAATTCAATAATTAATGGCGTTTAATGGTTTCATTGTATTAACATTTTGGCGTTTATGGCGTTTATTCAAATCGTATGCCATTGGAACCCAGAGGGTCAGGAAATCTATTTGAATGGCGTTTTCCAAGGCGTTTTAAACAAGATGACTCATTGTTCTATTATTTTTTATAAACATTTTGGCGTTTGTGTTATCTTGGCGTTTTACTATTGTTAGATTATATTTCAACCACAGGAAAAAAAAATACAAGCGAAAAAAATACAAGCGAAGAAAATAAATTAAAAATCCTAATCGGATCTCTCTTCACAATCTTCACTGTCATCAGTCTCTCTCTTCTTTAATAGTACCAGAACTGTCACCAAATATATGGTGTTTTATGTAAAACTTAACAAACCCATTGGTTTGATTATTTTGCCTGCTCGTCTGTTGAACTGCTTTTTTTTGTGAATGTTTGGGGACATAGATCTATGGCGTGTGAGTGGATTTTTCGCTTTTTCTTTATCTTGATCTTCATCTTTATAATCAACCCACTCTTCAGTGTCATTGATCTCTTCTCCACATCCAAACTTTCTTCAAAAACAAAAAAAATACAAAATGCCATATGACTGGCATCAGTATCTTTTTCTTGAATTTTTGTCCATCTCATGCAGCAAAATCTTTCTGTGTTACTCCCTTCTGATAACAATTCATTCAGTGAAACTTCACGAAGAACAATTATGAATATCCAAGAAAGCATATTAGCCATCTTTGATTTTTTTATTTTTTGGCGTTTTACAGTGAGTAGTATTTAGTAGTATTGGCATTTGTTTTTTTTTTTTTATCAAAAGTAAGTTGCTGAGACGTATCATTTTATAGGATGTCTTTTTGGCGCCTAAGTTAGGCGGTGCGTTATTATAATAAAGTATTCGTCTTTTCAGTTATTGTTTGTAATTATTGTTTTTGATAAGCTTTTATCTCTGAAGTCTGTAATACGTCCCATCTTTCAAGTTTGGCGTTTTAGATTCTAATATAATAAATTTTCCCTATCTTCAGTATTACTGATTTGTATTTACTGTTTCTAGTTACATTTTCATGTTTGCCTTTTTTTTATTTATTGTTTTTGGGCTTTTTATAATACTTTTTCAAAGTAATTTTATTATAGTTTGGGAGTTTTTGGGGGCGTTTAACGGGATGATATCGTTTAAACAAGCATTTTGACAGTTTTGGCGTTTTTATTATATATGGCGTTTTTATTATATAACAATCAACTGAAAAGGAAAATAAAAAAAGAATACATAAACAATTGATCTTCCAAATCTTCACTGTCACCAGTCTCTTTCTTCTTTTTTGAATCATGTTAACTGGCTGGTTTGACTTTCGTATGATTCATTTTGTTTTTTTGTTTTTCAAGTAGTTTTTTGTGTGGCTGTTTGGAAGCACAAAGTCTGACATCAGCATCTTTTTCTTGAAGATTTGTCCATCTCATTCAGCAAAATGTTATTGAGTTTAGACCCTTCAGCCAACAATCTTGAATTTCACAATGAACGATGTTTGATTTTTTAACTTTTTTGGCGTTATACCGATGAAAAGAACGCCACGAAATAAGAGCACCTTAAACCTCAAAATTTGATCATGCTAAATGTTTTGGTCAAAAATTACCGAAGCAATTAAGTGATCAAATTAGTTAAGTGAGGTACTGTGCTTAAAAGGTGTGTCGAAAATGTTCAAGTTAAGTTGTTTGCAAAAACAGTTTGAGGATACAGCTCAGGATACAGAGCTGTATTTATGATCAAACAATGAGCAAAAAAGGTAAAGGGTGACACCGGATATACGAGGAAAGCCTTTAATCAATCTAGATCGCCGGCACAAAACCTCGGGAGCTGACAATCGCAGCTGCCTTGTTCTTCTATTACTTCAAATATCAGGATACAGTGCAGGATATGATGCGGATCGACTAGGTGTTACAATGTAATTTGAGTACAGGTGTTTGTGTGTAGTGATTGCTAGTAACTAGAGAGTAAAGTGTGCGAATGAAAGTGAGTTCCTTAACTTGATCCGATCATACTATTTATAGCTAAACGAAAACAACTAACTTTCCTATTAAACCGAGATGCCCCGAATATTCCCAAGTAAACGTTGCAGTCCTGGTCTTTCGGAATCAACGTCTTTATTTCAACTGATTTGCCCGAGTCTTGGGGGGAAGAAGTCTTCTTGAACGTTGGAGACTTGCAACTCTTAATCTGCACGTGATTAATTCAGCCAATACCAGGATATCGTACCAAGATGTTACCAATATCCTGACCCGGTATCCTGATCACAAATAAACAATCAAAAGCAGAATATTAGTCAGGATATATGTTCAGAAAATGACCCATAACAATTGTCCCCAAAATATATCTGTTGGTATACCAATCCAACGGATATATTTTAAAACCTTATCTCGTAAACCGAGGCAATTAAAACGAGGTGACGGTCAAGATAGCAATGTGTAACTTCCTACGCGGTTTTCACTCGATGGATATCTACTACGCCCCTATATCTTCTCTCTTTTTGTTTGAAAACCAGATATCATCAACGGAGTCTCCAGGTAATTCCTTACTTCTTCTTCATTTTCCGTCAATCTCTTTTCTTTTACTTGCAATGGCCACTAGAACTTTTTCTCAAACCGGCAAATCGTCCGAGACCTTTATCCAGCAAAATCTTCTTAAAAATCCCGAGAAGGAGATCTGTGCTTTTGATAACGCAGACATTGCAGCGCTGAGAGCCTCCGGCGCTTTCCCTGATGGCACGGTCTTTAGACCATTTGATCAATCAATTCGATCGGACGTATCTTCTGCTGATTGGGCCTGCTTCCCGGCATACCCTTTCTCGCTAGGTCTTCGGTACCCATTTCCCGAGTTTATGATGCAATTCTTCCGAACCACTGGTATCTCCTTTGCACAAAACATGCCCATGGTTTGGAGAGTACTGATTGTACTCAACCAAATCAAAAATCTTCATTGTCCTGACCTCTGCATCGAGGATATCCCAATCGCCTATCGCCTCCGGTCACATGGTTCTAGTCGATTCTTGCTTTTTTCAACTTCCAGTAAACCCCTCATCCTTAAAGCTTCCAAAAACGAAGATGGATGGCAACGCAAATTCTTTTTCGTCAAGCGAGATTCCATCTACGAAGGTGCTAGCCTTCCGGTGGAGTGGTTAACCACCGGTAGGGTTTAGGGCTTCAAACATATCCATAGAAACTTTCAGGCTTCTGTCTCGTGCTAATATTTTCTCATTTGGTCTTTTTCGCAGTGAACTTTAAGGAAGTAGCTCCCCCTACTACAGAATCTGAGAAAAGGATTAAAGCAATTTACCAGCTACTAGAAGGTGATAGGAGTTTTTCTACACACATCCCAAGCTCCAGTCAATATTCATCATCTGAAATATCCGGTAAGAGTTATTTTGTAATATAATTAATTAATGCAATATAACGAAAGAGCAATAAGGATTTAGAATTCCCCCTTTATGCAGCACCAGCCAAGATACCCGAGGTTTTCGATCTTGAGGAGCTGGATAGTTACTCCGACCACGTCCAAGTCAAGAAGGAACCCAGTCCCAAGGCTACGGCTTCATCTAAGCCCAGCAGCTCCACAGTCATCATCATACCTAAACCTTCGCCAGCCACAAAGCCCCGGGGTTTAAATTCTCGCAAGAGGAAAGAGACCGATTCACCCATCATCTCTGACACATTCCCTTATGAGAATCATGGGTTCATTGAGGCAAGCGGGTTTATGGCCTCCTTTCTTAATCAGGTATAAATTCCCATTCCACATCCTGCACATATATGTCAGTCCTATATCCTAGTTTTCATTATACCTATGTTTCTGGATACAGGGCCTTGAGCGTTTAGTTCATTTGTATCAAGAATCATGTAGGCTCATCAAAACACTTGAGTCCAAGTTGAAGAAAGCTGAGGTTACCATTTCTGATCAAGGCATGATTGCTGCGGCCAAAACTCAACATTACGTGGACAAGTTCAAGGCCATGACTCAGGAGCACCAAGCCGCTCTCAAAATAGCCACTCGCGAAGCCCAAACTCAACTGGATGCTGTACATGCCCAACACGAGCAGGATATGGCTACTTACCGGGAAAGCCTCAAAGGTTCTGTTGTTATCTCTCTCTCTTGCAGGCTCGACTAAAAATGGCTCACGAGGCCAAAGCCCTGGGCTTCGAATGTCCTTCTTGGAACGTCGATGCCTGGGAGACCAAGCTAAAAAATCTTGGAGGCCAACCCATAGAACATCCCGTTAAGTCTGCAGCTGCAGGATCTCCAAAGGCGATGGAAAAATCATCAGGTACCGGCGACAAGACTGAGAAGGATATTCAGGCTGATCCTGAGGCGAATGCTGGTGAAGATGCGATGATTGAAGAAGGCGTTGCCCCCTAGAACTCGTTTCTTTAAATTTGATGCTTATGTTCGAACAATTTTACTTCTGCATTAAAACAACTTGATAGCCGAAGGTGGATGGGTCCTAGGTTTTAGGATGAAGACTTCGGTTATCAACTAGTATTGCTTATTTCAGATAATTTCATCTTTCGATTTACTTGCTGTTGCCTTTCAATTTTTATTATGCATTAGTTAGTTTAAATTTTAGCTTCTCAAAATTTGTGGAATTACTTTTTGAAAATATCCTGATCAATATACTCAGTGGTATCCTATGAAGACTTTTGTCAAATAGAACTTCTCATAATCCAGACAATTTCGACAAAGTTTCTAAAGAATAAAAGATAGTTTATTTTTCAAAATCCATTTTGATAACACTTGTTTGACCAGAGTATTTATTTTCAACCCAAGTATTATCTCCCAATCAAATATCCTGAAACGTATCCCGAAAACACATTATGAAAACATACCCTAAGGATATATTCTCATCAGGATATTCGAGCCTTAAACATAGTTTTAAAAGTTTAAACAACTTGCAAAGGAAAGATCTTACCAGGAATAGGGTGTAGCCCTAGTATCGAACTTTTAATCCTTTTGCAACTTCTTCAACTAAGATGTCCCCAGTCCGAAATACTTAGTGCATTGAATTTGATTCTTCAAGCTTTTCACAATCGTCTTAGGAGGAATGTCCCTTGTGCATAAAGTCTTCGAACACTTAGAAAATTTTCAAGTTCTAACTGTTTGGACAGTTCTTGTGTTACTGGGGTAAAACCCAAAAACATACTGGAGATAAAATCCTTAGTATCTTGGGGAAAATCCCATAGGTATCCTGGGGAAAATCCCAAATTTTCATGCGCTGCAGGCGGGAGTGTATAAACTCCAAGACTTAGAAAGGAGATAACCTTTAAACCTTAGAGAGTATGAAAATACCCTTCCGTGAGAGAGGGTGATCAATCCTCATATACCTTGAGAATCCAGGATATAGCCAACAGTGACGAAATTGTCAACCACTTTTACATGAACTGGTCCCGCCACCTTGAACTATTCCTAGATAACTTGCGCTCCAGGCGGGGTGTTTAAACCCAATTCGAGAGAAAGGTGAATACCTTTAAACCTGTGAAGGGATCAGTATCCCTTAAACGTGAGAGAGGGGGCCAATCCTCTGATCTTTCGAAGTATCCTGAATGTATATCCTGGATCTACATCCCGAAACATATACTGCAAAACAACTGCAAGCTAAGGTGGGTGTTAGCCTGGCTAACACCCCTCCGATGCTTAAGTCAGTAATGGGTTAAAGCAATAAATAATATTAAAATTTAATAAAAGAGATAGAATCCATACCATCCTGAGCTAGAATTTAGATTCCTAACTCACTTTAAATAGAGCTTTAGGTGTATAGCATTCCAGGATCTTGGTAGCATATCCCCCTCCATATCCTTGAGTCGATATGCTCCTTTCCCTGATTCTGACTCAATCTCATAGGGTCCTTCCCATTTTGGGGCCAACTTTCCATCAGCAGGATTAGTAGTATTCTGGAAAGCCTTTCTTAATACCCAATCTCCGACCTGGAACCTTCTGGTCCTTATATTCTTGTTATATGCTTTAGATATCCTCTGTTGATATGCCGCCATCCTTAGTCTTGCTGCGTCTCTCGTTTCATCAATAGTATCTAATTCCTGGCATAGGACTTTAGGATTCTTCCCAGGATCCCGGAGGTTGGATCTTGCCGAAGGTATTACCATTTCTGTCGGGATCACCGCTTCTGCTCCAAATACCAAGGAAAACGGGGTTTGGCCAGTCGCATTTTTCACCGTCGTTCTATCGGCCCACAAAACAAAGGGTAGTTCTTCTGCCCATCTCCTTTTTTTAGCTCCTAGTCTCTTTTTCAGGTTGTTAACAATTATCTTGTTTGAAGATTCTGCTTGTCCATTTGCTTGAGGATGCACCGGTGTAGATGTAACCATCTTGACTCCCCAATTCTTACAAAAGTCAGTTGTTCTCTTACTTATAAACTGAGATCCATTATCACAAATAATTTCAGCTGGCACTCCGAACCTAGTCAGGATATTCCTTTTTATGAAAGATACCACTTCTTGATCTCTAACTTGAACGAATGCTTCAGCTTCGACCCACTTAGAAAAATAATCGGTCATTGCCAACACGAAGACCTTTCCTCCTGGAGCCTTTGGCAATTTTCCTACTATATCCATTCCTCACTTCATGAATGGCCAAAGGGAAGCTATAGGATAAAGTGGCTCGGCCGGCTGATGTAATATATTACTGTGCCTTTGACATGCATCGCATCTTCGAGCATATTATGCAGCATCTTTTCTCATGGTTGGCCAATAATATCCTATTCTTAATACCTTTGAGAATAACGACCTGCCCCCAGTATGGTTACCACAATCCCCTTCGTGTATATCCTGAAGCACTTTCTTGGTTTCGGGATCCTCTAAGCACCTCTGATATGGTCCTGCAAGAGATTTCTTATACAAGACATTATTTATAATAGTGAATCGTGATACCTTCATTCTAAAGGCCCTAGGATTCTCATCCTTTGGGATGTGTCCTTCCTTGAGATATCTTATGATTGGAGCCATCCAAGACTTAGGATCCTTCTCAGAATACTCATCATCAGGATCCCGAACACATCCCACTTCCTTATGCTGAGGGATCCATCGCAGGATATAGGATGTGTAATATTGGTATTTGGGTTCCTTCCGGTATCCTGACTGATGATTCTATATTTGCCAAGGCATCAGCTTCAACATTATCCTCTCTTGGTACCTGTTCAAGTATAAAAATATCGAAATATTCTGCTAATTTTTTGAGAATTTCGAGGTACTCGATTAACTTCTCACCTTTAACTGCATAGGTTCCATTAAAATGATTAGTAATTAACAAAGAATCAACATATACTTGCAAACTGCTGATATTCATACTTTTAGCCAATTCTAATCCTGCAATTAAAGCTTCATATTCTGCCTCATTATTAGTGGCAGGAAACTCACATCTAATAGCCTGGGGTAATATGTCCCCCTGTGGCGATTTTAGTAGTATACCCAAACCTACACCTCTTACATTAGATGCACCGTCAGTATATAACGTTCAGGATTCTAAGTTCTCTCCTAGCTGTTGTACTTCTAGGTCTACTTCATTTTGGATATCACTACTGAAATCAGCCACAAAGTCAGCTAAAGCCTGAGACTTTATGGCATTTCTAGGTTCATACACTAGATCATATGCACTTAATTTTACTGACCACTTAGCCATCCTACCTGACATCTCTGGTTTCCTAAGCACATTTTTTACAGGATAGTTGGTTTTAACATGAATCCTATATGTTTCAAAATAATGTCTAAGTTTTGTTGACGCCATAACTAGGGCTAATATCAGTTTCTCTAAGTGAGAATACCTAGTTTCAGCATCTAATAAACTTTTACTAACATAGTAAACAGGAAACTGCTGACCTTCATGATCCTTTACAAGGACAGCACTTACTGCATTTCCTGATACTGCAAGATACAGGGATAATGGTTCACCATCCTCAGGCTTCATCAACAGGGGTGCAGTTGAAAGATACTGCTTCAGATCCTGCAAGGCTGCTTCATGCTTTTCATCCCACTTGAATTTCTTATTTTTCTTCAAAATATCATAAAATTCCTTGCATTTTTCCGAGGATCTCGAAATAAATCTGTTCAATGCTGCTACTCGGCCTGTTAATCGTTGAACATCCTTCATATTTGAAGGAGATTTGATATCCAAGATAGCTTTAATCTGCTCCGGGCTTGCCTCTATCCCTCTTTTAGTTACCATATATCCTAGGAACTTTCCTGGCCCCACTCCAAAATGGCACTTAGCAGGATTTAGCTTCATGTTATACTGATCCAGGATATCAAATGCTCCCTTAATATCCTGGAGGTGATCCTCAGCCTTTTTAGATTTCACTACCATGTCGTCGATGTACACCTCCATAGTGTCCCCCAGTTTGTCTTTGAACATCATGTTCACCAATCTTTGATATGTTGCACCTGCACTTTTTAAACCAAAGGGCATAGCAGTATAATACTAAATACTTGTGGGTGTCATGAACGCAGTATCCTCCTGATCAGAGGGTTCCATTTGGATTTGCTGGAATCCTGATGAGGCATCCATGAAGGTTAACATCTCGTGGCCAGCGGTAGCATCCACCATTGAATCAATATGAGGTAGAGGAAACGGGTCTTTGGGACAAGCTTTGTTTAAGTCTGTGTAATCTACACAAACTATCCATTTCCCGTTTTTCTTTTGTACCACAACTACATTCGCCAGCCATTTAGGAAACTTTACTTCCCTAATCATCTTGCTCCTTAGTAGTCTTTCAACTTCCTCTTGGATAATCACATTTCGCTCCGGAGCAAACTTACTTCTCTTTTGTTGGACAGGCTTGAATGACCTGTCAATACCGAGTTTATGTGTTATAATATCCTTAGAAATACATGTCATATCCTCGTGCTTCCACGCGAATGTTGACATCTTGCATCTCAAAAAATTAGTCAATTGATCTTCAATATCCTGAGGGATATTGGTTCCCACGAGCACCGAGATATCCGGATTATTCTGATCCAGGACCACTTTCTTTACATCCTGCTCTGAAGCCTCCATGATATCCTGGCCTCGAGTCTTTAATTGCTATGCTGCACTAGGCTTTGTTGAGGATTTCATCGAAGAAGAATAACACTCCTTTGCTTCCTGTTGATCACTTTCCACCTTGACAACTCCCCAAGGAGTAGGGATCTTGATGCATTGATGGTAGGTTGACGGAACAGCTTTCATATCATGGATCCAAGGCCTACCTAGTATAATATTATAGCAGGATAGAGAGTCCATGACACAAAAGCGCTGCATTGAGTTAACCCCTTGAATATATACGGGCAACTTTATTTCTCCCACGGTATTCCTAGCTTCTCCGCTGAAACCAACGAGCACGGTGGACTTTGAAGTGATATCCATTGGGGATACATTCATCCTCTTCAATGTTTTCAGCTGGATTATGTTGACTGAGCTGCCATTATCCACCAATATCCTGCGTACAAAATGGTTAGCAACATATAAGGTTATTACTAAAGCATCATGATGGGGATCCTGGACTGTATCCCTGTCATCATTGTCGAAGGTGATGACTTTGTCAGTCGTGAGGGTTGACACTCTCGTTGGCTTATCTCCCATCTCTGCCTTAGCTTCCTTCGCGTGTCTTTTTGCTGCAGAATACGATGTGCCGCAAATGTCGGATCCTCCTGAAATAAAGTTAATTATTTTTGCATCCGCAGGAGGTGATGCTGCACGCTCAGGATCCTGGCCCTTATTCTTCTTTCTTCCCAAGAGGTCCTTCAAATATCCCTTACTCAAGAGATAACTTATTTCCTTTCTCAAAGCGATACAATCTTCAGTAATATGCCCGAAATCCTCATGGAAGGCACACCATTTAGACTTGTCCTTCCAATCAGCCTTTTGTTGATTCTTTCGGGGCCACCTTGCTTTGTCTCCTAAACCCTGCATAGCATACATTAGTTCAGGTATGTTAATAGAAAAACAATATTCAGACAACTCAGGATATTCCTCAGGATCCTCATCTTCAACAGCGTTGACTTTTTTGCTATCATTTCTGCCATATGGCTTTGAGCGATATTGCTTATACGAGGATTCCAATTTTCTGTTGGTTGACTCATAGGTCGTGGACGAATTCATTCTTTCTTGCATCTTTTTGTCATCCTCTAGCCGAATGTATCTTAATGCCCTGTTACGAGCTTCATCCAGATTCCTGCAGGGATTCATTACAAGATCCTGGTAAAACTGTGAATCTTTTTGCAATCCCATCTTGAAAGCCTGCACAGCTGTTGGAACATCAAGGTGCGGGATATCTAAGGATTCCCGGCTAAACTTATTCACATAATCCCTCAAGGATTCCTGAGGTCCTTGAGTTATCCTGTAAAGGTCACTGGTTAGTTTCTCAAAACTTTGGCTGCAGGAAAATTGACTATTAAATAAATTAACTAAATGGGCAAAAGAAGTAATTGAGTGAGGAGGAACGTTTAACAGCCATTTCAAGGCTGATCCTGTTAAGGTGGAGCCGAAACACTTGCACAAGCATGCTTTTTTGAGATCTGGGGGAATAGGATTAATTTCCATCCTTTCCCTATACTGGGCGATATGCTCCTCAGGATCCGTAGTTCCGTCGTAGAGTTTCATGTTGGGGGTTTGAAATCTTTTTGGGATTTCAGCATCACAAATGGGATATGCAAACCGTGATATCCTGTGGCTATCCTGAGATACTTCGGGAATTGGCTGCACCACCCCAGGTACACTAGATATCATGTCCTTCAGCTTCTGAAGCTCTCTAGACAGTGCTGACGTCATACCTACATCCTGCAAAGATCCAACACCGTTAGTAGCAAGAGTATTATTATTATTAGATACATTACCGTTCTGAGGATTCTGGCCATATCCTGAAGCATATCCTGAGCTTCTCACAGTTGACATTCTAACTGATGAGGGTATCTTAGGAGTATGATTCTGGGAATGGCTAGGCACAATATTTCCTCGGTTATCCTTGGTATAAACTGCAGAACTGAAGTTCAAAGCCCTAGGTTGCAAGGGAGTGACAGTATCTTCAGCAGGCCTGCTCGAGCCGGATTTCAAGAGTTGTATTTCTCTCATCAGCATCTGATTAGTTTCCTGCTGCTGCCTCATCTGTTCCTGTACACTACCAAACAAATTTAAAATCTCTTCGTTAGAAGCCAAAACAGGACCGGATTCCTGGACATTGCGAGCAGGGATAACATCCCGAGCCACACGAGTCTCGGTTCCTTGCGAAGAGGCTTGCATTCTCGGAGGAGGTGGTGGAAGCACCGAACCAATTGTTGCTGAGGTTGTAGCAGACACGGTGGAAGAGCTCATGTTTGATCTTGAGGCCATTGAAAATAGTGTGGCAAAAAGTTTCGAAAATAGAAAACCAAGTAACGATTTTGCAAAAGTTTTTAATAGAGATAGCACCACTTGCCCCATGGTGGGCGCCAAATTGTTTTGGTCAAAAATTACCGAAGCAATTAAGTGATCAAATTAGTTAAGTGATGTAGTGTGCTTAAAAGGTGTGTCGAAAATGTTCAAGTTAAGTTGTTTGCAAAAACAGTTTGAGGATACAGCTCAGGATATAGAGCTGTATTTATGATCAAACAATGAGCAAAAAAGGTAAAGGGTGACACCGGATATACGAGGAAAGCCCTTGATCAATCTAGATCGCCGGCACAAAACCTCGGGAGCTGACAATCGCAGCTACCTTGTTCTTCTATTACTTCAAATATCAGGATACAGTGCAGGATATGATGTGGATCGACTAGGTGTTACAATGTAATTTGAGTACAGGTGTTTGTGTGTAGTGATTGCTAGTAACTAGAGAGTAAAGTGTGCGAATGAAAGTGAGTGCCTTAACTTGATCCGATTATACTATTTATAGCTAAACGAAAACAACTAACTTTCCTATTAAACCGAGATGCCCCGAATATTCCCAAGTAAACGTTGCAGTCCTGGTCTTTCGGAATCAACGTCTCTATTTCAATTGATTTGCCCGAGTCTTGGGGGGAAGAAGTCTTCTTGAACGTTGGAGACTTGCAACTCTTAATCTGCACGTGATTAATTCAGTCAATACCAGGATATCGTACCAGGATGTTACCAATATCCTGACCCGGTATCCTGATCACAAATAAACAATCAAAAGCAGAATATTAGTCAGGATATATGTTCAGAAAATGACCCATAACACTAAAATCAATAATGTTTTGCTGTATGAGATGGACAGCATTGTTAATCCTCGATTAAGAAAGATAACTGACAATGTTGTCCACCCCATACAACTAAACTTTATTGACAACAAAGCTCAATAATGTTTTTGTATGTTTTGGCGTTATAAATTGGATGGAAGTTGAAGATTAGTAAATAAGATTTTACTCAATGAAATGGACAACATTCTCACTTAAGGATTTTGTCCATTTCATTGAGCGAAATCTTACAGACAACCAAACTGAATTTCAAAAAAAGTTTTAGGTTAGAAGATATTTGATGTTTGGGTTTTTTGGCATTTCTAAGGCGAATGGGATATATCAAATATGGCGTTTGGGTTTTTATGTGTGTTTTTAATTGAAGGTCTGAGATGTTGTATATATAGGATTTTTTTGACGGTTTTTTTAGGCGGGATTTTACTATAATTAAGTTTTGCGTTTTATATCTAATGGCGTTTTTAGTTAGAATGGTGTGTGATTTTTGTTTTTGGCGTTTTATTTCATGAGATGGCGTTTTGTGTGGAGAAGTCAAAAGACCCTTTTACCCTTAATGAAGCGCGTCCACGTAATAAAATTGATGTTATTTACGAAAACGCCACCGCGCCAATCTAGTCCATAGATTGTTTTGATCGGACGATCGATAAGCGTTCTCACCGTTCTCACACTTTCTACCGTTTTCTCTAAATCCCGACCCTATGTATATATATATATATATATATATATATATATCGGTAGAAATTTATACTAGCACTATTTTCATCAACTAAAATATATAAAGGTGTATGTTCATGTATATATACGTACACCTTTATATATTTTAGTTGATGAAAATAGTGCTAGCATAAATTTCTACCGATTTATTTATATAATAAAACTTAATAAACATTTATGTCATCACTAATTTTAACACACATTTATATTATATATATATATATATATTTATATATATATATAGGTAGAGGATCATGTACAAAGTCCATCTTTTGTAAGAAGTGTAAGAAATAATTTGGGAATGACAAGTGTCCCTCATCTTAATTAATTCAAAAGGGTATATTAGTAATTGTACATTCTTGTCAATTAATTGATTTCCAATATAACCGGAAAAAAAACTGGCGATGAGAATTTTTAGGGATTGATCGTTTCATCTCCATCTCCGATTCAGATCATCTTCTCCGACCATCTTGTTAACATTCCGTCATCATCATCATAGTTCACGTCATCTTCTCCGATTTGAACACCTGCATCTCCGACCACCGTCACCAATTTCTTTCGTCTCCACAAATCATTCACCGTCATCGTCTTTCATCTTCGTCATCCACATTTCTGATCGTGACTTGAATCATTTCTGATCGTGACTTGAATCCATATAAAACACCATGACTTGAATCATAGATGTTTAAAACACCACACCATGAACAATGTCTCCAGATAAAACACCATGACTTGAATCATAGTCATGGTGTTTTAAAATCTGGGAATGTTTTTGTATTGATAAAACACCACGCCATGAACAATGTCTCCTGATAAAACACCATGACTTGAATCATAGATGTTTAAAACACCACGCCATGAACAATGTCTCCAGATAAAACACCATGACTTGAATCATAGTCATGGTGTTTTAAAATCTGGGAATGTTTTGTATTGATAAAACACTACGTCATGAACAATGTTTTCTATAGTGTTTTATCATGTAATATACTGTTCCTTTCATATTGTTTTATCCCATAAATATTGTTCCTTTTCATAGTGTTTTATCCCCCATCAACAGTGTTTTATTTATGTATAGTGTCTTACAGTAAACAGATAGTGTTATATCCTCCTATAGTGTTTTATCATGTAATATATTGTTCTTATAGTGTTATAAAAGTTGCTGTGAAGGAAATCGAAGAATTTAATCTGTACGAGAAATTCGCTGATTTTTTGGAGATTGATGACGGTTACCATAAATTCGCTGATATTTAGGAGATTGATGGGGGTTTTGAAACGGTTACCATATTTGAAACGTTGGAAAAGTCACTATTGCCCTTCAATTTTTACATAAGGTCCTTCTAATTAAAACACAATTTACATTTTATACCCTATTGATCTCAACCATTAGATCAAATATCCAATGGTTTAAAACACTTCTTACCCTTCTTACATTTTAGACACTTTTTACCATATCCCTACCCTATATATATATATATATTAACACAAACTCTTGATGAACAGTATGTTAAAATATAATATTTTATTTAGCTAAATATCTTTAATTCTTGAAAAGTATATTAAACTAAATATTATTAATTATTAATTATTAAATATGATAAATTAGCAACCACTTTTGGCTGTTGTATGTTGTACACTATGCATAAAAGGTGTTTTGTGTATATGTATGTTGTACGGTGAGTTATGTTTGTATACATTGTTCTTTTCATGTACAAATACGTGTCAAATGCACATAAGAACCACAAAGTCCTCATGAACAGTACCATATATTTTAGTTCTTTTATTAATTTTATAATTATTAAAGTATTTTATAAGAAGAAGATGATTGATTGTTAAGATGTTTATAAGCATATGTTTGGGTAGAGGTAGTCGTTCAATAACTTTGGGTGTTTGAGTTACCGTCTAGCCAATCATATCATGCTATGTCAAGTCCCCATTCCACTCTCCATTTTGCACTCAATCACTGGCAATGGTTCAAACAGTTGAAGAGTAGTAAAAATTTAAAAAAATTTGTGATTGGTTGAAAAGGGTTGAGACCCACCATTAAAACCCCCTCTCTCCTCCTTCCCTCCTCTTCCCACAGCGATGAGTAGTCACCGATTTAACCATTCCCCGCTCACCGATTGAACGCCGGCACCCATTCCCCGCTCGGTAACCCCCCTCCTCGATCAAACTCACCGCAACGATACCCTCCACCCTTAATGCTAAATACGAATGAATTGAGACTTTTGAATATTTTCTTTTATATTTTTAATATTAATTGCTTTATAATTTAATTTGATTTTTTCGTTAAACTTGCATTTGTTAAGTTGTTAAAAAGCTGAATACGTAGTTTTGCTTAATTTTTTTTCTTGACATTTTGGTATAAATTTTGTTGAAAACAGAGTTGGATTCATAATAATGTATTATTTTGTATGGTAAACTATACGAGTGCCGGTAACATTTTTGTTAAAAAGGGAGTTGTATTAAAAACATATTCTTTTTCATAGTAAACTATACATATATCGACACCATATTAGTACCATGACAATTTCGACTAAACAATATTGGTACCGGTATCGGTATTCATTTTTATGGTTTTCGATTAATGTAAAATACGGAACGAACCAAACCAACACTAACTGAGTTCCCGCAACGTAGCGCGGGGGAAATACACTAGTTTATATAATTAATAAACATTTGTATTTTAGTAGCACAAATTTATTGTAGCACTATTTTCATTGACTATAATATATAAAGGTGTGTGTTTATGTATACAACAATTGTATTCACTAAATCCCACCAATAACAATGTTATTGCTAGGGTCTGAGGAGAGTAAAATGTCAGCAAATTTTACCTCTGTCGCTAAGGATAAAGACCCTGCTTCCAGAGAGACCCCCGACTCCACGACAAATAAACGAAAAATATATAAATAAACCTTTACCAAATAGTAAAAGTAGTGAAAACGTAACACAGAAGAATAGAGACAAATTTAACATCGAGGAGCAATATATAGACATAAATGCAAGAAGACACTACAAACAAATTCCTCCTAAAGTGTAAAAAAAAATCTACACCCCTACTGACAACGGTAAGACACAAAAGTACCATTCCCTAAAAATCTCTAACCTTATTCTTACGTCTCCATTAAATTCTATCTCGGTTTTAAATGATGAGATTCCCCTGTGCAACCAACAGGAAATTGGGGAATTAGTTCATCAGGAACGCCACTCGTATAACTTACAGCACCAAAAAAATACTATATTTTAGATACTATTATATTTTTACTAAAAAATCTCAATTTTAAATACAACTTATTTTGAAAATATACTATTATTTAATGTAAAAACGATGAAAAATAAAATATAAAAGAAAAAAGAAAACAACTTGTACTATTTATCGAAATCATTTTGTTATATGTCATATTCATGCAGCTTATATTTGATACCATACCATTTAGGCTCGCAGATACGTTGAATAAGGCTACATAGTGTCGTATAATTTTTCTCAGTTTTCCTCATGTGACATATCACTGTCACATTAGTTTTTTGTAGCTTTCTCAAATTGTGCAGTGTCGTTCCAGATTTCTCTAGTTTTCCCTGTAACAAAATTACTTTAATTTAATTTAAACTTTAAAGCAAATTATATATTTAAATGTTCCAAATATAAATTAAATAAAAGATGTATAAACAAAAAAAAATCAAATTTCAATATATTTTAGTTATAGTTTAAGTTAGTTTTAAAAATATAACAAACTCTAAGTTTTATTAAAAACTAAAATCAATTTATAAAAGGGTAAAACTATAATATATCAAGTTATAAGACTAAGCGGTATGGGGGCCGGCTTAGGCCCGGCGAGGCCCGGCGCCGGTCCCCCACACCGCCCCCCTCATCCAGTCCCGGCTAAACCAGCTGCCCATAGACGAAGTCGACGGGCCTTGTTTCAAACATATAGCCGTTATTAAACGGCTAGATTTAATAAAAAAAAAAATTACTTTTTCACTTTAAATATATACCACTTTCATCAATTTTTATGCCATTCTCATCCATTTCTTCCATTCTTCTCCCATTCTCTCATCCATTTTTATAAAAAAACACTCCAATTTTTTATACAATCATGAATCCCTTCAACCCAAACAACCCCAACCCGAACAATCCCAACCCGAACAATCCTAACTTTTTTTCGAGTCCCGCTTACACTCCGACTATGGATCCTTCGTGGGGGTCTCCACCATTTACGTTTTCGGGTTTCCAACAATCACCTAACGCCTTCTCCCAAATGTCCCAAGTTCAACAAATGCAACAATACCAAGCACTCCAACAATTCATGCAACGCAACTCGGTTCCACTTGATCAATTCCAATCGCAACCGCCAACTTCGCAACCGCAACCCTCGGTTCAACTTGATGATGAGGATGAAGTCGTCCCCGAATCGCCACCAAAAGAACTCAAGCGCAAAAAAAAACACGGGAAGGGGAAGGCGGTTGAAACCGAACCCGACACCGCAAAAAAAAAAAGCGGTTCGAGAGCAAAGCCGAGACAGTGGACAAAAGTAGAGAAGGAGGCGCTAGCAATTGCGTATGTTAAGGCCTCAACTTGCCCGATTGTCGGTATGAACCAAAGTTAATTTTTTTTATTTAAATTTAAAAAGAATTATTTTTTAGTTTTACTAATGCAATTTTTTTTAATTTTAGGGAACAATCAAACGGGTTCTGGTTTTTGGAAGGCATGTACGGATAGATTTAACGACCTTATGGGGCAAGGCCCGATACGTGATCTCGATTCCGTATCGGGCAAGTGGCGGAAAATGAACAAGTGCGTGAATGATTTTATCGGGATTTATAACCCACTTTACATCAATCGTCCTAGTGGGAGTAGCGACGAGGACGTTCTTAACCTTGCGATGGCTAAATGGGAAGCAAAAAATCCGCCTTTTCCGCACCTCCGAGCATGGAACATTTTAGGATAATGAGGTTGGATCTCGACTCGGTTCCGGAGGATGAACGAGAGGTGTATCGGAGGATGAAGGAAGAGGTGAAGAAAAAATGGACGTCGTAGGTTTTTTTTTTTTTTAGGAAATGTAATTTTTTTTTATTTTTCGGAAATGTTTTTTTTTTTTTTAGGAAATGTAATTTTTTTTATGTTATGAAATGAATTTATTTATGTTGTTTTATGTTGTATTTTTTAATTTTTATAAAGTTTTTATTAAGTTAATAAAAAAAACTTAGAAAATTATAAAATATTTAGGTGGGGTAGCCCCATCCTCCACCCCCTCAAAAGTGAAGGAGGCCCATCCCCCATGAGCCGGTGATGTGGCGCCTACGTGGCGGCCCATCCTCATGGGGATGAGCCTCACCATACCCTCTAGTCTAAGGGGTAAAATATATATATATATATATATATATATATATATAACAAATACTTCTCCACTTTCCCCGAGATTCTGTGAGAGGTCCCCGTTGATGGGGTAAAAAAAGTCATCGGAACGGGGGGTAGTGTTACCGAACAGGATTGGGCTTCACCGATCCCTCCTCAACTCCTACACCGAGCACCCTAATATATCAATTTCTAAAGTTTGTAACGTTGTTTCATGGTTGAATATTCACAGATTGAACCGTGATGTCAACTCAAAACATAAATGTTAGGTTTGTAAACGAGTTGAGTTGAGCCAAGCTAAGGTGGGTTCGAGCTTGAAATTAAAGGAGCGAGCTTGGTTGGCTTGAGCTCGAGCTCGAAGTTAACAACTCAACATGTAAAACTGAAACTGTCAATCTCAGACGATTGACCCTCTAATCCAAGATAGGCACATAGCTACTACCTACCAATGCATAACTCAATTAAGAAAAGTAAGAACAATGTCTTTACAGATATTTTAGATTAAATAAAAACATATAAAACATACAAAATAAAGTGACAAGATAAATGGAGTGAGTAGGGGTGTTAAACGGGTCGTAGTTGTGGATTGGCAGGTTCAACACGACCTGGACCTGAAAATTTTACACGAATCCGACCCCGACCCAAACCTGAAAATTGTGTCATACATATGAACTCAAACCTGAACCCGACCCGAATATTCGTGGGTTGACCCGAACACGACCCGTTCAACCTAATTTTTTTATTTTTTTCCTCAAGTTAATATATTCAAATTAAAATTTACTTTAAAAACACACATGTATATAATACAAATCACATTTAATTTATATATTATAATTATGGCATAAAATATACACCCAATTTAATTTATGACATAAAACATATAGTAAAAAAGTTATAATATAATATAAAGGGGTTAAACGGGTCAACCCGTAACCCGACAACCCGACCCATTTAGCTGAACGGGTTCGCGAGTTCAACATGAAACTGACCCGAACTCGTTTAGACTAAACCTAAACCCGCGAATTTCGTGTTCAATTGGTGTCGTGTTTTTGAGTCGTCTCAGAAATTCAACGAGTGAGTGGAAAATTGCATTGTTAAGTTGAGCATCATCGTCAAATGAAAAAAAAAAGGATTGAAATAAAAGAAAGGTACATAAATGGTATTTTAGGTTTTATATTAACAAGTCGCAAGGGGGGTGGTTTCAAAATGGACGAGTTTATAGACCAGTTCAAAGTTAACACCGAGGTCACAGCCCAAAAGGCAAAAGTGAAGGAACGTGAAATGGAAGAACGGTTTCAGTTGAAGCAAGAAAGGAACGCATATAAAGATTGGGAGATAATGACAACCGATATCAAATCGTATCTAGAAGAAGACCAAGCGGTTTTACGTAAAATGAAAGAAAAGATCGTGAAAAAATGGAATTCTAAGGATTTTTATTTTTTTAGGTTATGCTATTTTTAAGTTATGTAATGTTTGTTTTTTTTAATATTAACTAGATTTAAAGAAGTTCGCCGCGTTGCGGCGAATTTCTTTTGTTATTTAGTCTGTGTTTACATGTGTTTTGAAATCACTACGAGCGCGTTGCGAACAAAACTGCTGACAATAATAAAAATAAAATGTAGAAAAAAAACACTAAAAGATAACCGAAAGAAATCAACCAAAAAAGTTGTGTGATAACGATGTTGTTCGTATGAAACCCGTGGTTACAGATGAGCAAATGGTTCTAGGTACCGGTACCAAATTTTCCGAATCGAAAGATCTTAAGTACCAATTCGGGACCGACTTTTGGCGTTCCTGGTACCGGTTCACTACCTTTTTTACCTTTATATACCGGTACCGTAACCGGTATTTTCGCTATCAGTACCGATTCTGTATCGGTTGGCACCGATCTCATCCATACCCCTGAAACTAAAAAAAGAAAAAATTAAAAGTTAAAGAAAATCAACAAAAAAAAGTTGTACAATACCGTTGTTGTTCGTACGGTACCCATGATCGGGGATGAGCAAATGGTACCGGATAGCAGCACTGAATTTCCCGAACCAAAATATTTCCAATATCAATTCGGCACCAACTTTTGGTATTTTCTGTATTAGGGTCGCTTTTTGCCTTCATGTACCGATACCGAACAGGACTCTACCGCTATTTTCGATACCAGTACCGGCTCGATACTGGTTGATACCAAACTTAACCCAACCCGTGATATTAAAAAAATGATTAAAGTTAAAAAGTAAAGAAAATAATTATTATTATAATATTAAAATAATAAAAATATTAAAAAAACTATATATTATTAAAATTACTATTCATTAGCTTCTAATTTTAATATATATATATAATATATATATATATATATATATATATATATATATATATACTATATATAATAGACATATCCAAAGGACTTCTTAAGGTCATTGAAATTTTCTTAAAACACCCCTAAAGCATGATGTACAAGTCTTTTAAGCACCAGAAATCTTCACTTTCCACTTATACCCTTTCCCCTAAACTAAACATGTCACACCCTGACTTTTGCGGAAGCGTATGATGTGTGACTGGTTTAATATCATTGCATTCAATCATAATAAACAACTACATGATCAAAACGATGTTCATCCATTCGTTAAATATAAGGTATTACAAACACCAGTTATTTAAGTTTTAAGCCACAACCTTCGACTAAGTCACAAACCAACAAAAGTGGATGACACCTAAACTTGAAATTTACTTCTAGAAACAATACCCGCGCCCAAGATCCAACATGTTACCTGAAATACATGTAATTTTGGAAAACATCAACAAAAGTTGAGCGAGTTCATGCGTTTTGTGTGAGTACTGGCAAACTTGTAAACCTTTGAGAGACTCCTTTGAAAACAGGTATGAAAAGCATTTATGAACATAAATAAATGTTTTACAAGGACATTAAAGCATGTGAGGACATAGGGAGCACTCGAAATGAGTAGGCTTATACCCTTGTCGATTTCCCTCGACTACGTCAATTCACCTTGACTATGTCGATTCACCTCAACTGGGACACCGAAGCACTCAAGTGGTCACATAAGTACCATGAGTGGGGTTCGGCCGTACCCGTTAGATCTAACCTTCGTCCCTAATTAAGAGTTAATGGCATTTCAATTTTAATCTATGCTCACATGATCTAATAGTTCATTTCATAGTCAATTCATACCGTTTAAGCATTCGTAACATGTATTCCACCCCCGAGAGTTATAAAACCAAAAACTGTTAAGAGAAAAGGGGGACATGAACTCACTGTTTTGCGTCTTCGGTACTCGTAACTCAAATCTCTTCAGCAACACGACTCCCTACAATGTACTATGGTCTATTAGACGAACGGGCCATGCCTTGCCTTAGTATTTACGTTTTTTAGTTACGTTTCTCTTAATATTATCCCAAGTTATAATTTCTTGTTAAAATAATGATTATTTTAAGTTTAAATTATATTTAATTTTGGAATAATTGTTTAAACAATATTTTTGTAACAATACTTCTCAAGTATTTATTTTCGTATTTCCTTCCCAAGGATGGGGGTATCTCATACATGCATATTTGTATTCTTGTATTTGTAGTTCCAATAATAATATATTTTTAAGTCTAACTTAGAAAATATATATAAACCTATTTTGTCCAAAAATAATGTATTGTCAAGAAAATATATATTTTTCCGAAAAATCATATATCTTCTAAATATTCAAAGAAAATATATTTTAACTTCCAAAAATAATATATTTTCTTCTTGTCGAAAATATGATATACTTTTCAATAATAATAAAAATCATACTTTCATTTCTTTTGTATCCAAAATAATATTTACCAAAAATATGCTCATAAATGTAGTTTCCGGAATATCTTGTAAGTTACGTTCTTTCGTTCGGTTTCGCAGTATTATGTGTGTAACTTATATATTTATTCCTTGTGATTTTTGGTAATATTTTGGATTGTAGATTTATTGGTATTTGTTAAGTTACATTATTTCAAACCCTAAAATAATATAACTATTACACAAAGTATACAAATATTCACACACATGTCTTCTAAATATATATACCTTTCAAATACATATTTAGTTATTTTTATTTACAAAAACCAACCTCCAATACTTGTATTTTTGTAACAAATTCTATGGCAAATTTTATATTGAAAACCATGGTTAAAACACACTTGTAAATATTTGTTTAGAAAATATTTTTCTAAGTGTTTATATTTTTAGAAAATTTTGCCATAGTTTCCCCTAAAAATGGAGGTGTCCATGCTATCAAAGCATATCATTTTCTTTTCAAAATCATCACAAACAATCAACAATCAATCTACACTTACCAAGTGTCAAAACAATGTTATTTACATAATAATCATGAACTTGAACTTTCATAAAAACTTGTAGTAACTTGGTAGTATGTTTAGTAGGTTTAGTTACCCTTTAAAGTGTGTTTACTTCTTTAAAAATCTCATTCTTGGAAGATTTAGGTGTTTACAACATACTAGATGATTTTTCCAAAAATCATTCTCTTGGATTTTTCTTGTAAACAATGTATTCTTATGCTTGTTTCACCACTAGAAACATGGTTAGTTTCTTTAAAAACTTTGTTTATGTAAATCTTGTGATTTAACTTAGTTTCTTTGGAAAACTATTTTTGAAATCATCCAAGTTTATGTCTAGTAATCATGTTACATGCTTCATTATTCATAAAATCATTTTCATATTTCAAGTTCCTGAAAACATAAAGCATGATGATCTTGGTTTTTCACAAGATCACCACCTTAACTTACTAGATCATGTGTTTAATCACAATCTAGTAGGTTTCTTATGATGTCTAACATCACTAACACAAATCATCAATCATCAAGAAGCAAATCAACTCTAATCATCATGTATTCATATGTTAATAAGCTTATGTTAAAGATTCATGATTATGTTCTTTAATGTTCTTCAAGATTAACAATGTTCATCATCTATTAACCATCAAAATATGAAGTAACAAGAGATCATAAGGGCCTTACTACTAGCTCTAAGGCTAGGGATGAACACAAGAGGTTGAAGATGATAAATGTGTTGGATAAAAGCCAATGGGAGAGGTCCTTCAAGATCCAAGACCACCAAGCTTGCTTGTAGACCTTCTTACACCTTGAAATGAACTTGGATTGAATGAACAAGATTTGACAATGGTGGTGGTGTGGTGGGTTACTCACGGCCGAGAGGAGGAAGAATGAGGGAGGGAGAGATGTGTGTGAAGTGGGTGTGAGATGAATGAGATTATGGATCTACTTATAACCATGTTTAGCTTATATCCATTGTGTAATATGTTCCCCAAGTACCTGTCATAATCTTCCAACAATCTTATAAGATCCAATAATAACTAGTAAGATCAAGTAAATCTTTGATGGTGGGCCACCTAGTGACCGTCCACATAAGGGGGGGGGGGGGGGTCTTAGTTGGTGTTGAATGATAAGTTAAGAGATCTAGTTAGATTTCAAGTGTATTAATTAGGTGTTAAGCATATCATGTGTTATATAATGTGTTAGGGTGTTCGGGGATCATAACTAGCTCGAAAATATCAAAACAATGCTTCTAGTATAATTTTGATGTTTCAGGTAGTGTCCGGTTGTTCGGTTAGATACCGGTTCGTTAAAGTGTCAAACTATACCGTTTAGTGATCTTTACGTACCCTTTTGTGACACCTTTAATTCCAGACACTTAGGAAAGCATTCAGGACCATTTAGTGATATTTTTGCATGTTACCTACTTGTTAAAATGCTGATTTTTGCTGAAAAATGCTGAATTCGGCACTTTAAGTGGGTTTTAGGCACTTTCCGGCACTTAAATTATCACTTAGGCATGCAGTTTTGTGGTCCTGACTTCCCTACACACTATCCTAGTGTATCACTTGGTTCTGGGGCTCATTCTGTGTCTTAACATCATGTCTGTCTAAGTACTGAACTCCCGTCAGTGCTTTTAGTTTGTCTGATAATGGTGCCAATTCTGTTCTGTGCATTATTAGAACTATATCGTGTTGCATGTAGTAATGATAAAAGTCTTGCAACATGAAATGCCATTGTATGTATATAACAGTAATCAGAAATTCATTTGTCTTGTAAACTATACCATGCACACTTCTCAAACACAGATTACTGTCTAATTGTTGTACGGAATGTACGAAAAAGTGACAGTTGTCACAAAACATGCGGACATACAAACTAGGGTTTCAGATTTCAAAACATTTCAAAACGCCGCTTCCCTGCTCCTCTCTCTCTCTCTCTCTCTCTCTCTCTCTCTCTCTCTCTCTCTCTTTCTCTCTCTCTCTCTGGCGATTCAGGAACGATTTCACCAGATATGCTCCTCTCTTTCTGGCGATTCAGGAATGATTTCACCAGATCTATGAAGTTTCAACAGATCGGTGAAGATTCTGACCTCCTGGTTCCGTTTTCCGGCTTTTATTGGCGTTTTGCAACATTCGTCAAGGGTAACTGACACCGTCCTTTTTATTCTAAACACTATTTCTTCATGTATTCACTGGATTTTACTTACGTTTGTGTTTTAAGATGGATTTTCGCTTTTTGTAGGTCATGGTTTGAAGACTAGATCTGGTGAAGAATAATAAGAATACTCGGAAGGAGACAACAAAATCATGGAGAAGAATCAGATCTCAGTGGTTGGAGTTCCAGATGCGATTCCCGTCAAGTATATGGAGGTGACCGAGGTTTTAATTTCAGTATAGTGGATAAATTCCCATATTTGTGTGTTCATGTGAAGTTTCGTACTTATCAATTGAATTTACAGTTTGTCAATATATGTGAACGCGGTTTTAATTTCAGTACAATGGATAAATTACTTGATAATGTGTGATTTCAGTCTTCATTAGGGTTTCTAAGTCACAATGATACACGTTTAATTATCATATGTTTTCGCAAGTGCTTAATGTCATACCCTGGTAGAGAAATTGATAGATGTGTGTTTTCGCTTATGTTCTTGAATGGGGTCATTCCTGAAGTTCTTTTGGGTAGATTGACTATTGAAATGTGTTTAATGATGTTATTTCTTGTATTGACTTGATATGTTAATGATGACAGGAATACATCAAGCGTTACAACAACGTCAAGCTCTCAGCCTTGGGGATGGGGTATATTCAACAATTCATTTCTCTATTTTTTGCTAATAGTCGTCAAGAACATAATGCACACTTAAACACATGAGTTTAACGACTGCTGTTGATGTAACACATGCAGCCATACCAACTGTTGTTTTAATCTCCGAGATTCTAAAGGAAGATGGACTGGCAAATCAGAAATGTAAGGATATAATTTCTTTATTTATACAATTATATCGAACATTCAGTCTGAATTATTACTTGTTTTTATTACTTGTTTGGGTATTGACACACTGATAGCCGTATCAACTGTTCAAACCAATGATAAATTTACTAGCAGACACATTCAGAAGGCCAAGGTATATGCACGTTTGACTCAAATTTGTTCAACTACCATGCTATATTATCTTAGTATCTTACATTCATCGTTCTTGATCAAAGGTTGGTTTTTTAATCTTTTGATCAAAGATGTTGATTTAGATCAAATCACGATGTTGTGATTTGTGTTTGACTCGTTATGATCACATGATGAAATTGTTGATGGTAAGGCTGGTGTCAAGAAGGCGGTAGATGAGACTAAGGTTGGTTTTTGTTTGGGATTTTGGTTTCAATCTGAGGCGAAAATTGATGTATTTAGCTTGATTTCCCTTTTTATATGTGCAGACTAAAACTGTGATTGAGATATCTGCAGCAGTAGCTAGCAGCAGCTAAAGGGAATGTTGATCTAAAGATGTGAACAGAGGCAAGGTGGCAAGGTTTTAGTAATAGTTGTTATATGGTACATTAGGGTTTCACCTTCATTCATTGCATAGTCTTGTATTAGTGGCTTTTATGACACTAACAATTTTATTTTCTCTTGCTAATTTACAGTTACCCAAGTTAATGCAACGCCGAACTAGCCCGAGTTTGAGCAATACATGATTACATGCATACATTGAGTGTATCAAGCGAGTTGAGGACAAGTTCATTTGCCTTCCCAACGTAAGTAACACCATAAGACTGTTTTCAAGAAAACAATAAATAACATACTTAAGGGTTGTTTCAGACATATGGATCTGTGTATTCCTTGGGACATGTTTTAATAATATGTTGGTGCATGGATTGAATGATTTTTTTTTCATAATATAGGCTTATCCAGTGCATAGTTATTAAAGACGTGAGGCGCACTCAGGGCGATTTGTTGGGCCCGAAGCTTTATTTGCGCCTAGGCGTGCCTGGACGCTCGCTTTAATAACTATGACCTGAAGCATTCGCGCACTCAGGCCGATTTGTTGGGCCCGGGGCTTTATTTGTGCCTAGGCGCGCCTGGGGGCTCGCTTTAATAACCATGGCAAAGTGACTTGCGCTGCATGTTTGTTTTTTTTAACAGAAACCTGACACGTAAAATGATTATAAGTTGTATTTTGGTAAGAAAATATAATAATCACAAGGAATAGTTTTTATAATAAAAAGTTTATGTAATCATATAAACTATTTATAGAAATGTGCAAAAAAGTGTTTTGGGCTAATCAAACCCATTTTGACATGCATTGAATGCTACTCATTTTGACGCACCAGTGCGCCACCCACAACAACCAGACCCAAAGTAACAGTTCTTTTACTCGGTATTAGTTCTTGTCAAATGGGCCTGTCTCATACCAAACATGAGTTGTTTTGGAAGAGTATTGAATGATGCCTTTGTTATCGGAGGCTTAACATCGTACACTGCTGGTTCTCCTGCTTCTAAGCTTGCTGTCATTTTGATTTCTGATATATATGGTACTTTCTTAACTATATATCCTCTACTTTTTATATGATCTTGCAATATTTGTTTTAACAGAATACGATTTAGAATTACAAAAACCAATTCGAACGGGACGTAGAGAATTTTTTTTTAACTGATTAACTCGATTTGGGTTGATTTGAATAAACCTATGTGTTATATATATATATATATATATATAAATTTATACACGAATATAATTATGCACTTTGACCTTCCGAAGTGAGGCAAGAGATCTATATATGGTCCATTGGAGCAGATCTGGTAGAAGATGAATGGTAGTTAGGGTGGGGGAGGGGTTGGTTTGGTTTGTTTTTTTTAAGTGTGGGTCCCACAGTTTTAGTTTATTTATAATTTGATTCAGCTTTTAGTTTATAAAGTATTAAGGGTAAAAATGTTATTATACATGAGTTTGAATTGTCTCCTCCTCTTCAACTGTAAATTGAATATGTTACCCGTAAATTGAAGACGAGACTAAAAGTGTAAAAAACGGAACTTAGGCACCATATTGGCAAATCCGAAATCTGACCATACTACATGTAATTAACTCTTTTTATTGTTTAACTAGGAAGTGAACCAGCGTGTTGCGGTGGGGGTTGTATAATTTATAATGCTTGGTTTCGAAGGCAAATCACGTCGAAACATTCGCTAGACCTGAACTCGGGCTGACTAAGTAAATAGGACACACTCTAACCATCCAGGCCGGGCACATTTTGATATTGATTCGAATGTAACTCTATATAAAGTTATTCGAAAAGCTGTTAAAGACAAAAGAAAAAAAAACCAAACAAATAGCCTATCACGTGATTGGCTAAACTTAGTACTATTCGTAACCCTCACAAACCCAACGACTTTTAGTATCAATATAATTAAAATTTAAGCATGACTTTTCTTATTTTGTTTTTATACAATTAATTTTCAAATAAGTTTGTTTGTTTTATGAAGAAATTGTTTCATTCTTTATCTACACTAACATCTTATTTTGCTGCAAGCTATGAAGCTCCAAAACTAAGGTATGAAACTATGGAATATGGATGTCCACATCTTGTAGTCACATGTGTATTGTGTATTCTAAGATGAAGTTTTTGAATATTTATGGTGTGTGTGTTCTAACTTCTGAAATGAAGTTTGATCAAAAGTTAAAAAAATATGTGGTTTTGTGTGAAGACAAATTGCTAAAAAAGTTACAGCAGCTGGATTCTATGTGGTGGTGCCTGACTTCTTCTATGGAGATCCATATTTACCTGATATGGAGATATCTTCTTGGTTTCTAAATCATCTACCAGTAAGTTCCCGACTGTCGGCTGGCTTGATCTCACATTCATCCTCTATAACCTTCCTTGATTTATGCTTTAATTTAGGCAAAAGGGTGTGAAGATGCAAGAAAGGTAGTTTGCTGATTTGAAAGCCAAAAAAGCATCTGCCGTTGGAGCAGGCGTTTTCTGCTGGGGAGGTGCGGTTCACTCATGGCCCATGGGTCGATTTGGGTTATATTTTATTTGTTTTTGTTTTTTAAAACTAGGTTGAGATAAATGTTTCGGCTAAATAGGAAACGAGTCAGGGTTTGATTTTGACTCAACCCAACCCAAACATTTCGCCCTATGCCACCCTGCATGTTTTGACACGATACACAACCAGTATAATGTATAACTGTATATCTGTGTTAGCTTTGTGAATAGTGTCTGTACGTGTACTTGTTTTGTCATTTCAATTTATTGTTCCTTTATTTAGGAATAATGGTGTCAAAAATGTTGGTGTATGGTGAGATCGAGGCTGCTGTTATACTACACCCTGGTCCAATCAATGCTTTCAAAATCTGATTAAAGAATGTGTCGTCATAACTTTATTAATGTCCTTAGCAGTGGTCTTATCTCGAGTCACATTGTCCATCGATATCTGAGCGTGCCGGGCGATCGTTTGTTTATATCTAAGTTGAGTTTTTATAATGATTCCCATGTGTATGCTGCGTAATTAGATTAAAGTTGATTATGACAGAATTGGAACTCGATTAAATCATGAAGTTCCTGTCATTTTTTAAATCATATTTAACTTTGAGAAAACTAACTTAAGTACTATACAATATCAAATGTTGTCACGAATAAGAAAACTAACTTAAGTACTATACAATATATCACGAGACGACTGATAAACCAACGGTAAACGAGTATCCTATTTTAAATCGCCTCCCGCCGCATCGCGCGGGTAAATGGCTAGTATATATATATATATATATTATAATATTAAAATTACTATTCATTAGCTTCTAATTTTAATATATAACTAGTGATATTCCCCCGTGCTTCGCGGCGGGGATTAAGTCGGTATCAATTTGGTTCGTTACAGTACCTGCACTCAATATAGTAATTAAAAGAGAAAGCATTACATCAATCGAAAAAAAAACACATATTGATATGGTACCTATATATGTTGTTCAGTTGATATTGGTTTGGTTCGCTTGCGTTTTATGTTTATTTTATTTCAACATTACGATATTTGTTTTGATAACGGATATTCTGCCGCTATCGTACCAAGCCCAATCGAAACCAATTGAACAACATTTGTATCGGTGCCAATATTTTTTTATTTTTAGTTTTTTTTTTTTTTTTGCTTTCAATAAATTGATACTATATCGCTACCATATTGTGCCGAACATCATCGGCACCGGTATACATTCCATTTTATTGTTTCCTGTTTGATAACGGGTACTTTGATCGTATCTTAAAAGTTATATGAGAGAACAAAATATACTTAAACCAATTAAAGTAATAAACCAATAAAATAATAAAACCTTAGAAAAAACAATATTGAAAAAATTCAAAAACAATTGTTCCCCTCTTTTTATTTCAACATTACGATATATATTTTTTAAACGGATATTGTGTCGCTATCGTACCAAATTCAATCAAAACCAATTGAATAACATTTGTATCCGTATCAATAGTTAACTTTAGTGTTTTTGCTTTCGATGAACTAATATCGTATCACTACTATACCGTACTGAACAAGATCGGTACCAGTATATATTCATTTTTATGATTTCTTGTTTGATAACTGGTACTTTGATCGTATCTTAAAAGTTATATAAAAATATATGTTTAAATCAATTAAACTAATAAAACAATATAATAATAAAAAGCTAGAGATAATTGATACTTTGATCGTATCTTAAAAGTTATATAAAAATATATGTTTAAATCAATTAAACTAATAAAACAATATAATAATAAAAACCTAGAAAAAACAATATTAAAGAAAATAAAAAACACTGGCCTCTTTCTATTAATATGTATAATGTTTAGGTACTGTTCATGGCAATTATAATATAATAATGTTTAGGTACTGTTCATGGCAAGTATGTTTTAATATGTATAATAAATAATAATAATAATAATATAAATAATAAAAAACTATATATTATTATAATATTAAAATTACTATTCATTAACTTCTAATTTTAATATATAAATAAATAAATATAAATATTAAAAAACTATATATTATTATAATATTAAAATTACTATTCATTAGCTTCTATATATATTATTATAATATTAAAATTACTATTCATTATCTTCTAATTTTAATATATAATAAGTGTTGCTCCGCCCGCGTTGCGGGGCGATGGCCGAATAATTCTTAACCAATTAAAAAAGCAGTATCATAGTTTTGGTAGAAAGAAAAAGTAAAAAGAGTGTTAGGCAGCTCCTTGACACGATTTTTAGCTAGGGGCAAAGTCATATTTTATTTTTACTAAGGGGAAAAATCAAATTTTTTTCGAAGGGTAAAATCCCAATTTTTAGCTAGGAAAAAACCATATTTTAATTTTGCACTGGGGGCAAAAACGTAATTTTGAATTGAGGGTGATATCGTAATTTTGAACCGAGGGGAAAATCGTAAATTTTAGCTGGGGTCAAAAGCATAATTTTATTTTGAACTGGCGGCAAAGACATAATTTTAAACTGGGGGCAAAACCATAATTTTAAAGTAAGTATAAAATAATAAACTGGTGTAAAATCGTAATTTTGAGCCGGGGGAAAAACAAAATTTTATGTTGAACTAGGGTGAAAACGTAATTTTGGCTGAGGGTAAAAGCGTTCTTTTTTTTGCTGATGGCGAAATCGTATTTTCGGTTTAGCTGGGTGTAAAATCGTAATTTTGAGCCGGGGGAAAAACAAAATTTTATGTTGAACTAGGGTGAAAACGTAATTTTGGCTGAGGGTAAAAGCGTTCTTTTTTTTGCTGATGGCGAAATCGTATTTTCGGTTTAGCTGGGTGTAAAGTCATATTTTTATTTTTAACTAGGGGAAAATCATAATTTTGAATCGAGGGTAAAATCGTAATTTTGAGGTAGGGGAAAACCATAATTTTATTTTTAGCTGCGGGCAAAAAATTAATTTTAAACTGAGGGTGAAACCGTAATTTTGAACCGAGGGAAAAATCGTAATTTTGAGCTAGGGGCAAAAGCATAATTTTATTTTGAACCGGGGGCGAAGACGTAATTTTAAACTGGGGGCAAAACTGTAATTTTAAAGCGGGTATAAAATAAAACGATGAGGTTAAAATAGTAATTTTTGAACCGATGGCAAAATCGTAATGTTGAGCTGCTGGCTAAAGGGTTATTATATTTTTAAGTTGGGAGAAAAGTGTAATTTTAAATTGGGGGCAAAACTGTAATTTGAAGTGGATATAAAATAATAAACTGGTTGGTCCAATAGGGAAGTAACGGCCACCCATTTCGACCAATAGCAGGAAAACACTATTCCCTGCCATGGTCTTTGTATATGTTAAAATATATAAATATAAATATAAATATTAAAAAATTATATATTATTATAATATTAAAATTACTATTCATTAGCTTCTAATTTTAATATATAAATAAATATAAATATTAAAAAAACTATATATTATTATAATATTAAAATTACTATTCATTAGCTTCTATATATATTATTATAATATTAAAATTACTATTTATTAACTTCTAATTTTAATATATAATAATAATAATATTAACAATAATAATAATATATCTAGTTGATGCCCCGCCCATGTTCCGGGGCGATAGCCGAATAGTTCTCAATCAATTAAAAAAACACTACTATAATTTTGCTAGGAAATAAACTAAAACGATGATAAGACCGTAATTTTGGGTTCATGGCAAAACTGTAATTTTTCAGGACTAATGAGCGAGTGTTAGGCAGCTCCTTTAGACGAAAAAAAATTAAATTGAGTCAACCAATTAAAACAAAAAACTTTTATAGTTTTGCTAGAAAAATTAAAACGATGGGGAAAACGTAACTTTGAACTGAGGGGGAAATCATAATTTTGTTTCAGGGATAAAATCGTAAATTAAATGGACCAATGGGGTTGAGGGCAAAATCGTAACTTGGCTGTGTGAGAAAAAAAACTAATGGCAAAACTGTAAATTTAAACGGGGCAAAATCGTAATTTTGAACCGATGGCAAAATTGAAATTTTTAGCTGGGAGCAAAAGCGTAAATTTATTTTTAAATGAAGGTAAAAACATAATTTTGAACAGATGGCAAAATCGTTAATATAAGGAAAAAAACCTAATGGCAAAACTGTAAATTTAAACGTGGCTAAATCGTAATTTTGAACCGAGGGCAAAATTGAATATTTTTAGCTGTGAGCAAAAACGTAAATTTATTTTTAAGTGGGGGTAAAAGCATAATTTAAACTGATGGTAAAATCACAATTTTAAAACGGGATAAAATCGTAAATTTATTGAGCCAATAGGGGATTGCCATGCATGACTATAAATATAAACGGGGCAAAATCGTAATTTGGCAAAAAAAAAAGTGTGGGTGGCATGTGGTCGCCCAACTCAACCAATCCCACAAAAAAACTATTGCCAGCCACCCTTTTTGTTAATGTGGATAATATAATATAATATAGGGTTATTGGATTTTAAAAATCCTAAGTTTTACCTGTTGCCCGATAATAATCCCAACTTTAAAAATTCACTCGAATAATCCCCACTTGTAAAAGTTTGGCCGACATTGATCCTTTTCTAACATAGGTGCACTTCAATCAATTAAGGAGCCTCTAGGTGTAACTGAATCTATTGAGGAGACCAAATTCTTATATGTTTGAAAATGATCAATGCGGCCAAACTTTTACAAGTTGGGATTATTAGAGGGAATTTTTAAAGTTGGAATTATTATCGGCCAACATGTGAAACTTAGGATTATTAAAATCCAATAACCCTATAATATAATATAATATAATATAATATAATATAATATAATATAATATAATATAATATAATATAATATAATATAATATAATATAATATAATATAATATAATATAATATAATATAATATATAAATAAATATATATAATAAAATATAATTTCAGAACAAATTTGATAACACTTTAAAGTGTAAATACACTTTATTTAAGGATTTTTACAAATCAAATTTCACTGATACAAAATGGTAACAAAACTTGAGAGACCTTCCTCCATTTTGAGATTTCTTAATATATAAAACAATTAAGCCAGCACTTCAAATCATGATGATGAAGATGGAAGAAACATGAAAACCACTGACTTTTGATATTACAAGTCCTCACTTGACGAGGAATCTTTGAACTCTGACACACTTATATACAGAATATATACAGTAGATATATATAATATCAACAAAATACAAAAAAAAGCTATAATAAAGTATCATTTTCTTTATGATTTGCATCAAGTTATTATTCCAGGGTGGTTTTAACTTTATAAAAAATTGTTAGTGAGGTACAATTTTACTTGAGTTAAATGCCCGGATAGTCCCTGTGGTTTGGTCTTTTTTCACCTTTAGTCCCTAACTTTCTAAAATTACCTCTATAGTCCTCAACTTTTCACTTTTTGTTCCCGGATAGTCCCTGAAACGGATGAGGATTAGTTTTATCAGTTAAGTTGGTGTAAAATGACTATAATGCCCTTAATATAAAAAATAACTATTAAGTCATTAAAATAAAATAATTAATATATTAATTCAGATAGGACCCACCAAACACATAAAACCCACTTTCATCTTCTTCACATGCCAAAGCAAACCCAAACCCATCTCTCTCTATCGTCTGTATGATACCAGCCCGGCGACCGGAGAGAAGTCCAGCCGGCACCGGCCATGTTAACCTCCCCTCTTCATCACCTTTATGTACCAGTTCACACACACCTTTGTAGAGAGAGAATGTTCGAAGGAGAGAGTGAGCGGCGGAGATCGAAGACGGAGATAGGGAGATCCGGCGGCAACACCGCCGTCTGCGGCGGCTGCTCTGATCGTTTTTCGGCGACTGATGTTGAAGACAACGACGGTGATGGTGGATTCCAACACATCACCGTCGTCGTCTTCAACATCAGTCGCTGGAAAACGTTCATGGCCGGCGCCGGCCGGACTTCTCTCCGGTCGCCGGGCTGGTATCATACAGACGAGAGAGAGATGGGTTAGGGTTTGCTTTGGCATGAGAAGAAGATGAAAGTGGGTTTTATGTGTTTGGTGGGTCCCACCTGAATTAATATATTAATTATTTTATTTTAATGACTTAATAGTTATTTTTTATATTAAGGGTATTATAGTCATTTTATACCAACTTAACTGATAAAACTAACTACCATCCGTTTCAGGGACTATACGGGAACAAAAAGTGAAAAGTTGGGGACTATAGAGGTAGTTTTAGAAAGTTAGGGACTAAAGGTGAAAAAAGACCAAACCACAGGGACTATCCGGGCATTTAACTCATTTTACTTTCATATTCGTATCTTATATTCATTCTTAAATAAAAAGTTATATTATATAAATTGTTATGTACAATTTTACTTCGTATTCGTATCTTATATTCATTCTTAAATAAAAAGTTATATTTTATAAATAAATAAAAAACGGTGCACAAAGGATAAAAATTAAAGATGTTTTCATGATGTTCTATGCTTACCATTTTTGAGTCATTGAGAATTGTGATTTTAAACCCTTGTGTTTTCAACTTAAAAGATATATTAAAAAATAAGTTATAAAATTGGGAATGTATATGAGTGTTCTAATCAGGTCAGTAATAAAAAAAATCAAATTAAGTCATTCAAGTTTATTTTATGTTCTAATCTTATATAATTTACCTGAATAACAGGTAACCTATCCTATGTGACATTTATATATTTATTTAACTTTTATAAACATGCTAAAATAATTAATTAACAAAATAGATCAAATAATCAATTCAAAATATCTAAATCACTGATCATCGATTGATGTTCCATATTCAAATAAAAAACCCTACCGATTCATCTACATTGATGGAGCGATTAGTCTACAAGTTTTAGAAGTAAGAAAAATTTGAGGATTCTCAAAGTAGGTTTCTTACCATTGAAACTAGAGGTGCAAACGAGCCGAGCTACTCGAGCTCGGCTCGAAAAAAAGCTCGAACGAGCCGAGCTTAAACGAGCTTGAGCTCGAGCCCGAGCCTAAAAACAAGTTCGTTTAGTAAACGAGCCCGACCCCGAGCTTCGCTTATCGAGCTCGAGCCGGCTCGTGAGCCTAATCGAGCTTTCTGGTTATATATTTTTTTATTAATACATTAAACATATATTTATATAATAATAATTACCATTTATATAAATATAAAAAATAACTAAATTATATGTATAATAATTATAATTAATATAAATTAATTAATAAATACTAAACGAGTCGAGCCCGAGCCGAGCTCGAGCTTGAAAAATTACCTTCAAGCCGAGCTCGAGCTTCAGAAATAAAGCTCGAATCGAGCCGAGCTCGAGCTTTCATGTGTTAAACGAGCTCGAGCCTGGTCGAGCTCGGGCTCGGCTCGGTTCGTTTGCACCCCTAATTGAAACCAAACAAAAGAATGTAAACTAATGTCCTTATAAAAATATCATGGGTTTTATTTGTCTTTTAGCAAAAAAAAAAGTATTAATATATCATTTGCTGTCATCAATTTAGAACTTTGATTATCCTTCACTGGTAGGGGTGTTCAGAATTCGTTTCGAATTCGAAAAATTCGAAATTCGTTTAAATTTGATTCGATTATCAAGAATTTGTTTCGATTAAAAGAATTCGAATTCGATTCAATTCGAGTCAAGTAAATCGAATACGAATCGAATACGAATTTATAATTTCAAATTCGATTCGATTCGAAATTCGAATAAAAATTATACATTTTTATTTATTATTTTTATATATAATGCATATATAACTTTTATTAAGCTATACTATAAATTATTTTCAAATTTTTTTCCAAGTATTAAACTTACTCGTTACCAAACCCACTACATGGCCCATAACTAAAACCTAAGTAACAAATCTATCAATAGATTTATAACCCTATAAATATTAACTTTTAATGTGGTGTGGTTATTCCCGACTTCTCGTTTTGAATTTTAGACTTATGGTACTTTATTTGGAACTTTTTAATGTGATATCGTGCTTTATGACTGCTTTAAAATTTATGCTTGATTTTGACAGTTTTTACATGTTTTTAAAGAATCTGAATTAAATCGAATTTGTTCGAATTCAATTCGAATTCGAATTTTTAATCGAATACAAATCGAATACGAATTGGGTTTTTTATTCGAATACGAATTCGAATCGAATTCGGTAAGTTTTAATCGAATTCGAATCGAATACGAATTCAAGGGAAAATAAAAATTATTCGAATAATTCGATTCGAATAATTTGAAAATTCGATATTCGATTCGATGAACACCCCTATTCACCGGCATATACGATGGAAAGTTGCAGGGAAGAGGGTTTTTGTATGAAATTTTTGTTGTATAATTATTTAATATATAATTAATTTTTAATCCACATTAGTGTATATTAATATTATTAATTATAAATAAATAAATAATAATACCCCAATTAATAAATAAATAGTTTTTCTGTAGTTTTTAAATTTTTGTTGCAATTACAAAGCATGTCAACATATTTAAAAAAAAACAAAAAGAAAAACTTAAATAAATGCCATTTAGGATGAATGGCCTTCTATTTAGGTAAAATATATATGTAGAATTGAAACATTAAAGTGAAATTTAGTGATCTAATTGAAATAAAAATAATTATGAGTGGCTTAATTGAAACACTCATTAAAGTTGGTTACTATTTAACAAAGTTGTCTCTATAAGATTTAATGCACATAAATCTTTCTCACACCTCTATTCATGATAAAAAAATCTTTTTACAATAATTCATAATTTCACACACATAATATCTCACTTCATATTTAATTACTTTTATATAACATATTACGATTTATACTTCTTGTTATTAATTACTTTTATATAACATATTACGATTTATACTTCTTGTTATAAAATCTACATTTTAATTTTCATAGTGATTGCATAACCTTTAATGTATGTCCACATGAGCGGGCACACAACCACCATGGGTGTCATCCGCACGAGCTACTTTTTTTCTGACCGACAAATTTGAATCACTGAAAGACCACTGGAGTATAATCGTGTCACGAGCGGAACCACCCGATCATATCCATCTCCACTAGGCAATAATACCTATACACCAATTAAGGAGGAAATCCAATGTATATGGGAAAAACGCTCTTGTGGGAATTGAACTATGACCTAATGGTCCCAAGGCGTTTTCTCACCCTCGTCTAAATGTGTAATCTCTTTACATGATAACTTGGTTTTATGTTTAACCCCAATCACATATTCTCACTACTTACTCCAAATCTGTAAACCACATTCTCATCTTCCTTGATGCACCTCCTCCTAACGTTGCATTCCTTTTCCCCCCTTTCAGATGATCGGTTTTATGTTTAAGTTTAACCCCAATATGCTTTAAATACGTTCAAGCTCAATAACGGTAAAAGTAATATTATTTGAGTAAAATAATATGATTATAATGTTCATCCCATGTTAGTTGCTATAACCATTGCTTAGGAAAACAAATACTTACAAAAATAAATGTAAATTGTAAACACTATTGTTAAAGTTAAATGATATAATTACAATGTCAAATATTACAAATCTTTTTGAAACATATCTTTTACGTAAACATACATGTGTCATGTGCAGCGGCGGATCTAGCCATGAAATTCATGGGTATAAAAAAAATCAGGGGTATTCTCATATTTGTTTAGCGTTATCATTTGTATAATACAAGAGAAAAAACACACTAAGGAAACGTAGTTGGGAGGTAGCCTGTACTACCCCTACTTGTACACTACATCCGCCACTGGTGATGTGTGTATGTATAAAAGAATATCCTAAATATTTAAGTATGGAATAAGATAAATATTTAAGTATGGTACAAAATGAGAATTATGATGATTTATAATATTCTATTTTTGGCCAAAAAAATAGGAATGAGCATTTGGTATCGGGTTCGGTACCGTACCGGTATCAAAACGTACCGGGTATATTCGGTACCGGTACCCATTTTTCTCGTTTTTCGGTATCAGTATGGTACTGGTATTTATGGGTAAACACCGGTAAATATCAGTACCGGTACCAATTTTTCTCATTTTTTTTATCGGTACTTTCGGTACCAATACCACTTCGGTACCGAATGGATACCATGCTCATTTCTAAAAAGAAGGGATTCAGTGGCATTGATTTTGTTTTTTCGGTATACATAGGAGTTATATATCTAGATGTACATATATGTTATTTTTCATCTAGTTTTGCAAAGGTCACATGTGTCATGATATAGGTTGTCAAATCAACACATTTGTATCGGTTGTGATATATTTCCGTCAAATAATGAGAAATATATTTCCTTAACTTTTTGTATGAATAAATTTCAGTAACGTTATTCAAGAAATTTATGCACAAAATAACCGATTAAATAACCGAAATCAATTACTAACCGAAACGGTAACCAGTAATAACCGATTGAGGAGTTCCCAGTTAGTAATTTATATTTACCATATGTTCATAACCGGTTAGTGATTTCTTAGAAGGGACCGGTTTTTAACCGATTTACCAGTTAATAAAAAAAATTAATAAAAAAATAGGGAAAACCCAGGTTAACTGACCGGAAAAAAACGATTATTAACCAAACTAGTTAAAGTGTATAACGGAAAAAATGAAAAGAAAACGGTTGTTAACCGAACTGGTTAAAACAATAACCATTTTTTAAATTAACCGTCGATTCGATTAAACGAACCAGTTTCTCAAAATTACCAGTTTCAATAGTTGTCATATTGGGTTGTGGGCCAAACGGCCTATATAGTCCAATCGATACACTAGCACCCAAATCTCCCTGTCAAATCCCCCAGACTAAAATAGATTGGGCCTGGGCTCGCTTAACAGTCTTTATTTTAACTTAAAAATACTTTTATCCATTAATTTGTTTATTGTTAAAAAAAACTCATATTTATCAATATTCAATTAATAATACCTTTTTTAGTATTTATCATATGTTATTTTTCTTCCACTCACAACCACTCCCATAAAAAATATATAAATAAATAAATTTAGTGAACAATTTCACATATATAGAGAATCATTATTCGATCCATATATCTATTCTCTATTTCAAGGAATCGGATAGAGTGCAAAAATAGATAAAAACCTCAAAAAATTTCCTTTAATTATAGAGTTGGAATGATATATGGATTCTTAGGTGAGTACTCCTTATCAAATAGGATGCTTGTGGATCACTGGCCAGGTTTGAAAAACCAAATATATCATACTTATTAATTTGCGTAATGGTAACTTTATTAAAAGCTTATTAATTTGCCTAGGCAATGAATGGTAACTTTATTAAAAACTATTAATTTTTTTTAATATTTTTCAAATTCAAGTTTAAGTTTCACCACTTATAATTTAAAAAATATATACGTCATTAACCAATTTAGTTTTCATTTAATTTAATTTCATTTTTCTTTAATAACTTGTGTTCATTAATGAAATTGTATTCAAGTTTGGTAACGTAAACTATACCAAGTGTCAGGACCGTAACGAACCAAATCGATAACGACCAAAATCGAATTCCCGCGACATCGTGAGGAGGAATCCCACTGGTGTATTATTAATTAAAAACAAAATATATAACTAATTAATATTTTTTGTGAATTTTCAGTTTAAACAACATATACAATCTTACCAAAGGGGTTGTTGTAGCTCGTTAGTACCAATGAGTACAATAAGATATTGCATCCCAAGTGGTGTGGGTTCTAGTGCCGTAGTTAATATTGATGTCAAAGTTAAAACTAGATTTAGTAGGTGTGTGAGTTACCGTTTTAAATAAAACATATAAAGTATGAAATACACAAGTAACTTATATTAACCATAACCGGTTAGTGCCGTAGTTAATATTTTTTTTAAAATATTGGGGTCGGAGTACCCGGACCCCAATATTTAAAAAAAAAATAGTAGATCCGGTATATTAAATTTTATAAGAACCCCATAAATACAATTTCGTGGACACCATAGAAAGAAAAGCAAAGTTGGTGTAGTTGTAAACCCCCCTCGTTACCAATAAGAGGTCATAGGTTCAATTCTTGTATAGCATGTTTTTCTGTTTTTTTTTAATCTAATTCGACCCGACCCGAAAATTTTAACCTTTTGTTATAATAATTTTAAACACCGAAAAAAATGGACCCCTGTTAGAAAAAAAATCTTGAGTCCGCCACTAAAGCAGACTTATATAGAAAGAAACAGTTCATGAAGTCATTAAATTTACCCAACATGAACAAATAATTACAAATTAAAATCCAAAACAGAAGAAACTTATTATTATTAAGCTAAACAAACCAAACACAAGAGTCAAACACATGTTTCTCTTCTGGGTCCCGTTGCAAAGACCAACTCAAGATCAGGTGGCTGGAAGTACCCGTTTTCCGGCGGATCCCTTTGCTTCAAGCACATCTGTTTCTTCCTAGGCGCGGGTGGGCACGTCATCCGGATCTCACACCCGCTTCGCTTCGGTGTCCTGCAACCTTCTTCACCGGTCGGTTTCATCGAGTCAAATCAGAGACTAATTCTTTGTAATTTGGTAGTGAATGAGGTATGATTTTTTGGTGGATATAAATTCGAATATATTTAAAACCACATGAACACTTTTCTAGCTTGTTCCGGAAAAGGCCAAATTGACTTGTCAAAAAGCGCGGGAGAAGCAAGCTGACGTGGATCCTAGATGGCAAAAGGGGCGGTGGTAATTTGCTGATGTGGGGTACACGTGTCGGGACGGGAGTGGGTGAGAGGGGGTTTAGAGAAGATAGTAGATATCTGAAGTGGGCCCACATGAACTCTTTTTGGCGCGCTTTTATATATTTATAAATTAGAATAGAATGAATAGTGATGGTCCACGTGGCGAGTTTTTGTGGTGATGGAGGCTGCAAGGGGCATGCTGGATGAGACCGGCTGGTGCCGTTTTGGTGGATGGAAAGTGACCGTCCGTTTGGATTTATCCATGTGTTCATATTCAGATTAGTTAAAGTGTATGGTTGTAAGTTTATCACTTGTTTTTTTTTTTACGGCGATATTTTACAACAGGCGATAAGTATCGCACCGGTTTAGCAGGCCCTCCATCCCACTCTGGCACAAGACTATGTTGTCTTAACCGAGCCCACACTTGGCATTAGAGTTTGGCTTGGCGCTCCCCGAGAAAATTTCCAGCCCACCGGCATCCCCGGCAGTTGCATCCTCCACAAGAGTCAAGACTCTTTGGAGTAAATGTACTGTAATAGAAAACTTGGGTGTGCTCCAGGATTCGAACTTGAAACCATAAGGTCCCAAGCCTTATCCCTTCATTGCATAACCACTAAGACAAGTTCCAGGGTTAGTTTATCACTTGTTAGATCCTGTTTTTTTTTTTATCTAGGTTAAAGTCAATTGTGTTTTATTGCTTTATAGGTTGCATTTAGAATAATCTAATAGATACAGGCAGACTTACATTCTATTGCTGTTCCATTAACCTACAAGATTACTTATTTTTATACTTTTATATTTTAAACTGAAAGTCGGTTCACTTTTACGGTGACTTCCTACAATTAAGTGGAATTGAAATTTGAAATGTATTTGGTTCAAAGAATTTGATAGAAGTGAAATTTTATGTGCATAACTAAAATAAATTTGTCCGTTTACAAGGGGGGACAGGGCACCCTCACGGGTACCCTTCCCGGGTTCCTTCTTGTGCCATAACACCGCCGCAACCCACAAGGGTAGGCAAGGTGGGTATGTTTTCCCACAAAGACTAGACTACCCATGAACAATTGTGAATGTTGATGCAATTGTTTGACCATTGGGATGGGTGGTGGGCTAGGAGTGAGATGTCTTTCGAGTTTTAATTATGCTCTTCCCCAAAAGTGGAGTTGGCGGTTTGTTTCGAGAAAGAATGATTTACGAGTGCAAATTATTAAAGCTAGTAACGGAGATAACGTAGGGATTGTGGATGGATAGGGGGTGGCAATTCTAATGGGGTGTGGAACCGTATTATTAAGTCTAGTAGATTATTGAACAGTAAAGGGATCATTATGTGGTCTACCTTAAAGAAAGGGGTGGGAAACGGTGAAGACATGTTTTGGAAGGGTCACTGGTTGGATGATGACACGCTAAGGGAGAGATTACCTACCTAGATCATCAAAGTGATTGTTCTATTAGCTCTTGGAGAGGGGGAGATGGTCCTAACGTCGGCCAGTTAGAGGAGGTCAAAAACTAAATCAACTGAATAATATTTTAATGATCAGATGTTTGATAGCGAAAGGGATAGGTGGATTTGGGATTTTGATGCGGATGATACATTAACGGTTAAAAATATCCCAAGGTTGATTGTTCATATATGTTGATCTTTTGGTCCTTCGGAGACAAGATGGAATATGGTAAACATCCTAGGGTGGTGTGTCGTACTAAATCGTTTGCCAAATAGACTAAATTTGGCGTATTGGGGAATTGACATCCCAAGGGTGGTTTGTCTATGTGTGATGCGAGGGAGGAGCGTTTGGAGCAGTGGCGGATCTAGGATTCACGCCAAGCAGGAACGTTTTATAAGAAAAGCGGTAACGAAGTCGAAAAAACGTCAATTTTTTTCAAAATTTACACTAAAAACGTCAAATTTTTCCCCGCCAAGCGGTAGCGGGCGCTCCCCCTTGTGTCCACATAGGTCCGCCCCTGGTTTGGAGCATATTCTAAGTAGTTGTGAGTTGCGCCTTGTGCCTCGTGTTTGATTTTCAGTTGGCTTCATATTCAGTCGTCTTTATCTTTCAATTCATTGGAGCTTCTTCCTTGGTTGGATTCTTTAGACATGACAATGCAAAAGAAACATATAGTGCACGGTATCATCCTTGCGACATGGTACGTTTTATGGAAATTTCATAATGACATGGTGTTTGCTTTGAATGATCGGGTTATGAGGAACAATCTTGACTCTATTCTTGGCTTTTCATTTTTGTGGATAAGGAATAGAAATAGATGGACTAAATTTTTAGTTGGGCGGTTTGTTTACAAAATGTTCTTGTTTTTGTGATAGCTTTTGGCTAGCCGTTTTTATATATATTCCGCTGTTCCTAAAAAAAGGTTAAGTGGTAAAGAATCCCTTCAAGTGTAGTACAGAGGGAAATGTCCTGTATCATGCACGATTTGTTCGGCCTGTGGTTCTGATCATATGCTCATCTCTTGCCCACTAACAGAGAATGTTTAGAACGGCATTTGGAGGTGGTGTATGTTTGGAACGGCATTTGGAGGTGGTGTTGAAGCTCAACAACTAAGGGTAATTCTGTTCAAGGCCTGCTTATGACCTCAAATTGCATCCAGGGTAGTAACGTGCATAAGAATCCATTTCATGCCATCGTGTTGACGTGTTGGTGTTTATGTAGTTTATTTGGCAGGCGAGGAACAATTGACTTTTTAACATCCGTTGGGATCTCGATAAAATTACGAATATACAAGAGTTTAACGTGTATAAAGCACAAGAGGATATAAGACTTCTGTTATCTGATATGTTTTGTAAAGAACTATTTTCTGAGCTAGTATTTCGTCGTTTATTAGTTTACTAGCTCGAGCTTTAGCTCGCCTATGATCAAAGATGTATATTATAACGTGAACTGAAACTCATAAAACTTATTTGTAAACAGTCGTGGAGGTAGTCCCGACAACAACTTCCATGGTGGTGGTGGCAGTGGTAGCAGGTTGCAGTGGCTAATAATAACTTTATTGAAACGATAAAGAAATGACATTTTATAAAACAATTACAATACATTGTTACCCTTTTTTCCATTTCACGAATTATAACTCTTTATCTTCATCTGTGCAATGCTCTAACTGATTAAACAACACCCAACTTTCTCACGACTTAGCTCCTGCAACAAACAAATAAACACCATTAAAGATGAATCTTTTTTGTTCAAGATTCAACTTCCAATACCAAAAAGTAAATCAAAGTACCTTGGCTTGTAGATTCATGATTTCTGACCAAGGCGTTACAATAACTAGCCCAGCAAGAAAAGCAGCCCGTCAACCCGCAAACACGACCCATTTAACATCCCCAGGATCAATATGCAGGTTTCCATGAAGAAATTGCATATAAAACACGCCCTTTCCACCCCTGCAACATCCAATAACCATCTTCATCGATAACAAAATCTTTATGGTAATCAGAAATCGCCCAATCTTTAGCCTTCTTCACGATTTCTTGATCTATCGCCACCTGGCGAAACCCAGCCCGTTGATTCCTAACCTGCCATTGTTTATAAGTCTCAGGCCGTTCAATCCTCTCACCACCTTCACAAGCTATAACATTCATCGCCTCCCGACCCCATATCGTTTTCTCAACCAGTATTCGATCTTCAGTGGAACGGTCGACAGTGGCATCAAGCATATCAAACAAAGAAGAAAAGAAAAACAAAGCCTCTCTAAACCTTGTCAGAAAAAACGGTGCATTATACGGCCCATTCACAATCCCATGTATAAAAATTTCTGGGTTCATTTTCCTGATAAGATCTAAAACTTTACTCCTTGGACTATCCACCATGACTGATTCATCAAGTAAGTTTCGAAACCTGTAAGCACAATTTACAACAAGTGTTTCGTCATCATCAAGCTCAAGATCCTCGATTGTGATTGTTTCCCATTTTTGTGCTATCGCTTTGAATTTAAACGGAACACCAAATGTTTCAGCATAATTTGCTAACCGACGCCCTGTTTCTTCAACCCGTTGGGCCGGTCGAAAACCAGGACATGGGAAGTCAATCCCAGTTATTCGAAGCTCGGGTGGCCCACCGGGCCTACCTGAAATACGTTGTATAAGGCTGGGCCATTGGAAACCGTAAAGAATACCAAAATCTATTATGTGGAGTTTTGCTTTGTTTTGTGCAACAGACATAATAGTTTTGTTGAAAACAAAATGAGAAATTTTAGTAAAAGGGAAGCACCCGAGGAACAAATGGTAAGCTTTCAATATATCAACAGCTGATGTGGGCCTAGAAAGAAGAGCTTTGTAGATTCTGGTTCCTGAACCGGCCATACGCGCTTCAAGGCCAGCAGAAAAGTAATGGGCCAATCTTTGCATCCCATCACCTGTGGGCGAAGCATGCTCTCTTATCTGTTTCAGTAGATCAGTCACACCCCTTTGGTCATTGGTGGAAACCGATTGTGCACACAGGCTCAAAAGTGTTGTCAAATCCACCACTTCCTTTTGTTTCTTCCCACGCGCTTTAACCCCATTAGCCCCCTTGGGTTGACGCGGTTGACCTTTACTAGCAGTCTCTTTACGAACAAACTCATATTGAGAAGGATGAGTTTTCGCTCCGCCACATAGCAACACGTCGTCAAACATCTTCGATCGCACGGCTGGCTCGCTATAAACCGCAGACTGCTTCGAGTTCCTTCCATCCTCGACGAGATCTTTAGAATAAGGATTCTTTCTTCCTCTCGACACATCTGGAACGGAGCCAGTTTCAACTTTCTTCTCCATCTTGATCACTGCCTTCTGATCCAGGACACCGACACCTATACTATCTAAAACCCTACCATTGGGAAGAAACCTACTTGCTTCATCTAAACCCTTTTGAAACTGCATAGACCGGTTCTCACAGAACATACCTGGAAAACTTAAAATACTCACAGGCGAATCCACAAACCCATTGACAACACTACTAGAACCACTAAACAAGCCGTAAGATGGATTAAACCTAGACTGTGAATCAAAACTAATCGCCGTATTCGGTAAAACCGGAGATTCACTAACATCACAGGTAAGACCTGAACCATTCATAGAGCCAAAAGAATCTACATCTTGATCATCTTTGACCATAAGAGCATTATAAAAAGACTTTTCTGCAGCTTGAAGAGCGGCAGACTCTTGAAACATGCAGTTTTTCTCATCTATATCTTCTTCCATAAGCATCTGGTTAATATACTTAAGAACTAAATCACTAAAATCAGAATCCTCATGAAGATCACCTTCATCTTTTAACCTAGATTGAGGTACATGATTACTAGGCCCTAAATTCCAATCATCGTTGAAATTAATTGACCTAAAAACATTCTGATCGGATAAAATCGAAGCATAATCATAGCATTTAATTGTTTTCAGATTCGATAAACGATTATTCGTCTTCAATCGCCCATCCATGACCGATTATTTCGAAAAAACAAACTAGATTTAGGTTAAATAAAAATTTATTTCCAGATTTTTATGTTATTTTGTGTGTGTATAGAATCAAATGAACATTTCAGATTGCAACGTTAAGATGATATTAGCAGAAATTTGAGTACGGTGAAACTGAAACCCTAAATGAATTGTGGATTCAGGTATAGTGTGATATGAAAGGTAAGTGAGTGAATATAGAGAGAATTATTATTACCAGAGAGAGAGAAACCCTAGGTGCGACCAGGAGAAAGTAAACGAGTGAAGAAAACGCGGAATGGGTTTTGGCTGGGAGTTGACTATTTAATAGCAACATAGAAAGCAAAAAAAAAGTATTATATTATATGAGAAAAATGCTAGTCTCTGTGGTTTGCCCATTTTTCACCTTTAGTCTCTAACTTTCTAAAATTATGCCTATAGTCCCCAAGTTTTTGAATTTCGTTCCCGGATAATCCCTGGCGATGAGGGTTAGTTTTTGGTGTTAGGTGCGTGTGAAATGACAAAAATACCCTTACTGTCAAATTAATAACTAAAAGATTAAAAGAAATATAACTAATCCCACCACCCACCACCCACCCTACCCACTTCACCTTCCCCACTCCACACCACCACGGCACCACCACCATCTCCACCTTCAACCATCACCACCACCACCTACCCCACCACTTCACCGTAACCACCACTGCCACAACCATCCCCGCCACAACCACAACCACCACCGCCTCCATCATCACTGCCATCTTCTTTTAAAGCTCTGACCTCAATCTATGATTCTTTTCGACCTGTAAAAAGATGAATGGTATGAAAAATGTGAGTCAGAAACAGAAGGTGAAGATGAGAACAACGATAAATCAGCTTCGTCTCTCAGCTTGGGTTTATATAAATAGTTCACCGGAAACATTCCGGCGAATCTCTCAGCTTCGTCTCAGATCCAGCTGATTAACTTATCGTTCAATTCGTTTTCCGGTGAGATTCCGATGACAATCGAAAGCATCCAGAGCGTGCAGTACTTGTTTCTCGACTCGAACGAGCTGTACGGCACGTTACCATCGGCTATCGCTAACTGCTCGTCGCTGATTCACTTTAGCACTGATGATAACATGTTACAAGGACTGAATCCGAAGAGTAGGGGTTTGCATGGGTCGGTTTGGTTCGGTTTTTACTATTAACCATAACCATAACCGCTAGTTCGGTTATGGAGTTTTGGTAACCATAACCATAACCAAACTTCGGTTACGGTTAATCGGTTATGAAGTCGGTTATGGTTCGGTTTTGGTTAATTTCGGTTAAGTAACCAAGCAAGGTTTGAAATAAATAGGGTTCTTTATAATAAGTTAATTCTCAAACAAAAACAATTATGGCCATAACATCTTAGTTCTTTATCAAAATAAATGGCATCTACATCAAGATCATTTTGTCACTAACATATTTTTATCTTAGTAAAAACCTTCTATATGGTTTTGTAAAACACAAATACATTATATAAAGTTAACATCACAAGTTCGGTTCAGTTTCGGTTATATCGGTTAACCAAAGCTTCATAACCATAACCATAACCGATTGAGCGGTTATACAAAGTTTCATAACCATAACTATTGGTTATATTGGTTATCGGTTATTAGTGATTCGGTTATGTCGGTTATGGTTCGGTTATCGGTTATGGTGGTTAATTTGCTCACCCCTACCAGAGAGTATCGACGAGATTCCGAAATTCAATGTGATTAGCATCGCTCAGATTGTCCAGTAACACTGCCAACGGTTGATGTCAAACTTGGGCATGTCTGTTATGACATATGTAATTAGATCGATAATTTTTTCTGTTTGCAGCCTTGTTATTTAGTTTTTTTTTACTCTTGACTTAATTTCCTAGCAAGTAACCCTTTATAATTTTGAGAACAAGATTCAAGTGTTGAAAACAAGATTATCTTACTAGAAAACTTTTCAGTTGTAGGAAGATGTTACATGCGTCGTACATCATTTAAAGAGAAGTTTTAAGAATAATTAAGTAGGGACCCCCATTTGTTCTTGTCCAACAATTTGTTGAAGATATGCATGTTTCATCTTAAATTTATCTAGAATACATGTTCAAAGACGATGCTCTAGGTACTGCTTCAATTGAAGAGGGGGATTCAACTATTTATATAAACCTAAGCTGAGAGACCAAGTTGATTCACTTTAGCGCCGATGATAACCTGTTACAAGGACTGATTCTGGCGAGTATCAGCGAGATTCCGAATCTGGAAGTGATCTCGCTTTCCGGTAACATGTTTACAGGTTCAATTCCGCAATCTCTGTTATCGAGACTGATGGCGGCAATGATGGTAGATGTATAGTTATGGTGGTTGCAGGGGTTTAAGAGATGGAGATGGGGATGTTGACTTTGACTGATATTATTATTTAACAGTAGGGGTATTTTGGTAATTTCACACCCACTTAACACCAAAAACTAACCCCCATCCGCGCCAGAGACTATCCGGGAACGAAATTGCAAAAGTTTGGGACTATAGCTGTAATTTTAAAATTTAGGGACTAAAGGTGAAAAATAGGCAAACCACAGGGACTATCCGGATATTTTTCTCATATTATATATTAGATGAATACTCTGTTTTATATTATAAAACTAATGCCAATGAGTTGGTGGTGAACTAGTAAGGGAGAGTCTTAGTGTTTCAAGTAACTCACGTTCGATTCCTGACCACATCATTTAGTATCGGTGGCACCTAGTGATGATGAGAGGCTAGGTGAGTAGGCGACAATCACTAGTTCGATCATTGAACTGAGCTGTTTTTACCTCATCTCGCTGACGTGCCTTTGAGCGAGTGTTTACGGGCTTCAGCCCTAGGTTGGTTTTTTTCCCGGTTTGGAGACGAGTATATCCTGATGTGATGAATTTCGTCAGTAACCTGTTTGGAGAAACCGTTAGCCTTAAAAAAATTATAAAACTAACATATTACCTCTTTTATACGAATGTTTTTTAAGCAATTTTTAAGTTATTAATAATATTAATAATATAATCTTTTATTCCTTGAACAGGATAAGATTCTTGATAAAATGACGTGTAATTGTATATATAAAAGTTGTCTACATAATTTTTACATAGGTAAGAAGGGAAAATATCAAATAGGAAGTTTATCTTGACTAGGAAGTGTAGGAAACAATAGGATTAGGACATGTGGCAACATTTAAAATAAAGAAAAAGGGTATTTTAGTCAATCAAACCATTTCTTCTTCCTTTTCAAAACCCAGTAACTTCAAAACTCACCATTTTCAAAACCCACAATCTTCAACCATTTCTTCACTTTCTATCTCAATAATCACTACATTATAGTGCGATTTTCATCACAAATCAATGATTCAAACACCCGATCAACGTGTTCTTCAGCTTTTTTGAAGAAAACCCAGTTTAATTTCATAAAAAATCTCGTTTTTCCCGGTGATTTTGGAGATAATCAATCGATTCGTTCGATTCGAGCGCTGATAAGTGTTACAATCATTCAAACTTCGTCAATTGTTGAAGAAATCATTTCGATCCATGTAAGAAATTCTTTAATTTCATTTTTACGATCTGGGTTTTTGATTTAGTCATTGTGTTTTACGATCTTGGCGGGGGTCCGGGGGCAACGCCCCTGGTAGCGGGGTCCCAGGGGCGGCAGCCCCTGGCGGGGTCCAAGGGGCAGAGAAAATTGCTGTAATAAATTCCATGTAACAAATTGTTGTAATAAAAATGCATCAGAAAAATTAATTTTCCAGAAATTGGCTCATTTCGAAGACAGTAATTCGTAGACAATTCAGACAGTTCACAGTCACAGACAGTTCCCATACAGTTTTATGTGTCCATTGCGTTTTAGAAATAAGAGAGTTTTACGTGTTTTCTGGCTATTGCGTTTTAGAAAAAAACACATTTTTAAGTGTTTTTAGTCATTGCGTTATAGGTAAAACACATTTTTGAAGTGTTTTTAGTCATTGCGTTTTAGGTAAAACACATTTCTGAAGTGTTTTTAGTCATTGCGTTTTAGGTAAAACACATTTTTTAGGTGTTTTCAGTCCATTGCGTTTTAGAATGAGTCATTTTTAAGTGTTTTCTGGCCATTGCGTTTTACAAATAAGACATTTCTTTGTGTTTTTGGTGCATTGCGTTTTAGGTAAAACACTTTTTTATGTGTTTTCAGTCCATTGCGTTTTAGAAAACAGACATTTTAAGTGTTTTCTGGCCATTGCGTTTTACAAATAAGACATTTATTTGTGTTTTTGGTGCATTGCGTTTTAGGTTAAACACCTTTTTATGTGTTTTTGGTGCATTGCGTTTTAGGTAAAACACATTTTTATGTGTTTTTAGTCCATTGCGTTTTTGAAAGTACATTTTCTTTTGAGTTTTTAGGCTATTGCGTTTTAGAAATAAGACATGTCTTTGTGTTTTCTGGCCATTGCGTTTTACAAATAAGTCATTTCTTTGTGTTTTTTGGTGCATTGCGTTTTAGAAAAATGTCATTTTTTAGGGTTTTTTTTTCATTGCGTTTTACGTAACTGGGGGTTTTTCTATTGCGTTTTACGCAACTGGGTTTTAATTTTTTTTTTTTTTGAAAATATAGTAATAGTATACTCGTTTTAAAGATAAAAAAAACGCTCGTTTTTTTGGTGCAAATTTTTATAAAAAAATAATGTCGTATGAAAGAGTTATTAACGTTTAAAAAATGGGGGGGGGGGGGGGAATTGGAGGAGAGAAACTATGGGCTTGGATTGACTAGAATGCCCCTAAACAAACTCACGCGCCTCTTTTTATCCCTTCAATTCCCATCATTTAATCTTAGCCCTTGATTAACTAAATAGATGGTCAAGATCACTTCCTAGCCAAATAAACTTCCTATTGTAACTCCACCCTAGGTAATGATTATGTTATTTGGTTTTTTTTTAACTGCAAATTTGGATCACTGACGGACTACTGGAGTATCATCGTGCCACCAACGGAACCACTCGATCATATTCATATCTACTAGGCAATAATGCCTATACACCAATTCAGGAGGAAACCCAATAAATCTGGGAAAAATCCCCCTTGTGAGAATCGAACCCATGGCCTAATGGTCATAAGTCTTATCTCACCTCTAAGATGCCACTAGGCTATAATGCCATGGGCTTAATGATTATGTTATTAGTTGATGGTTTTAAATTTACATAAGTATGTGTATTTTAATCAAGTGAAGCAGAGATATTTCCATTGTTAAGATAGGATGAATAAGATACTCTAGGAAAATTGAAATGATGGAACATGTGTAATAACTATGATGGTTTGATAGACGGAAATGTTAGGCTATGCAGTATGGTGATGGTCTTCCCTTGGAGGATGATCTGCCACGTAGGATCCACGTAGGATGGGTGTGAGGATGGGGCAAAGAGGATGGAGGTATGGAAATGGGGGGATGGACCTAAAATGTATATGTATATATTGTATGTATAGGTGTGTGAGTAGGGCTGGCAATTTTGACACGATAACACGACACGAACCTACACGAAATTAACAGGTTTCGTGTTTGACCTTAACAGGTTTCGTGTCTAAACAGGTCGACACGATAAGACCTGTTTAAATTTCGTGTCTAAACAGGTTAAAACCCGTTAACCTGTTAAGACCTGTTAGTGACCTGTTTATAATTTTAAATTAAAAAAATATATCAAGGGTGGGGACATGTGGAGTCAGAACTTCTAATTCACCAATATTTTGAAATTCACCTTTTCTAATTCACGCTCCAATTCTATACGACCATACTCCAACTCCAAAAACCAAACCCTAATTTCTCTTCAATCGCCGCTTCATACAACATCACTTCTACATCATCTGTGTTTCTTATATTTCGTCGGACATCTCTTCATCCATACGACATCACTTCAATCGGACATCTCTTCATCACTTCAATCGGACATCTCTTCAATCGGCGTCGCTCAAGTAGTTCCGACACCACTTTCTCAAGTTCTACCATGTAAGAAACACAGATTTGATATAGTTGTTGTTTCTTAGATTCTGTGTTTTTTTATATAGTTGTTGTTTCTTAGATTCTGTGTTTTTTTGATATAGTTGTTGTTTCTTACATTGTGTTTTTTAATGAAGTGAAATAGAAGGTCATTAGAAGTTATTGCCTTAAACCTGTGATTGTGGTTGTAAAATGTGATGTGGTAGCTTGCTGTTTCTTAGAACTTGCATTTACTTCTTTAATAGAAGGTCATTAGAACTTGCATATATCACATAGATTGTAATTTTACTTGCATTTACTTCTTTAATAGAAGGTCACTAGAACTTGCTGTTTCTTAGATTATGTTTATTGGTGTAATATATTTAACTTGTGTTGGTTTAATTGTGTTTCTTAGATTCTGGTTGCATTAAAGTCATGAGTGATTTACAAAATAAAGTGGGGAAGAAGAAGGGCAAAACACAGGTATGTTGTTCGTTTAAGTTTGATAGCTTTTCGTTCAATTTCCTTATAAACTTTTTGAGTAACTTTATGTATTTTTTTCTCTATTGTAGATGGATATGGATTCTGATTCTATCAAAGTAGACCTAGAAAATGATAGCACTATGAATTTGGATTTGGAAGATGATGAAGTTGGCTCTGTGGAGGTAGAGGATAAAAATGATAGTGGTGTTAGAAAACCCAAGGCAAAGAGATCGCGAAAGGAAAGATTTCTCAATTAAAAAAAATCAGAATTGCAAATGTATTTGGAGGAGTCAAGGGTTGATAGAAGCTGTGAACTTGATGTGTTGGCTTTTTGGAAAGCCAATGAGTTTAGATATCCCGCACTTGCGAGAATGGCAAGAGACTTTTGACCATTCCGGTATCTACTGTCGCATCGGAGTCTACATTCAGTGCAAGTGGAAGAGTCCTTAATGAACATCGAAGTTCACTTAGCAAAGATACCGTTGAGGCTCTCATATGCACAAAAGATTGGTTATTTGGAGATTACTGTAATGTCTTTTCTCTTGATTTTTCTATGTTTTTTTTTTTTTTGCATGGTATTCTATTAATGTTATTATGTATATTTGTTTGTACTTTTGTAGGTTTGAACCAAGTTAGTGTAGATGAGCTCACAGAAAATATAATGTCGCTTGACATTAGCCGTGAATCAGATGCTTCAAATTCCGTGAACAATCCTAAGGTATCCACTCCAAATGCATCAAGTAGTGTTGCTTGTTAAAATCAGAGAGCATCTCAAGGTACCCGATATGCCAGCCCTATGTGTGAGAGAGGGAGAGGCCAAGTTTTTGTCTTCTTGTGGAGTATCCCCCAGCGTCCCATACTCGACGCCAAGGACGAAGCCGGGGGGGTGGTGTTGGAGCGGTGCCGGATCAAGGACGGGGGGTCCCGACCCCCTATACCGTCTAGCCTTATGTAATACTTCATTGTTTTTTATAGGCACAAACAACCATACCTTCAACAGTCGGAAATAAGAGTGAGCGTAATAATTGTTAGGAGTGTGAACGGTTTGTTTTTTGTTTTGTTTTTTTTTTTTTTGAGAGAGGGGGGTGGGGGGGGGGGGGGGGGGTTTACACCTGTTTGATTCGATTTTTCTGTTATTTCGGTTTTTGGAACAAAATTATGTAAGAGTCAAAAAATAAAAAGTATAATTTAAAATTTAAGAATTTTTATTTTGTGTTTACATTTATATTATTATATTTAACCCTTTCTAATTAGGCAAATTGGATTTAAATAATCCTAACTTTCTCATTTTGGCCGATAATAATCTTAACTCAGTTATTTGTCGATAATAATCCGAACTGGTCCCACTTCTGGCCGATAATAGTCTGCGTTAAAAATAGCTTAACGGAGTTAAGTTTTTCTCCGAATTACAAACCGATGTTTTAGTGCTTTTGATTAGAACGAACATACGAGTTGATTGAATATAAAATTTACCTTGAAATATTGCCCTAAACGACGAAAACGGTGCTTCACTTCGAGTGTTTATACCTTCCAATTAACAAAAATCAAGTCGTTTGGAGCACTGTTTCGAAGTAAGTTTTACATAAATCGACTCGTGTCCTCGTTCTGATCAAAATCCCTAAAACATCGGTTTGTAATTTGGAAAAAAACTTAACTCTATTAAGCTATTTTTAACGGCGGACTATTATCAGCCAAAAGTGGATCAGTTCAGATTATTATCGGCAAATAACTGAGTTGGGGTTATTATGGGCCAAATTGAGAAAGTCTGGATCAGTTCAGACTATTATCATCCAAAAGTGGATCAATTCAGACTATTATCAGCCAAAAGTGGATCAGTTCAGATTATCATATGACGTGCGAGCACACGGATCACTGTTTAGATCAACGGCTGGGGTTTTGCCATGTGGAAAGTGGGCAAGTGGAGGTTTCTCTCCAATTCCATGCCATCATCGTGACTTCAAGGGAGCCTGGGATGATGACACGTAGCCCAGACGGTTATAACCGTCTGGTGATGCACGATTGAGTCTTCTAGAAGATCATTGCCATAATCCAGAGTGACTCCTTATCGTGTGGTGTCAATTGAATAATATCCAAGTCTGGGTATTATTTGAGCGGAAGTGCATAACAGGATTTTATCCTTCTGTAATGCACAACGATTCATTAGTTTCCTTTTGGCGCGCAGGTGTTATCTGTTGTCTTTCTTCTAAGCTCTCTTTGTAGGACCAGTGCGCGGCCGCGCAAGGTCTAAAGAGGGTTAAAAGATGAGGTTATGGTATGGTCCCAAGTACTTAATACGAGGTTTTTGGGACCTTACCCCTTCAAGTCCCCCCAGTCTAGAGTTGCTCTTATGCAAATAAGTGGAGCACTGGACTATGAGAGAGGGTTGCTTTTTGCTGTAGAGTTTTTTGGTGCGAAAGTGGAGAATCTTTTATGAAAAGATACACTTTTTCTTACTATGATTTTTGAGAAATTATGACTCTGATAGATGGAAATCTTATGAGAGAATATATTTTGTACCTTCCTTTATTCTGAACTGCTGTTATCTTGGGCGAAGAGTTTGTATAATTATGGGCTGACGATTGCTTACGTCATTTCTATAGCTTGTGCTGGTTCTTCGTCTCTAATTTAACTGTAGCTCTGGGAATGCGTGTGGACTCTGTCAGAGAGTTTTAAATGGGATGTGACGTTTGTGGTGGCAGCGCCGTTGTGAAGTCAGTTGATTTGATGTTTAATCATCACAATTCTCTTTCCAATACTGACACTAACCTTCTCTGGTCTATATATTTATATTGGATGTGAAATTCTTTTCCCAATTTGGAAAAAATGAAGGAGAAACGACATATTCGGTGGAGAAGAATTTCTGAAGTCTTGAAGACTCTCGAAGCTGCTGACGCTTTGCTTCTTCTTTCTGGTTTAACGGTTTATCCTTCCACTAGTGGTCGGGGTTCCCATCGTGTTATTCTTCCTGATATTTCGAGAGACCGACTCGTCTCTGATCTTTTAGATGATAATAATGGGGGAGTTACTAGGTTGTCAGCACACCTTGTAACTCGTTCTTTCCCGGCTGATCAGAGGGGAAGTTCTTCAATCGTCTACCAGCGTCGTCGCCGTGTTGTCTCTCCAGCTGAAGTTCCGACTGGTGAAAATGTGGCCGTTGCTGCCGGAGCTGACAGGGGGGATGCTAACCCCTGGATTGTTGATCCTCACCCTTTATTTGAGTATGGTGAAGTTCTTCATACTCCGTATGGGGTGTTAGATATGCTTTCTTAGTTTGCTTTTTCTGTTGTGACTGATATTTTTGAAGAAACACTGATGTGTTCTTGTAAATGGTTTGTTTAAAGTGCCTTTGTTGCACTAATAATATTTTTGATGCACTGCCGTGCATATATGTCTTGATAGTTTACAAGTTGTGTTTGAATTACAATATGTTGCATATGCTTAATTACTTTGTTTTAGGTAGAGCGAATGAGAATGGTATTGTGCTCATGTGTGAACGTAGGTCTAGAATGCGCGCGGGTTTAGGCTTTACTTAGACCGTTCATGAGGTGTACAATATTCACCATATTATTTTCGCGCGTACCAAAGGAATTATATGCAATTTGTAACAAACAATGTGTAAGGGTAAGGGTTGCATTTATAGGGCGCAGAGCCAATAATACAAAGTGAAATAGAAAAATACATTGCCTGTAAAAATCTGACTTGTTGAATAGCTTGGCTATATGTAACACCTGCGCAGCTGCTGCGCGTTCCAGGTGCGAGGAACAATTGTTCCATCTACTCTTTTGAGGGTATACGCCCCTTTGCCTAGGACCTCATTGATAATGTATGGCCCTTCCCATTTTGGTGGCAGCTTGCCTGGCTTTTCCGCATTGGAAGCTTCGTTGTCGCGTAGCACAAAGTCTCCTGGGATGAAAGTACACACACGTACGCGTGCGTTGTAGTACTTTTCGAGTTTGGATTTATACCTTGCTTATTTGATGGCGGCATTCTCGTGCCTTTCTTCGAGAATATTTAAATCCATTCTTCGTTCTTTTTCATTGTTTTGCTTCTCCATGGCAAGCATGCGCGGCGATGGAAGGCCAATTTCGGCTGGGATTACCGCTTCTGACCCGTACACTAGGCTGAATGGGGTCTCTCCAGTGCTGGTTTTTAGCATGGTACGATGAGCCCACAAGATGCTAGGAAGCTCATCGACCCATCCTCTGCGCGTTGTTCCCAGTCTTGCCTTTATGCCATCAACTATTTGTTTGTTGACGCTTTCGACTTGCCCATTTGCCTGTGGGTGCGCCACAGAGGCAAAGTTGTGTTCGATCTTCATTTCTTTGAACCACTTCTGACGATCTTCTGAGGCGAAGTTGGTGCCGTTGTCGGAAATGATGCGCAATGGTAATCCGAATCTGCAAATGATATGTTCCCATATAAATTTGCGGATCACCATTGCTGTGGTTGAAGCTAACGCCTTGGCCTCAACCCACTTTGTGAAATAGTCTACTGCTACGATAATGAACTTCACCGCGCCAGGTGCGTCAGGGAAAGGACCAACAAGATCGATGCCCCATTGCTGGAAAGGCCAGGCGGATGTGACCGGTATGAGCGGATTTTTCGGACGAAGGGTTTTTGGTGCATGACGCTGACAAGCTGCGCATTTTCATAATAATTCAACCGCGTCCACATGCATCCCTGGCCAATAGTAGCCTGCGCTCATTATCTTTGCTACTACCATGCACGGTCCGGCGTGTATCCCACATAAACCTTCATGGATTTCCCTGACTAAGTACTGCGCATCTTTTTTGTCAACACAGCGTAGGAGTGTTCCCATAAATGACTTTCGGTACAGAATTCCATCTGCCATTTCGTAATTTATTGCTTTGTTCTGGATTTTCCTAGCTTCCGCTTTTCCTTCTGGAAGTTTTCCATGCTGCAGGTACATGATGATCGGGGACATCCAGGATGGGCTGCCAATCTCAACGATGTTTACTTGCTTAAGAGGGACAGAAGGATTGGATAATACCTCGATGCGCACCTCTTTTGCTAGGTGTCTGAAACTGGTGGCAGCCAATTTGCTCAGTGCACCTGCATGCTTATTTTCACATCTGTTTATGTGACTCATCTTGAACGTTTGGAATTGGCTGATGAGCATTCGTGCTTGTTCTAGGTATAACGCCATCGCTTCGCCCTTTGCATCATAGTGCCCATTAACTTGCTCAGCCAATAACTTTGAATCGACGTGAGCTTTTAAGCGCCAAACGGAGGCCTGCTAGAAACGCTTCATATTCTGCCTCGTTGTTTGTGCTTTTGAAGTCTAAGCGTATTGCGTACGTAAGCTCGTGATCGTCTGGGCTAACCAATCGGAGACCCGCACCTGCTCCATTGTCGTTAGAAGCCCCGTCTGTGTGCAGTGTCCAAACACTATCGTCGAAAACGGGAACAGGGTTTTGGATTGCTTCGCATTCCTGCACTTTGTCTATGGGAACTTTTATGACGAAGTCTGCTAAAACTTGTCCTTTGATTGCTGGCCGTGGTCTGTATAGGATATTGTATCCTCCCAGCTCGATGGCCCACTTAGCCAATCTCCCTGCGACATCGGGTTTGGATAGAATCTGGCCTAAGTGATAATTAGTGAGAACTGTAATAACATGACCAGAGAAATACCGGCGTAGGCGTCGTGATGCATGTACTAGCACGAGGACCAGTTTCTCTATCATCGAGTAGTGCGTCTCTGGGCCAGTTAGCATCTTGCTGATATAATATATTGGGGTCTGAATGTTCTCCCGTTCCACCATTAACACTGCACCAACCGCTACCTCTGCAGCGGATAAATACAAGATCAGTGGTTCTTTTTCTCGCGGTGCTGTTAGTGTTGGCAACTGAATTAGACATTCCTTCATTTGCTTGAAGGCTTTCTCCGCTTCTGGCGTCCACTGAAAATGTGTTTTCTTAGCGCAGTTGCGCAATGTACTTATGAACGGATAAGACTTTGCCGCGTGATTTGCCAAGAATCTGTTCAAAGCTGCTAATCTTGTCACACCCCCAAAATCCACATGCAGAGTATCACCGCTTGGAGGCGTGACTGACCAGGATCCAGCCACCAATCATATTGAACTATGCAATTAAGTAAATAAAACCAAACCCAATATAATTGGTGTTTAAAAGAAACCAAACATGTTTAAGCAATCGGCGGAAGCATAGCGATGTTTAAATAACCAAAACATAATTTAAAGTTCAAATGTCAAGCACGGGACATAACAGTCCATATCCCATAACGACCTCCTTCGTGTGCAAGCTCCATAAGCATCTAACGACCTGCAAGGCATGTAACAACGAGTCAACAACAAAGTTGAGCGAGTTCACAGTTGGTTGTATAGTTGTACCAGTTTGTTTTGAAAACCACAAGTTGTTTCGTAAACCACGAGTTAACCAGTTCCTTTATTTCCCAAACCATATCTATAATCAGTGGGGGCTTCCCCATGTGAACCACTAGACCGTTACCATATCGACAACTGACGAACAATAGTTGTGCCCTACGTCAATGTCTATCATCATTGACAGTTTGCCCAGATCCATTAGTACACGCCCGTCCGAACGGCACGGTGTGAGGCTTGTCAACCCTAATAGCGCTATTAACTAATGACCCGCTCGCCATTGGCCCGGCGATTAAGTCGTTATAAAAATGAGGGACTTCATGATAGAGTTTTGTCTAGTAAGTTTTAAGGTTGTTGTCCTACCCAAGGAGGACGAACGTACGTATTCTACCCAAGGAGAATACGCAGGATTAATATTGGCATCCTACCCATGGAGGATGGCGGTACATATCCTACCCAAGGAGGATATGTAGGTTCCGTTTTAATTATTTAACCCATTCCCAACCACCGGGAATCCCATGCCTTAGAAAGTGTGTGAACTCACCTCGGTTTGCTCGGTAAGATTAATTACTCGCTCAATTCAATCAGTCAAAGCCTAATATATGCATGTATACACAATCAGTTTTCATCCACGAAGTTCACGCATAGATACACTCATAGCACATAGCAGTTGTATAAGCCCATGCAAATCATACATCACATATTTGTTTCATGGCAACACATAACCAACTTAGTTAACCTTTAACAGACTTAACTGAGTTTACTGTGCAGTTTACCCACTAGACGAAACTCCCTGTTTCGCCCTAACTCCCATTTGACGAAACCCTAAGGTTTCTTCATTATTACCCTTGGCGAAAACCCCAGGTTTTCGTCGTGGCCTATGTTAACGAAACCCCCTGGTTTTCATCGACATTAGTGTTTCATCAAGATCATAGGTTACGTCGTGTCAACAAATAATCACCCTGAAACCCTAACTGCCGTCAAAAGAATTTGTTTGCAAATGTAACCCAATCATTCATCAAATCAAATCAACACATATGATAGTCATTACATGAACTCAAATCCATCAGGTTCATCAATATTCACAACCTAACTTGTTGATCCACAATCTACAACACCCTATTCAAACCAATAATGCAATAGTTCAACTATAAATCTTGAAACCCTAATCATATCAACGTGCATATATGTTTTCTAATAATCCATAACCACAAGAGATTACAATCATCATGAATCAATCATCACCAATTTTCATGCAAGGAGAATCATTAGCATCTATAAACCCTAACAAGTATAACACAATAGTCATCAGATTCATCACATATAACAATCATACAAGGTACAAACTGATTTAATCGACTAGTCATATACTAACCGGTTGAGATGAAACACAAGATTCCCTAGAAAGATGACGGTGAGAGGTGATGGTTGCCGCAGGAAGGTAGAGAGGTTCTAGGGTTTTCAATTCTGCTAAAAGTGTGACGAGTGAAGTTGTTTCACGTAAATATACCCACATTAGCGTACTGGGCCCTTAATGGGCTTCGGAGAAAGGCTGGGCCAGCGAAACCCCCTGGTTTCGTCGAGACAGGTTGTGGCGAAACCCCCTAAGGTTTCGTGGAGGTGACTTATGATGAAACTCTAATGTTTCGTCGTGTGTGGTTTCATTTGTAAACAGTTAAGTTTATTAAACTTATTCACTCATAGGCACATAACAATTTAATAAACAGTTAACCCTAATCCATCAAGTAGTAACACATCACATACACAATACCATAAATTATCAATCAATACAAGGTGCATATAATGCCACATAACGAATTACAAGTACACAGTTGCGAGGAAAGACCTTGAAAACTCGGGTTGTCACATCATCCCCAACTTGAAAGAAATTTCGTTCCGAAATTTAGCACGTGGTTACTGAGGAAGCTAGTTGTGTTGCGTGGTTTCCTGGTTTTCCTGGGGTGTCACATCATCCCCCCGTTGATTTGGAATTTCGTCCCGAAATTCTGTAGTAGCTTCAGCCTCAGTATTGGTTGTACTTTTCTCGAACAATTGGGGATACTTGAGTTTCATTTGGGCTCCTCGTTCCCAGGTAAACTCTGGGCCACGACGGGAGTTCCAACGAACTCGAACAAGAGGGATTCTGGTGTGCTTGAGAACTTTCACATCTCGGTCAGTAATCTCTACTGGTTCCTCGACGAATCGCAGCTGGTCGTCTATAGTGACCTCCTTAAAAGGAACTATGAGGGTCTCATCTGACAGGCATTTCTTCAGATTTGACACGTGGAAAACGTTGTGAACTCCACTGAGTTCTTCAGGTAGATTCAGCTTGTAAGCGACTTTGCCAATTCGCTCAGTGATTTCAAAAGGTCCGACATAACGCGGATTGAGGTTGCCTCGTTTGCCAAAACGAACAACACCCTTCTAAGGTGAAACTTTGAGTAGCACTCGATCCCCAACCTGGAACTCGAGTGGTTTCCTGCGCTTATCAGCGTAGCTTTTCTGACGGTCACGAGCTGCCGCCATTCGTTGTCGTATCTGAGCAATCTTCTCAGTCGTGTCTACCACAAGTTCTGGGCCAGTGATTTGGCTGTCTCCAACCTCTTCCCAACAAAGAGGTGATCGGCATTTACGGCCGTACAATGCCTCAAACGGAGCGGCCTGGATACTGGTGTGGTAGCTGTTATTGTACGAAAACTCCACTAAAGGGACGTGCTTTTCCCAACCATTGCCAAAATCGATTACACATGCTCGAAGCATGTCTTCAAGGGTTTGGATGGTGCGTTCAGACTGCCCATCCGTTTGTGGGTGATATGCTGTGCTCATGTCTAATCGAGAGCCAAAAGACCTGTGCATTGCCTGCCACAGTTCAGAAGTAAAACGCACATCACGATCGGAAATAATAGAAGTTGGCACTTAGTGCCTCGAAACAACTTCCTTAAGATAAACGTCTGCTAGGGTGGAGAGCTTATCCGTTTCCTTGATAGCCAAGAAATGTGCAGACTTTGTGAGTCGATCCACGATCACCCAAATAGTGTCGTTCCTGCGTTGAGATCTAGGTAGGCCAGTAACGAAATCCATGGAAATTTGCTCCCATTTCCATGTCGGGATTTCTAGTTGTTGAAGTAGGCTTGATGGTTTCTGATATTCAATCTTGACTCTCGCACAAGTCAAACATTTACTGACATAAGTTGCTATGTTGGCTTTCATGCTAGGCCACCAGTATGTAGTCTTTAAGTCGTGGTACATCTTATCCGAACCGGGATGTACTGAGTAACGAGACTTATGCGCTTCATCCATCACAAGCTCGTGTAAGTTTCCGTAAAGTGGAACCCAGATGCGCCCTGTCACGTAGTAGGCGCCGTCTTCCTTTTGTTCTAACCGTTTCCTCGATCCTCGTAGGGACTCCGCCCTAATGTTCTCTGCTTTCAATGCTTCAACCTGAGCATCTCGTGTCTGAGTAGGAAGACTAGATTGGATGGTAAGTTGTAACGCTCGCACGCATTTTGGTGTAGTATCCTTTCGACTGAGGGCATCGGCCACAACATTGGCTTTGCCCGGATGGTACTTGATCGCGCATTCGTAATCATTCAAGAGTTCGACCCATCGACGTTGTCTCATGTTTAACTCCTTTTGCTTGAAGATATGCTCGAGACTCCTGTGATCGGTGTAAATGGTGCACTTGGTACCGTACAGGTAATGTCTCCATATCTTAAGTGCGAAAACAACTGCTCCCAGCTCCAGATCATGAGTAGTGTAATTCTTCTCGTGAACCTTAAGTTGACGCGATGCATAAGTAATGACCTTGTCACGTTGCATCAACACGCAACCAAGTCCTTGGATAGACGCGTCGCAATAAACTACAAAGTCGTCTGTGCCTTCAGGCAATGAGAGAATTGGTGCGCTACAAAGTATATCCTTTAAGTGCTGAAATGCAGATTCCTGTGCATCACCCCAACGATAGGTGACACCTTTCTGAGTTAGTGAAGTGAGAGGTTGCGCAATCTTGGAGAAATCCTTGATGAACCTTCTATAGTAGCCCGCCAAACCCAAGAATTGGCGGATTTATGTTGGCGTACGGGGTGCAGGCCAGTTATTGATCGAGTCTACTTTGGATGGATCAACGTGAATCCCATCCCCATTTACCACGTGGCCTAGAAAATGGACTTCTCGAAGCCAGAAGTCGCATTTCGAGAATTTGGCATACAATTGCTCTGTTCGAAGAAGTTCCAGAATAAGTCTAAGGTGATGCTCGTGCTCCTCCTGACTCTTCGAATAGATCAGGATGTCGTCGATGAAAACTATGACAAACTTGTCCAGGTAAAGCTTGCACACTCTATTCATAAGATCCATGAAGACCACAAGTGCATTCGTCAATCCAAATGGCATAACCAGAAACTCGTAATGCCCATACCGAGTCCTGAATGCTGTCTTAGAGATATCCTTGTCTCGGACTCTCAGCTGATGGTAACCTGACCTCAGGTCAATCTTGGAGTAGAAACTCGACCCTTGCAACTGGTCGAATAAGTCATCAATGCATGGAAGTGGAAAGCGATTCTTCACAGTCACTTTGTTGAGTTCGCGGTAGTCAATACACATTCTGAAGGTACCGTCTTTCTTCTTCACAAATAACACTGGAGCTCCCCAAGGCGAAGAGCTAGGACGTATAAAACCCTTTTCCAAGAGTTCTTGTAGTTGCGTGGACAGTTCTTCAAGTTCTGATGGAGCTAAACGATACGGCGCGTGAGCTATGGGCGCTGCTCCAGGAGCTAGCTTGATTTGAAATTCGACCTGGTGATGAGGCGGTAGACCAGGTAATTCCTCAGGGAACACTTGAGGAAAGTCACGTACGATCGGAATATCTTCTATCTTCTTCTCTTTCTTTGAGGTGTCAGTGACGAGGGCTAAAATAGCAGTGTGGCCCTTTCGCAAACACTTCTGAGCCTTGAGGAAAGAGATGATGCCCACGACAGCACCACTCTTATCACCATGTATCACGAGAGGTTCTTCACTAGAACGAGGAATACGAACGACTTTCTCCTTGCAAATAATCTCCCGCTTGATGTCTAGATAGCCAATCCATCCTAATAACAACGTCGAAACTACCAAGTACGATAGGAATAAGATCGATAGAGAAGGTCTGACCAGCCAGAACGAGATTACAACCCTTAACTAAGTGTGTAGCTTCGAGACTTTTACCATTTGCTAGTTCTACCGTGTGTTTGGTGTTTGAAAGTGTTGGAGTGCGCTTAAGCATATGACTAACCTTTAGGGACACATAACTGGTATCGGCACCCGAATCAAATAAAACAGTAACAAAGAAATCATCCAGAAGAAACTTACCCATCACAACGTTGGGATCGTTCCTTGCATCACCCTGGCCCAGCACGAAAACACGTCCCCTGGCACCATTGCCATCATTGTTACCCCTGTTATTGTTCCTGTTCCCCTGATTATTGTTGTTGTTCTGATTCTGGTTCAGCTGGGGGCATTTCCTCTTGAAGTGACCTTCAGCACCACACTGATAGCATCCCCTGTTACCCTGCTGTTGCTGCGGCTGATTCTGTGGGGCTGGTGGCTGCTGTTGACGATTCTGATTAGCCGGTCGTGTGCTCCTGCAATCCTTTGCTTCATGACCAAACTTGTTACACCTCAAACAACGACCCTTATTGCACTGCCCACTATGATGCTTGTTACATCGGTTGCACTTGGGGTGGTTTCCCTTGTATCCACCATGCCCTTGACTACCAGAAGATTGCTGACCAGTACTCTGGTAGTCATCAGTCTTTCGCTGCTGAGACTGAGACTGAGCTGATGTTGAACCCTTGTTTGAGACTCCATCCCATTTGCGCTTGTTGTCGCTGGGGGCGTCAGAAGTAGTAGTAGTACCAATACGCTTGGGCAGCCTGTTCTGCTCGACTGCCTGATCAGTGAGACGATGAGCCAAACGAATAACTTGCTGGATAGTGGCAAGGTTTGCTGCAGTCACATGGCTCTGGATCTCTGGCACTAAACCTTTAAGGTACAACTCGATACGTTTAATAGGAGGATCTACCATCGTAGGACACAAGATAGCCAGCTCGTTCGATCTCTTCGTATACGCTTCAATTTCCGACCCCGTCATCTTTAATTTGAAGAACTCTACTTCCAGCTTGTGGATGTCATCACGATTACAATACTCTTCCTTGATCAACTCCTTGAAATCGTTCCATGGGGTGGTATTAGCAGCAACCAACCCCAACATTTGGACCTGAGCGTTCCACCACGTGAGCGCTACACCTTCAAGAGTACCAGTAGCATACTTCACCCTACGAGCCTCAGGGCATTCACACATCTCGAACACTGGCTCGAGCTTCTCTAACCAGTGAAGGATGCCTACAGCTCCCTCAGTGCCATTGAAAGTAGTAGGTCGGCAGTCCATAAAAGTTTTGAAAGTACAAACAGGAGGCTGAGCATGTTGACCTCCTGCCTGAGCGGCTGCGAGTGCTGCAGTAACTTGTTCATTGATCAAAGCCGTTAGCTGGGCTTGAGTTAGGTTGACACGTCCACTCATGATCTTCATATCAAGGGAAACATGAGTGAGAAAGATGTCGCGAAAGTGCGATGACAGAAGAGAGTAAGCATATAGGTGTTTCAAACAATAGTTGCTACATTCATCTAAGCATATCATGAACAATGTACTATGTAACTAACAGGTAGGTAATATAACATAAACCATATCACCTAAAATGTTGAGTCTTGCACGTGGAGTGAAGCGTCGTTGTGGATCGTTGAGCACTGTACAGGTTATAGTCTGGTTTTGTCAAAAAGCTTTTCCCTTTTTAAAACCAAGTTCACTATAACCAATGGCTCTGATACCAATCTGTCACACCCCCAAAATCCACATGCGGAGTATCACTACTTGGAGGCGTGACTGACCAGGATCCAGCCACCAATCATATTGAAATATGCAATTAAGTAAATAAAACCAAACCCAATATAATTGGTGTTTAAAATAAACCAAACATGTTTAAGTAATCAGCGGAAGCATAGCAATGTTTAAATACCCAAAACATAATTTAAAGTTCAAATGTCAAGCACGGGACATAACAGTCCATATCCCACAACGACCTCCTCTGCGTGCAAGCTCCATAAGCATCTAACGACCTGCAAGGCATGTAACAACGAGTCAACAACAAAGTTGAGCGAGTTCATAGTTGGTTGTTTAGTTGTACCAGTTTGTTTTGAAAACCACAAGTTGTTTCGTAAACCACGAGTTAACCAGTTCCTTTATTTCCCAAACCATATCTATAATCAGTGGGGGCTTCCCCATGTGAACCACTAGACCGTTACCATATCGACAACTGACGAATAATAGTTGTGCCCTACGTCAATGTCTATCAGCATTGACAGTTTGCCCAGATCCATTAGTACACGCCTGTCCGAACGGCACGGTGTGAGGCTTGTCAACCCTAATAGCGCTATTAACTAATGACCCGCTCGCCATTGGCCCGGCGACTAAGTCGATATAAAAATGAGGGACTTCATGATAGAGTTTTGTCTAGTAAGTTTTAAGGTTGTTGTCCTACCCAAGGAGGACGAACGTACGTATTCTACCCAAGGAGAATACGCAGGATTAATATTGGCATCCTACCCATGGAGGATGGCGGTACATATCCTACCCAAGGATGATATGTAGGTTCCATTTTAATTCTTTAACCCATTCCCAACCACCGGGAATCCCATGCCTTAGAAAGTGTGTGAACTCACCTCGGTTTGCTCGGTAAGATTAATTACTCGCTCAATTCAATCAGTCAAAGACTAATATATGCATGTATACACAATCAGTTTTCATCCACGAAGTTCACGCATAGATACACTCATAGCACATAGCAGTTGTACAAGCCCATGCAAATCATACATCACATATTTGTTTCATGGCAACACATAACCAACTTAGTTAACCTTTAACAGACTTTACTGAGTTTACTGTGCAGTTTACCCACTAGACGAAACTCCCTGTTTCGCCCTAACTCCCATTTGACGAAACCCTAAGGTTTCATCATTATTACCCTTGGCGAAACCCCCAGGTTTTCGTCGTGTTCCCCTTGACGAAACCCCATAGGTTTCGTCGTGGCCTATGTTGACGAAACCCCCTGGTTTTCGTCGACATTAGTGTTTCGTCAAGATCATAGGTTACGTCGTGTCAACAAATAATCACCCAGAAACCCTAACTGCCGTCAAAACAATTTGTTTGCAAACGTAACCCAATCATTCATCAAATCAAATCAACACATATGATTGTCATTACATGAACTCAAATCCATCAGGTTCATCAATATTCACAACCTAACTCGTTAATCCATAATCTACAACACCCTATTCAAACCAATAATGCAATAGTTCCAACTATAAATCTTGAAACCCTAATCATATCAACGTGCATATATGTTTTCTAATAATCCATAACCACAAGAGATTACAATCATCATGAATCAATCATCACCAATTTTCATGCAAGGAGAATCATTAGCATCTATAAACCCAAACAAGTATAACACAATAGTCATCAGATTCATCACATATAACAATCATACAAGGTACAAACTGATTTAATCGACTAGTCATATACTAACCGGTTGAGATGAAACACAAGATTCCCTAGAAAGATGATGGTGAGAGGTGATGGTTGCCGCAGGAAGGTAGAGCGGTTCTAGGGTTTTCAATTATGCTAAAAGTGTGACGAGTGAAGCCGTTTCACGTAAATATACCCACATTAGCGTACTGGGCCCTTAATGGGCTTCGGCGAAAGGCTGGGCCGGCGAAACCCCCCTGGTTTCGTCGAGACAGGTTGTGGCGAAACCCCCTAAGGTTTCGTGGAGGTGACTTATGACGAAACTCTAATGTTTCATCGTGTGTGGTTTCCTTTGTAAACAGTTAAGTTTATTAAACTTATTCACTCATAGGCACATAACAATTTAATAAACAGTTAACCCTAATCCATCAAGTAGTAACACATCACATACACAATACCATAAATTATCAATCAATACAAGGTGCACATAATGCCACATAACGAATTACAAGTACACAGTTGTGAGGAAAGACCTTGAAAACTCGGGTTGTCACATCATCCCCAACTTGAAAGAAATTTCGTCCCGAAATTTAGCACGTGGTTACTGAGGAAGCTAGTTGTGTTGCGTGGTTTCCTGGTTTTCCTGGGGTGTCATAAATCTTCCCGCGAGCCTTTGCATTTCTTTTACTGTTGCAGGTGACGACATCAGTTGGATGGCTTGTACTTTCTCCGGGTTGACTTTAAAACCGTCCCTTGTTACTATGAAACCCAAAAATTTTCCTTCTTCCATTCCAAAGGAGCACTTTGTTGGGTTAAGTTTTAAATTAACGCTGGGCAATGAATCGAACGTACGCTGTATATTTGCGAGCATGGTTTCCTCTTCGTGGCTCATGATGACGAGGTCATCCATGTATACCTCTACTGTTTTTCCAATGTCTTCCCCGAAAACTGTATTCATCAATCGTTGGTAAGTGGCTCCGGCATTGCGCAGGCCGAAGGACATTTTTGTATAGCAGAAGATGCCCTTGTCTGTGCGAAAAGCCATTTTGTCTTCGTCCTCTTTTTTCATCTGCACCTGATGGTAGCCTTTATAACAGTCGAGGAAACACTTCCATCGGAAAGATGCTAAAGAGTCAACTTTTTTATCTATTTCAGGAAGCGCATAACAATCTTTCGGACAAGCTTTGTTTAGGTCCTTGAAGTCGACGCACATTCGCCACCCGACGTTGTGTTTTTGAACCATTAATGGGTTAGCGACCCAGGTATGGTACTGTATTTCGCGCAGGATCCCGGCGTTGCGTAACTCTGTTACTTGCTCGTTCATTGCTTCCGCCTTTTCTGCGCTGAGACTGCGTCTTCCTTGCGCGACAGGTTCTGCTGAGGGTCGGATGTTGAATCAATGTTGCGCTATATCCCGTGGGACTCCAGTCATGTCTGCTGGGCACCAGGCGAATATGTCTTTATTGTTTGAAAGTAATTCTTTCAATTGTATCCATACTGCTGGTGAGACAGCGTGCCCTAGTAAGATTGTTTGCTCTGGATATTCTTTATTAAGAACCCACTTTTCTGGTTCATTCGACGTTGAAGGTTTAGCAACCTTTGCTGGTGGTTCATCATCTACGTAGATGACTTCCTTGCTGGAATACAGGATTGCTACTCCAGTTTCTGTTGGAAACCCGCAAGCAGCATGTGGAATGGAAGTAATCATGCTAAATTCCCGTTGTGATCTTCTTCCTAGCAATACATCGTGGCGCGATGTTGCTGGCATGACCATGAAATTTACTGTGACTGTGCGCGAATGCTCGCCATCTGATAGAGTCACAGGAAATGCAATTTGTCCCAATGGGAACACGACTTCGTTGCAGAAACCAGTGAGAAGGAAATCAACTGGCTCTAAACGTGCCTTATCTTCTGGATCGAGCTGTTTGAAACATTGTTCATAGATTATATCCATTGAGCTTCCTGGATCTATGAACATGTAATCGGTTCTGTAGTGACCGAAGATACCGGTGATAATTACTGGACGTTCTTCCTGAGGGCCTCCGGGGACGACAGGAAATATAACTTGCTGCTCCCTCCAATGCTGATTATGGCTTCGTTTGTTCGGCCTTTGTGAAGGGCCTCCTTGCACCATGTTTATCTGCTTTGGTTCGACTTCCTTACAGTTGGTATCTTCTGATTTTTGAATCATCCCAGCATGAGTGCTAGATTGGATGTCCCACTGACCAGGTATCTGTGGGTCCAATACTGCAGTGTCAATTTTACTTCCGCTTTCTTCCAGAGTATCAGATCTGACATTTGACAACTCGGACCTGATGTTTTGTGTGAAAATTTGGTTCATAGCGATCTAGAATCTGTTGAACCAGTATTCTGGAGTTCTTTCTAGGAGTGGATCTGAATGGTTATGAACTCCTGTTTGTATCATGGGATCATTTTCTTCCAAATGACTGCTATTGCTTCCTTTACTTCCCATGATTCTGTCGACCTGGTTATCTCGGGCTGTAAAACCCTCGAATTCAGATCGAGGACTTGATGGGTGAAATGATGAATTCTCTGCCATATGAAATAGAGAATGAAGAAAATTTGAATCGAACGAGAAAAAACAGATGAAACAGAGAAATCGGTGGGCGCCATTGAAGAAACACTGGGTAAATGATCGGAATCAAATTATCCAGGGGGTTAGGTTCTGCATAAAAAAGGGTTGGTTCTCTCTCGTTCGGTTCAAATGGATGAATCTCTTCTTCTTCTCGATAGTTGCAAAACAAAACACCGTCAGCCTCGTCACGGGGAGAATGGGGGTTCTCTCCGTGACCACCCTCCGGCGTGAGAAGAAGTATAAGTGAAGTGAATGTAACTTGAAGTTTATACCTGAATTACTCTTCTATATATAGCCGGGAGTTTGGGCGGGAAAACATGTTATTGAAATGTTGACGGAAGATGCTAACTCCGTAAGCGGTTATTTTCCTCCTCCGTTAATCTTCTTCATCTGACGTGCGAGCACACGGATCGCTGTTTAGATCAACGGCTGGGGTTTTGCCACGTGGAAAGTGGGCAAGTTGAGGTTTCTCTCCAATTCCATGCCATCATCGTGACTTCAAGGGAGCCTGGGATGATGACACATGGCCCAGACGGTTATAACCGTCTGGTGATGCACGATTGAGTCTTCTAGAAGATCATTGCCATAATCCAGCGTGACTCCTTATCGTGTGGTATCAATTGAATAATATCCAAGTCTGGGTATTATTTGAGCGGAAGTGCATAACAGGATTTTATCCTTCTGTAATGCGCAAGGATTCATTAGTTTCCTTTTGGCGCGCAGGTGTTATCTGCTGTCTTTCTTCTAAGCTCTCTTTGTAGGACCAGTGCGCGGCCGCGCAAGGTCTAAAGAGGGTTAAAAGATGAGGTTATGGTATGGTCCCAAGTACTTAATACGAGGTTTTTGGGACCTTACCCCTTCAATTATAAATACTCAACATTCAAGAATTAAATTAATAATTTCTACTACCATTGGTTAAACACTTAAAAAACTTAAATTTAAACATAAAAATATATGAACTAGGCCTACTATTGTAAATTATCGGTTCGATTCGGTTTTTTCGGTTATTGAAAATGGTTATCCGAAAACTGAACCCAAAAAACCGAACCGTCGGTTTTTGTTTCGGTTCCATTATTTTAGTTACGATTAAGTTATTTTGGTTTTCTGCTCACCCTATTACATGTGTGTAAAATTGGTACGATAGTTGTGGTCATGTATCACATATATTTAAATCGCTGTTGTGTGAACAAAGTATGATACAAGAGCACAAGACAAATAAGTAACCAATACTTTTTTTTTTGTATATATTATAGTTATAACATAGATATAAAGTTATAAATAGTTTGGAAATAATTTCATTATTCAAAAACTAGTGTGATTGATACGTACCATAATTCAAGGATCCATGGCTCAAATAGGTAACATCACGCACACACCAAGTTCTTTCTCGAAATATCCCACTTAATCATAGTTATGTAACAATATATAAGTATAAGTTAGATTTTATTTTTTAATAGAATTAAGATAATAAAAAGTCTAAAATATAGGATTATAGTAGATATGAAGATTTATAGGTATAAATACACATCAATTTGTGATCTTAGATCTGATCAATAATTACCACTTATTAAGATGACAATAAGAGATACAAGGAGATAATTTAAATAAACAAAAAGTACTTTTGTGTCGCATGATAATCAAACCTATTCGTAACATATTATATAAATATAAACAAAAGTTTATTAAAATATTGATATTTATCAAGTGAACTTCAATAAGTGTCCCAACATAAAAAAAAAAAAAAAAAAAAAAATTCCATAGTGCAATTATTTTATATTTAAACTTTTAACCAATCATCATTAAACATTGAGTATGTCACGGTCTAATAGTTGTTTTCTGTTGGGCACAACAAGAGTGGGCCTATAAAAGGCCGAAAATGTGTCCTCCCTAACATTTTAAAATAGAAGATTTCATGATTTTTATATATAACCAAATCAATAAACCAATTATCTACAAGTATTATTTTAAGAGAAGTATTCAACATACATAAAACAAACAAGAGTTGACAAAACGTGTCATCTTGTGTTAAGTTTAATACCACTATTAAACTTGAATATTACACATTTTATTACAAGGGTCATTTTCTAGAGCATTACACATTTAACATATTAAATCTAACCAGTTGAATTACACAAATGAAGCAACTAAATAGAAAGAAAAAAAAAAAAAGCATAAACAAATCCAGACAATAATGAAGCATCAAAATGATATAAGATACATTTCAAAATGCACAAATGTATCTACTAAATCAGACGAGCAATCTTACATACGTTTTATTATAGGTGTCATTTTATAAAGCACTAGCATCAACCTGTTTCATAGGTGGGTCACATGACACAACACGCTTAACACAATTAAATGTAACCAGTTAAATAACACAAACGAAGCAACTACACTAACGAAGCATCGAAATGAAATAAAATACATTAGAAAATTTACAAAATACACAAAGGTATCTACTAAATCAGACGAGCAATCTTACATACAGTTTGCGTTAGATTGCCATTATTTCCACTCCCGACAAATTTACAGACCACCAAATGAATCAAGATTCCTAACATTCCATAACCCCCCCTCCCAAATATTTTTCGACATCATCTCTAACTTTACATTTGAGCCTCCAGAGGCTTCTGATTCTTCGCGGGTTGCTTAGCTTGATGCTGAGACCAGTACGCATGTGCAACCAGTACGCGGTCTAGAAGATTCTGAGGCACGGGTTCTCCCCTTCTTTGTTGAGGCGAGATGCTTGCTGTGTGAACCAATGTTTTCCATTTATCCTGAAACCAAGATATGAAAGTGGGCCTTGTTAATAATCTGAAACCGCCCAGCTAAAGAGGTTAATATTTGTATATATCACTTGACCTGGTAAATTCAGATAAATAGGCTAGAAAGGAAACTTTCCAAACGGGTCGACCCCGGCTCAAAATGCATATTAAAATAGTAAAATTCATGCCATCATATTTGACACACTAATTGTTTAACAAAAAAAATTAAATAATTTAGACATCAAAGCGTCGCAGGCCAACCCGACTGACCCGTTTTAGAACTAAATATAGAAAGGAAACTGTTCAATTGGGTCAAACAGGTTGACCGCTACTCAAAGTGCATTTTTAATGCATAAAATCTTAGAAATCAATCTATTGAAAACTAGATTGTTACAATAGTGAAATTTCTATCTATATAACTGTATAATAAATGAACTAAAAAAAATTGGACAATAAGGTGTTGCAGGCCAACCCATATCCCGACCTCTAGAAGATGGATTTTTTACCTTCAAGTCGACATAAGTCCGATGGTTTGCATCACCAAAAGCACGCATTTTAACATCACGCCATCTGCAGAATATTATTAAAATTAGATTTCCATTAGAAGCAATACTTAACGTATATACATAACAATACGTATCGTATATACATAAGTATTTTGATTATAATATTCACACCTTCCAGCTCCAAGGATTTCAACAGCTTCCACAAGTGCTTCTACTTCTGATACAGAAAACGGTCTTCTTGTTCTCCTTTGTGAAAATTCATATCGTTTGCTCGATTTTTCACTGAACGGGACCACCGAGAGTACCTCAGCATCTAGCGACGGAACAACCACAAGAGCTTTGGAATCTTCCACCGGTTCTTCTGTCATAACTTCTGTACCTTCAGCTGCAAAAGTTGTACTTTCTTCGTTCTTCTCAAGATGGTTGTCCAAACTAGTTGCCAGAGGCGGAGGATCCGATGAAGAACTTGAGAAACACCCATCAATAATAGGACTAGAAGACAGCATAATAGTAAATACTAATAAATAAGCATTAAAGTTACATTTTTTAATCCAGATTATTTAGCAAACCATGAAATATGTAGTACCGAGATAGCCATTGCTGCGCGTTGCATGATGGAGTTTCTTCCCGAGCAAGAAACGGAGAAACTTCAGGTATACTAGACTCCAATGTAAACCCTACAGTTTCAAGGTTACAATTTTGGGAAATCCCAGATTGTTGTAGCGTTCTGTTGTCATCTCTAACTTTCTTCCCTTGAACAACTACCCCTACATGTAATTTACCATGTAAAATCGCCTTGACAGCTTCCATCACACTCCTCTGTAAAAAAATAATTAGCATATTGAGAACTAAAAACAGTTTAATCAATAAAGAAACACGTATTAAATATTACGAGGATTGAATTTAGTTCTAAATAATACCTTCAGGGAGCCGACGGTTTCAGTTTCGGGGACCTCAACGTACAATTCTGGAACTTTGAAGGACTTAATGCTAAATTTCACTAGATTTGACATGCTTTCGCTACTTGCCTCCTTTATATATGAATTTTTAGAGCTATTATGAAACAACTTCCTCCTTTTAACGGCAGCATCGGCTTGAAACCATTCTCTCATGCATATTTTTTTCCTTTTATGGTAAAAGGATTTAACTCTGCCACCTGAAAAAAGACAAATAACTCAAATGTTGTACGAAAACTATATATATGGTGTATGTATAGTTGTATACTGTATACTTCACTTACTGGTGCCGTTTTGGAGTTCATACTCGTTCAGCTTTCGCGCTACTTTCCAGTATCTAGAAGGCATCATTTTCCTCATTCTTCTATATCCAGCCCGTGATCGTGATCCAAACGCCCTCAATCTGGTGTTATTACGGTTATTATACCTAAAGAATTTTTCATCATCATCATCTCTAATATTAATATTCACATTTCCCCTATCCCTTGGTAAACAAGCACCGTGAACACGATCCTTATAATAGGGTAAATCTGCGCTGGTATATGACTTGTTTGACACACTGGTATGTACACATGGTTTCAAACCGTCCTTTAGATTGTAGGTCTTGACTGAAGTCAACGCTCCACTTTGTTTCTCTAGAGCCACGGGATGCATTTCATCTCTAATATCACCAACGCTAACATCATACATATTACGTGGTTTGTCTTCAATGGCTTCCATTATTAAACTAGTGTTGACTTTTTTTACGAAACCAGAATTTGTAACAATAGAAGCATGATCTGAACCAGAATCATTCTCGGAATGTGGTGATTCTTTTAAACGAGGGTCTAGATTAGTAGGTTGAGCAACAAGCTCGCTCTCTGCACCGCTGGCGGGATCATGATGATCCGGTATTACAGAGTTGACCTTGACGTCGACTTTGACTTCAAGTGGTTCATGTTTGGCACCTTCTTCATGAATGCCGATTGGTCCCTTTCCTTTCGAACCAACACTCGAAGTAGAACTTTCACTCTCCTGTTCCTGTAACAACTTGTCGGCCACAGCGGCTAATAACTCAAAACCGCTAATTTCCCCATCTGCGGATGACTTGTTGCGTAAACACCGCTTCTAAAAGAAACAAACAAAACGTGTCGGTAGAAATCAACTAACATTTCTATAACAAATATGTGATCAAGTTCACACTCATTACCCTCAATGATCTAGGAGCTTTAGGTATCACTGGAGGCAGTAAACCATGAAATCCTCCATCATATATCCTCTTCTTCAACACCATATCTTAAGTATGCATGCTAATAAGAGATCAATCGTCAATCAAACGAACCACTGACCGGTACTGCTTGGGATCGGTACTGCTCGTAATTAAATCAAAGAATTAAAACACTTAATATTTTCATTACTTGAATAGACTTGTTCTAAGGACCAGATGATAAACATAATTTGCCATGATCAATCGTCAACCGAATGGGCCACCGATTAGCACTGCTTGTAAATTTGTAATTAAATCAAAGAATTAAAACACTTACTATAATTCTTATTATTTTTCATGACTTGAATAGACATATTCTAAGGACCAGATGAATCACATACATAATTGCCATTTATGAACCAGACATTTAATATCTGAACAACAAGAGCTTGTCCACAAATAATCTACGGCAATAAAGTCCACAATTGACCTAAATTATACAAAAATTCAATATCTCCGTTAACATATAACGGATTTTCAACGACTAGATCGTAAATAGACATAAATTCAACGAGATCAGACGAGAAAATTGCAAATTATACAAATCCGATCGGATCTGCCTACAATTAACAAAATTAACGGAGCATAAATCGGAAATTTAACTTAAAACAGTTAAACGGTTAAACCTCACGAAGATCGGAACAAATCTCGGCTAAAAACACAAATTACACCAAACAAAACACCGATTTACAAGCGAAACATAATAATTTCAAAACTAAGCAAACAGTTACAGAGATCGGAGTGAAATTACCTGTCTGAAATTAGGTTTTAATGATTCGTATGCATCAAGTAACTGTCCTGAAGGATTACAATAAAATTTAGTGATGAAATTTCAAAATTGAGATGAAGAACACGAAGTAATTGTGATGAGATTGATGTGAAAAGTGAATTGAAGAAATGTATGAGATTGATTGATTGCTTTAAAGGTTAAACTAAACCCCTCTTGTATGACTATTTTAGGGGATGTGGTTTTGTAGTCATCCACCATAGATTCCGATGAGGAGGGGTATGGTTTAGTTAGAGGGGTAGAAAGGTAAATTCATGGGTGGGTGAGACTAAAAAGTTTGAACTCTTTTACTCAATGACATTATAGAACAAGAATGTGTGATGTATCATTTTGAACAAAGTTAGATGATGTGATTATTTAAGAAAGTTATAAAATATAATATGTTTTTAACTTAAGACTTACCAGTAATAAGCCCCGCGCGCGTTGCGACGCAGGTACTTCGCAAATATCGAACGGATTAGTCCAAGCGTTATGTGATGTGTTAACCATATAAAAATACATGTTCTGACGTATCCGATTGAACTCAATGTATCCTATAGTTGCATTGCGATTTGATCAAAACGTAACGTAAATCGAATTTATATCGTACAATCATAACGTATTATACGCGACCCGACTAACTCGAATTTATATCGTCAAGCCAAAAACTCTGAGGGGGACAAAGTGGCATTTACAAAGTTAATAAAAAGTTAAGTGGTTAAAAATTGCATTTTCTAAACTTAAGGGCTAAGAAAGGGTAAAGATCAAATTTGATAAAGTTCTAGGGTAAGAAGCAAACTATAACAAAGTTTGGGCTGAAAAGGAAATATAACAACCCTCCAAAATTATTCCTTACACCCTTAATATATATTTTGAATGTCGCTATACGTCCTAAAATACACCTCGTATACGATATTTGGCCCTAAATACCTTATATAATTAAAAATAAAATAAAAACAATATTCTGAAGGTGCTCGCGGGGCGCGAAGACCATAACTACTTCAGTCGTGGGCCGCGAGTAGGTAGACATCAGGCGCAGCCCTAGGCCGCCACGTGTCCCGCCATCCGTCAAAGCTATAGTGGTGACTAACTCAAGCTAGGCCCTACAACCCTACGTCGCGGGCCGCGAAGACCTTTGCGGTCTTGTTCGCGGGGTGCGAGAAACATGAGATCAGACCCTATAAATAAGGGCCATCGGCCTTCGGTCGAAACTCGCTCATTCACAACTTTCTCTCTCGAATTTCTGCATAGTATACATAATTTCCGGGTATAATACCCCCCTAAATAACGAAGTTCTGCCCCGTTGTAAGTATTATAACCCCGGTTACGTATTAAATACGCTGCCCAATTGATCTAGGGTTCCGTAACGGCTGTCGTGATTCTGCCCGACGTAGTCGTTGGAATGCCGTCTCGGGGAGGGTATTACTAATGTAAATATTGGGTTATTATACTAACACACGTGCATTGTTTAATTAATAGATTATAACCAGGAATCCAAGAAAAGTCTAAAGTAGCAATGTGAGTAATCTCCTTTTTGTAAACATTTTTACAACTATTTTACAAAACCTTAAATAATTTACAATGTGATTAGCAGTGATTGAGTCTTTTTAATTCTTCAATTACTGCCGGTATGTTGGGGTTTTGTATACAAAATGTGGAACACGTTACCATTGGACAACGAGATAGCCAATGTGTAATATGACCCACCAGTCAGGATTGACAATACTGAATGAGTAATTGTGTAGAAATAAAACATTGTGATTGCTCCCAATACTGTTAAAGGATAAATGCTTCTTGATTAAACTGGGATTCACTCACCAGTATTTCCCACTGACAAATGTTTTTAAAATGCGTTTCAGGTAACAAAATGTAAAAGCTAATTAGAAGCCAGCTGGAGAGCACTAAAGGCTTGGAAAAATGTGGCTATAAAAGTTACCTAAGAGACGATGTTTTAAATTCAATAAATTAGGGTTTATCCCTATAAACATTTTGTAATAGAAACTTGGGTTTTACCCATGTGTTTAGTAATATGAAAATGTGGTATTTTACTCTGATAAAATATTTCCTAACTACGATCCTGATGAAATTTCCGCTGCCAAATAATGAATAAACCAATGATACCACCACATCTGAGTTCGCGTTCACCCAATCCCAGGAGATAGGGGCCGGGGGTTGCGACAGAAGGTGGTATCAGAGCTAAGCCACTAATTAAGCCACAGAAGTGTTCTGTTGACATTGAATTTATCAATTATGTTAGGAAATAATCAATAAAATTATGTGTATACGTGTAGATTATTATTTTGTGTTGTTTGACAATTTGTTAGTTTACAGCATGAGTGACCAATGACCTTTAGACGTTTACCGTCAACTGTCCGGTTCACCTAGGGACGAAGGTACCTCTTCACAGCCTACCTTCTCAGGGTATTCGGCTGACAACGAAGATGGGATATTCGTGTTCAAGGCCCAATCTGAAGAGCCATTCCCTCCCAAGAAGAGAGGATGGTTCAGCAGAGGAGCGCATGAACGTAGGAAAAGGATGAAAAAGTTACAACAGCAGCTAGCTTTAGCAGCCTTTAAAAGAGAAACAGATGCTCACACTCAGGATATGCTCAACAGGAGTCTAGCAAATTTTCATATCTTAACAACTACAGCTGCAGACCCCAATTTAGAGCAACTCATAGCACCCCAGCCATTACCGTTGTTTCCCACACAACCCATGGACATGGAACTAAACCCAGCTGAGATTTCTAGAATATATGCACCCCCTCCTCTAGACTATGACCCATGGTTTGACGACCATAGGGATTACCAGCAACGTTATCCAATCCCCATAGAGGAGCCCATGCAAGACCTAGTAGGACCTTATCCTAATTTGGATCCCATAGACCCATATTACGATAATGACCAATACATCAGGGAGATTCTAGAGAATCCATACCCTCAGGAAGAACAGATGCCCCAGTTCCCAAACCCAGTACCAGCCCCTGCACCACCAATGAGCGCTGAAAATGTGCAAGAACTCCGAACCTTTGGCGATGAGATTTTTGAAGGAAGTGAGTGGATGAGGCAGATAGGAGAACGACTCGTCTGGAAGTATGACGAGCGTAATATGGAGTTCTGGAAGAACCCATACCAGTAATAATAATAATAAAATAATAATATATAATATGTGTGTATGTTTAAAAAAAATCTAGATAATAGCTACGGATGCCTAATAGTATTATAAGTTCAGTTGTATTGTAATATATATGGATGCCTAATATAAAATAGAGTAAGTAGCAATGTCCGACGATTTTGATCAATATGCCTGTTGTGAGATTGTTTACATTAATTATTATCTTGTGATATTATACGTGGTAAATGTTTAAAATTCAGATGGACGACGAAGTGAATCAGGAAAACCAGAATAACGATAATCAGAATAATGATAACCCGAATAACAATAACAATGGAAACCAAGTAGATAACAGTGCCATCCAACACATAGTGGCACAAGGAATTATAGACGTAATGCCATATATTATCCAAACGGTTAGGGAAGCTGATAATAAAAGTAATCATGGCAGTAAACGACCTACTGAACCAGAACACAGCGTAAACAATGGACCCATACTTCAAGTGCCCATCCCCAAAAGAAGAAGAACCATGTCTTATGGTTGTTCTTACAAAGAATTCTGGTCCTACAAACCAATAGAATTCTCTGGCAACGAGGGGCCCATTGCAGCTTTACGTTGGATAGAAAAAACTGAAGCAGTCTTAAAAATAAGCAAGTGCGCAGAAGAAGAAGATAAGATAATGTTTGCTTCCAACCTGTTTAAAAATGCAGCGTTAGAATGGTGGAACACTATCCTCCAATCTAGAGGAAGTAACAGGGTTTATGGTATGGAATGGAACGAGTTTAAGGATACGATAGAAAGGAAATTCTGTCCTCCCAATGAAAAGGAACAGATAGCAAATAAATTCTTAAACTTAAGAATGACTGGAGTAGATAGTAAGGGTTACACTACTACATTCTTTGAATATGCTAGAATAGTGTTAACCTTAGCATCACCTGAACCAGTATTAATCTCCCGTTACATCTGGGGATTAATAAGTGAATCAGGCATGTAGTCAAGGGAGCTAGACCACAAACCATAGAAGAAGCAGTAGAACTAGCTAATACCCTGACAGATGAACTGGTACGTACTCAAGAAGAAAACCAGAGGAAGAACCTAGCCCAAAAGCTTACCCAAGAATTTCGCTACGGAAATGCCAACCGTGGGAAAAATGTAGGTTCTAGTTCTGCACCTTACTGCAAGTATTGCAAAAGGAAGCATTCTGGAAGATGCTCCATATACTACAATTTCTGCAAAATATCTGGACACAAGGAAGAAGACTGCAGGAAGAAACCCATCAATAAGATATGCTACAATTGTGGAGAGCAAGGTCATATCAAGCCAAATTGTCCGAAATTAGCTCCAGCAACAAACAACAAGACTACTAAGAATGCTAGAGCATTTGTCCTGACTGCAGAAGAAGCCAAAATGATTCCGGACGTGATTGCCGGTACGTTTTTAGTTAATGATATTTTTGCCAAAGTATTATTTGACTCTGGTGCAAACCAAAGTTTTATTAATACTTCATTTGGCAAACTTCTCAATCAATCATTAACTAAACTCCAACAAGAATGTTTAGTAGAAACAACGAATGGAGAGACCATTAAGATTTCCGAAATCTTGCAGGGAGCAAGAATAGAATTTCTAAATCAAAATTTTATTGCCAACCTTTACCCAATGAATCTGGTAGGATTTGATGTTGTATTAGGAATGGATTGGTTAATAGCTAATAAAGACAGTATTTTATGTGATCAAAAGTCAATACAAGTAAATTCACCAAAAGGTGAAAAGATCACAATTAAAGGAGACAAGCAAACTAGATCCACAAAATTCATCTCTGTAATGAAAACAACAAGTTATGCTAGAAAAGGATCACTAGTGTATATGATTTCTATGATAATTAACACTAAAGGAAAGGAATTAAAAGATATCCCTGTAGTATCTCAGTTTTCAGATGTATTTCTAGAAGAACTACCAGGACTACCGCCAGACAGAGAAGTAGAGTTCAGAATCCATCCGCTACCAGGAACAGCACCAATTGCCAAAGCACCTTATCGTTTGGCACCTGCAGAAATTCAAGAGTTAAAGAACCAACTGGACGAACTGTTGGAGAAAGGATTCATACAGCCAAGTTCATCGCCATGGGGAGCACCGATCTTATTTGTCGAAAAGAAAGATGGATCGATGCGTATGTGCATTGATTACCGTGAATTGATTAAATTCACGATTAAAAATCGGTACCCATTACCGAGAATCGATGATTTGTTTGATCAATTGCAAGGAGCTCGATTTTTCTCAAAGATTAATTTACGCTCAGGATATCATCAATTAAAGGTACAGGAAGAGGACATTCCTAAGACCGCATTTAGAACCAGGTATGGCTATTATGAATTTACTGTCATGCCATTTGGTTTAACCAATGCCCCAGCCGTATTTATGGACATGATGAACCAAATATGTAAGCCATATTTGGATAAATTCATAATTGTCTTTATAGATGATATTCTCATTTACTCTCAGAGTAAAGAGGAACATGCATCCCATCTGCATGCACTCCTGAAATTGCTAAGAAAAGAAAAGCTTTATGCAAAGTTTTCTAAGTGTGAATTCTGGTTAGAACAGGTACAGTTTCTTGGACATTTAGTTAACCATGAAGGAATTCATGTGGATCCTACCAAGATTGAGGCAATTACTAAATGGAAAACCCCTGAGTCACCAACCGAGGTTAGAAGTTTCCTAGGATTGGCCGGTTATTATAGAAGATTCATCCGAGATTTTTCTAGAATAGCCATTCCCTTAACGAAATTAACCTATAAATCTGTTAAGTTTGAATGGGGACCAAAACAAGAAGAAGCCTTTAGAATCCTTAAGCAAAGATTAACCAACGCACCCATATTAGCATTACCAGAAGGAACTGAATATTTTGTAATATATTGTGATGCTTCTAAGTTAGGTTATGGATGTGTGCTGATACAACGTCAAAATGTTATAGCTTACGCATCCAGACAACTTAAGAATCATGAAGAAAATTTTACAACCCATGATTTAGAATTATGAGCTATAATTTTTGCCCTTAAAATTTGGAGACATTACCTTTACGGTAGTAAGTTTACCATTTTCACTGATCATAAGAGTTTAAGATATATTTTTGGGCAAAAAGAGTTAAACATGAGACAAAGACACTGGATGGAGATATTAAGTGATTACGATTGCAACATCCAGTACCATGCAGGAAAAGCTAACATAGTAGCTGATGCTTTAAGTCGAAAATATCACGAAAAGCCAAAGAGAGTAAGTTCTCTTAGATTAAATCTACAGATAGATTTAAACGAACAAATTAGAAAAGCATAGGAATCAGTAATCAAGGATGATACTAAGAAATTGAAAGGAATGATTAAGGAATTAGAACAAGGAACAGATGGAATTTGGAGATTCCATGTAACAACTCTCATTAAAATTACTATTTCTTATGTTATTTTGTTCAATAGGAAACCCTAATTGAGACCCCCAAGTGATACTGCATGCCCCCTAAAATTTTCAAAACAATTGGAATTAGGATCAGGGCCCCTAAAACTCAGGGGGGGGGGGGTATTCCCTAATTGGTATTATCTTCGCAGTTTGTTGTAAAACGCGAATTTCTACAAACCGTCGACTCACCCAAGCTACTGAGACACGAGGCAACCCTATGCTAGAGGGGGTGCCCTCGCGCCACGCGAGGGAGCCGTTTTTCCAGTATAAATAGTGGAGTTTGGCACTTGAAGTTTGGCGTTGGTTCGACGTTAAAATTCAATTCGTACACTGAGATATCGTCTGATTACTTCAAAACACACACACAACACGAAATTCTGCCACGATAGCAGGGTAATAACTCGATCACTGCTATGATTTAATGTCCGATCGATTGAGACCGGTCCGATGGATGTTTAAGTGCTGCCCGTAATTGGGCTATACTTTGTCATTCGTCGTGAGGGTTTTAATCTCGTGAGTTGTCGTAAAAGTTGTATTAAGTTTCTGACCTAGTTTTCGTGTGCATTGTTATTTGAATTAGGTTAATCAGGCTAAATCAGTAGGCTAAACTCTGCCCGTCTAAATTTGCAATGTGAGTCATTCTCTTTTTATCAAATTGTTTCCAAAACCCTATTTATTTCAAAGTTATAATTACAGGGATTAAGTCTTTGTAATCTTCAATTACTGTCGGTATGTGGGGTTTTGTATACATTACTTGATACCCGTCACCATTGGACAACGAGTTAGCCAATGGGTGATCTGACCATAGTCACAGATACAGTCGAGTGACAAATACCGATTTGGGGTAATTGGTTGATAGAAACAATGTAATCACCCTTAATACTGTATATTATAACAATGTGTTGTTTTGTGCAACTTGAGTGACTCGCCAGTATTTCTCTGCTGATAAAACCTTTTTAAAACATGTTTCAGGTGACCTACTATGACTCAAGGAAAAGTGCTACAGAGCACTAATCAAGCTTGAAGTGGTGGCTCAATTAAATAAATAAACATGTTTTGTAAAACATGGAATTTCCTCGTGAAATTCCTCTATTGTAAATTACGGGGTTCATCCCAAATTATGAAATAAAATAATTGGGCATTTTCAAGTTTAAAGATCCTGTTAAAAATTCCGCTGCCAACATAATAAATACCACGGGTTTATGCCCCGCGGCTCCTGGACCGGGTAAAACCGGGACGGGGGCCGTGACAGAAAAAGGTGGTATCAGAGCCATACCACTGGTCTAAGCCAAAGAAGTGTTCTGCTAACACTTAAATTCTAAAATTCCGTGTTAGAAAATAACTTATGTGATTATGTGTTTTTTTATTTGACTATTTGTTAGTTTACAGTATGGGTAAGCAAAGAATTTCGGACATCTATCGTCAATTAGATAGTTCACCAAAAGATAAGGGAACCTCATTTCAATCAAATTCCTCAAGATACTCAGCAGATACTGAGGAAGGAATATTTATTCGTAAGACACAGTTTGAGAAACCACTTACCACTAAGAAAAGAAGTTGGATTATTAGAAAAAGTCAAGAAAAAATAAAGAAGTGATGATTAATAAGGAAACTCAAAAAATAGGCACTAACCCACCATGGGAAGATGAATTAGATGAACAATTAGCAAATATCTATATGTTAGCCACTACAGCAGTAAATGTTAACTTTTAATTAAGTTAAATTGCCAAACCCAGACCAACCAATGAAATTAGATCTCAACCAGAAAAGTTTATAAATTATCTTATCTCTCAACACTCTGACCCAGTACTAGCACCCATATCACCTATGAGCCAGAAACTTTAAAGGAATTTTGCCCATTAGATAAACAACTTAGTAAGAGGAGAGAGAATAAACCTTATATAAAAGCATGCTGAGCATAATATTCCTAGATAGACTAAAATAAATTATGAATGCATAACCCCTAGTATATTTTGAATTTCAATTGTAATTTGTATTAGACATGTATATATATATATATATAAAAGTCGCAATGTTCGCCATTTTTAATTAAATCTGTTTGTACAGTTGTACCTAAATGTTTGTACTAAATATTAGCCTGTGATAATTAATAATTGATAGATGCAGATGAACAACGAAGTAAATCAGGAAAACCGGAATAATGAGAATAATGGAAACCTAGAAGAAACCAACACTTAGTAGTACAAGAAATTTTAATGCTTTAGTGTAAGCTAAATAATTGTATAGATAAATTGGGATGGATATTGGTATATCATGAGCATGATAACTAGAAAAGTGCAAATATGACAAATAAGCAATAACAATTGGCCACTGTTATATCTTGTTTATTTGTATTACTCGATTCTAGAATATGATCTATCATGAGAATACTAATTTCCATGTTTTTTTTAAACAAGCTATACTGAATAATGAACATTTTTGATTCTAAGTATGAGAAATACAATAATAATTACCTTTCTGGCAAAGCTAGGTATGATGTGGTAACACTCCAGCTTGTCCGGGTAAGATGAGGATACCTCTCCGGTGAAACCGGGTGAAATGGGGTATATGTTAATAAAATCACTCCAGCGATGTCTGCCCTATTTTTGGGAACATAAACCTATTATATATATTGACCGTATGAATAAGGTATACATGAAATAAATAATTATATAGATATGTATATCTATAAGGAAATTCGAAAGCCTTAAATAACTGACCCTTAAGGATAACTCAAGAACAGGTATGACAAATGATAAATTTAGGTTTATCAGCGTGTGTGCATCTATAAATTTTGATGATAAACATTATTTTATTTTCACTCTCATAATTCATACGACGAAATGAACGACAGTAACTCTTTAAAGTTGGGATTTCAGTAAAAGTATAAATATTTTCTTTTGTGAAACCTGTAAATTAAGGTTAGCTAAGATGACTAAAGTACCTAAGTAAAATGAAAGAACCTTCCAGTTGCCTACACAGGAAGCAGATCTAATTCCGGATGTGATAGGGTGTACGTTCTTAGTTCACAACATTTATGCGAAAGTATTATTTGACTCTGGTACAAACCAAAGTTTTATAAATACTTCATTCTGCCAAGCTCTTAACCTACCCTTAACCAACCTTAAACAAATTTTTACGATAGAAACGGCAGATAGGAATTCTGTTAACATAGATAAAGTATTGCAGAAAGGTAAGATAGAACTTTCAGGTCATAAATTTTCTGCAAACTTGTTACCTATGAATTTAGCTGGATTCGATATTGTGTTAGGAATGGATTTGGTTAGTAACCAACCATGCTCGAATCCTCTGTGATAAGAATTCCATAAAAATTCATACACCCAGGAGGAATAATTATGGTTACAGGAGATAAGCCACGAAAGTCAATGAAATTCATTTTAGTAATGAAAGTGGCCAGTTATTCAAGAAATCAAGGAATAGCATATATGGTTTTGATAGTTATTAATACCAAAAGTAAGAAACTTAAGAACATTCCAGTAGTATCAGAATACCTGGATATATTCCCAGAAGAACTACCTGGATTACCACCTGATAGGAAAGTAGAATTTAGAATTCATCTAATTCCTGGAACTACACCGATAGCCAAGGCACCCTATCGGTTAGCACCCACCGAAATGTTAGAACTGAAAAAGCAGTTAGATGAATTATTAAGCAAATGGTTTATACAACCTAGTTCATTCCCTTGGGGAACACCAGTGTTGTTTGTGAAAAAGAAGAGATGGTTCGATGCGAATGTGTATCGATTATAGGGAATTGAATAAGGTTACAATTAAGAATCGATACCCATTACCTAGGATTGATGATCTTTTCGATCAACTTCAAGGAGCTAGATATTTTTCTAAGATAGATTTACGCTCCGGATATCATCAATTGAAAGTACAAGAAGAAGACATACCTAAAACCGCTTTCAGAACTAGGTATGGTCTCTATGAGTTTACAGTCATGCCCTTTGGACTAACAAATGCTCCTGCAACATTTATGGACATGATGAATAGGATCTGTAATCCCTATTTGGATAAATTCGTAATTGTCTTCATCGACGATATACTTATTTATTCCAAAAGTCAGGACGAGCATTGTCAGCACCTGCATGCACTCTTAATTTTGTTAAGAAAGGAGAAGCTTTATGCCAAATTCCCGAAGTGTGAGTTTTGGCTACAGGAGGTGCAATTTTTAGGACACATGGTGAATCATGAAGGTATTCACGTAGATCCCTCCAAGATAGAAGCGATCACCAAATGGAAGGTCCCGCAATCAACTACAAAAGTTAGAAGTTTTCTAGGCTTAGCTGGGTACTATAGGCGCTTTATTAAGGATTTCTCTAAGATAGTTGCGCCATTAACTAAGCTAACTTGTAAAACAGTTAAGTTTGAAAGGGGACCTAAGCAAGAAGAGGCTTTTAGGATTTTAAAACAAAGGTTAACAAACACCCCAATCCTTGCCTTACCAGAAGGAACAGAAGATTTTGAAGTTTATGGTGATGCTTCTAAACTAGGATTAGGATGTGTGCTAATGCAAAGCAAAAAGGTAATTGCGTATGCCTCAAGGCAATTGAAAAAGCACGAGGAAAACTATACGACACATGACTTAGAATTAGGGTCGATAATTTTTGCCCTTAAGATTTGGAGACACTATCTGTATGGAAGTAAGTTTACTGTCTATACAGATCATAAGAGCTTAAGATATATATTTGGGCAAAAAGAACTAAACATGAGACAACGAAGATGGATGGAAATCCTAAGTGACTACGACTGTGATATTCAATATCATGAAGGAAAAGCAAATGTAGTCGCAGATGCTCTAAGTCGTAAGTATCACGAAAAGCAAAAGCGAGTTCGTGCTCTTAAATTAAGTTTACAATTAGACTTAATGGAACAACTGAAAAACATTCAGGAAACAACAATCAAGGATGATGCAGAAGGAATGAAAGGAAGAATAAAGGAATTAGAGCAATGAACTGATGGAATTTGGAGGTTCCATAAAAGAAGAATTTGGGTACCTAAGCAAGGAGAGTTAAGAAATAAGATTTTAGAGGAAGCCCATAAATCTAGGTATACCATGCACCCAGGAAATAATAAGATGTACCAAGATTTAAGAAATAATTTCTGGTGGATAAGAATGAAAAAGGACATCGCTAGATATGTATCTAAATGTCTAACTTGTTCACAAGTTAAGGCAGAACACCAGAAACCCTCAGGGCTACTTCAACAATTAGAAATGCCTGTATGGAAATGGGAGCTCATAACAATGGATTTTGTTACTAAGTTACCCAAAATCAGAAAAGGTAATGATGCGATTTGGGTAATTGTGGATCGATTAACCAAATCAGCTCATTTTCTACCCATGAAAGAAACCTTTAGCATGAAAAGGTTAGCAAAATTATACGTAGACGAAGTAGTATCCTTACATGGAGTTCCACTCTCCATTGTATCGGATAAAGATAGTCGTTTCACTTCCCATTTCTAGACTAGTTTCCAGGAAGCCATGGGGACGCGATTAAATTTAAGTACAGCTTACCATCCTCAAACAGATAGACAAAGTGAAAGGACAATCCAAACCCTGAAAGACATGCTTAGAGCATGTGTTATAGATTTTGGTGGGAACTGGGATGACCACCTACCCTTAATTGAATTCTCCTATAACAATAGTTATCATGCAAGCATTGAAGCTGCCCCATTCGAAGCACTGTATGGACGAAAGTGCAGAACTCCAGTTTGTTGGGCAGAAATAGGAGAAAGCCAATTATCAGGTCCCGAAATCGTACAAGAAACCACCGATAAGATCACTCAAATCAAGGAAAGACTAAAGACGGCTCGAGATCGCCAGAAAAGTTATGCAGACAATCGACGCAAGCCACTGGAATTTCAAGTCGGAGATAATGTACTCTTGAAAGTTTCTCCTTGGAAAGGAGTAGTTCGGTTCGGTAAGAAGGGAAAGTTAAGTCCAAGGTACGTAGGACCATTCCCAATAATCCAGCGAATAGGACCAGTTGCATATCGTTTACAACTACCAGAAGAGCTAGCCGGGGTACATGACGTATTTCATGTATCCAATCTTAAGAAATGTCTATCTGACGAATCCCTGGTAGTACCTCTTCAAGATGTAGAGGTAAATGAAAAATTAAAAATTTGTTGAGAAGCCACTGCAGATAGAAGACAGAAAGGTCAAGTTTCTTAAGCACAAAAGACTAGTACTGGTCAAAGTCAAGTGGGATTCAAAAAAGGACCAGAGTACACTTGGGAGCTAGAATCAGAAATGAAGCAAAAATATCCCTACTTATTCCAGTAAATCTCGAGGACGAGATTTTTATTAAGGTGGGGAGGATGTAACAACTCTCATTAAAATTACTATTTCTTATGTTATTTTGTCCAATAGGAAACCCTAATTGAGACCCCTAAGTGATACTGCATGCCCCCTAAAATTTTCAGAACAATTGGAATTAGGATCAGGGCCCCTAAAACTCAGGGGGGGGGGGGGTATTCCCTAATTGGTATTATCTTCGCAGTTTGTTGTAAAACACGAATTTCTACAAACCGTCGACTCACCCAAGCTACTGAGACACGAGGCAACCCTATGCTAGAGGGGGTGCCCTCACGCCATGTAACACCTCAAAAATTCGCGTCCTATAATATATTGACACATGTCATAAGCTTGAAAGAGTGAAAGAATACTTTAGAAGGACTAAAGTTGACAAACATGGAAAGTATGTGAATATAAGGGTTCAAAATGTCAACAAGGGATAAATATACTTTACAGTAACCCTACATGATGCTCATACCCTTAAACGAATGAATCATGGATCATACGAAGCTAATTGTGAAAGAAAGTGAGAGATTACAAACTACAGGGGTTAAATGTGTCAACATGTTTAAGGTATACCTCTGAGTGACCTTTTAGCAAACCCGAAGCTTTGTAACGATTAATTATGCTCACTAGAATGTATGATAAAAATTTCACCAAGTTTCGTTATCGTATGAGAAAGTTATGATAGAATTCGTATACGAGGGGTTGAAGCGTCAACATTGGAAATTATGACTTTTCGGGTAATAACAAAGTGACCAAGGACTTAACAAAATAGGTATAAGTCTTGAAGCCCTTATAAGTCAATTTGAGGGGCTCAAAATGCAAGGAATAAAGGAAGACTGACCTTTCGAAGGACCAAGAGCCAAGTTGCAAAAGCTAAAAAGGTTTTTACCTGAAAACAGGTCTTAGGCGGGCCACGTAAGACTTGTTAGAATCTTACGCGGGCCGCGTGCGACGCCCAGATATAGAAAATATAGGCAGCAGCCTGTTATGCCTTGTAACCGACTTAAAAACGATTTTCCTCTTCCATGGGCGACCCCTACATGCTTTTTAGACCCTAGGGACAGTTGTGGACGATCCATGATCAGTGGTAGGCTTGTTTGTCAATGATCTAAGGAGATTAAAGCACTATATAAAGGGCCTTATGTTGCAACTTATGATCACACCTTCCATCTGCTTTTCTGATCATTCCTGGAGCATAAGAGCAGACCCAAGTCATCACTAATCGTGCATAGGACTTTGGTAAGTGCCCTTAACCTTCCTTATTTGAGTTTTGCTTAGTTATTAGCTTAAAAGTCAAACCGTCGTAATTAACGTTTGACTTAGCGATTAATCATTAATGGTCCAGTGATTAGTCGAATCAAAGGTAGTTATAAGTTGGTAATTATGTGGGCATTAAACCCTTAAAAGGGCACCCTCTGATTCCCACTCTAACTAGACCATTTGTCGGGTCAAAGTTGATTAGAAAAAGTCAACAGAATGCTAATCTTCGAATTAACGCATAATTAACAATGTAGAAGGCATGTAACCAATTTTATCACTCATATAACTTGGTAATAAGTTTAATAACTGGTCTAAGCTAGTTTGATCCGACAATTTTCTGTTTAGACCCGGTTCGAAACCGAAAGTCGCAAAACTTTGACTTTTGCTTTGACTTCAGTTCTGACCCGTTTTAATATGATTTAGAAATGCCTTAGAGCTTCCTTAGGACCAGGTTACATGATAGTACAACCCTCTATGGTGGGTTCGTTGATTGTCCGATTCGTTTACATGTTTCCGTTAATTGCTTAATGTTGACCAATATGCCCTTTTGACCATAAAACGAGAATTTCGGATATGTAAAAGGACAAAAATCTTTGTTGCTGAATTATAAACATGTCCCTGAAATTTCACATCAGTTGGAGGTCTAGAATAGGAGTTATGCTAAATAGCGCAATTAAGAAGCTTTTTGTTAACTAAACGGCGCAATTAGCATAAAGCCTATCTAAACCCATTTTTGACACTAAACCTTTTTACCCACTGATGTAATATAATATTTTGAGATTTTTAATTATTTTTAACCTGCTCATAACCTAAGGTTATGGCGTTGATTCGGTAAATACCGATTTTACCCTTTTTTGTTATAAAATGAGTTCTACATAATATTTTGACACCAATCCAATTGCTACTGATTTTATATAATAAATGAAGTATTTTGAACTTTATAACCTGATCAGAAAACTCAGATTTCCTGTATAACCTGGAAATCGCTTAAAATGGCTTTTAAGCGTATTAAACACATAGTTTAGGTTTAAAACCATTTTGTCATAAAAGACTTATTACCAACTGATATAACCTGTTAAAGTAAGTTGTTTTACTGATGTATTCAGACCCGAATCTCATAATTATAAATAATCTCTTTATTAATCTTTTAAATGACCAAAATACCCCTACGGGGCTTGTATTGAGGTTAAACTCGTTTTGGGCATAATGGAAGATATCTTACTGATATCATAACATATTTAAGGCATATTAACTTAGGAAACATGTTCAGGACCCTTATGGTTATCCGTTACGCTTCTTGCGCGTTCGGTTCGGTTTATGTAACTAGTTTACATAAATTAGCCGAAACGGGCCAAACCTTATCATTTTTATCTCAAAATCCAGAAGGTGTTTAGATTACCCATATTATACAAGTCTTCAAACTTGTCGGGTCTAAATCACATTCTATTCCGGTCTTCGCTTAATCACGCGTTCGAACCGTATCTTTCCTTAAAACTAACCGGTCTAAGCTTAAGCTTAACTAAAGACCGTTAGGATTCTAATAGGTTATTATAAACCTTCATTCCAGAATAGGAGACCCGGTAAAAGCTACACGCACTTGCTTATTGTGATTATTACTTTGCAAAGGTAAATACTTTTAACTTATTTTCCCTATACGGGCTTGGGGTATGGTATATAAAATACCGCTTGGTCGGACATTGAATCTTTAATCGAATAGAGGTTAAATCATTGATATGTTCCGTTTTGAAATGTTTTGTTTGCTTAAAGCCTTTGGGGGGTTAATGACCATGTCCCGGATATCCTTGGCATCATCTTACGAGATGGCCACGATCTAAGCACAGGGTGTAGGCGTACACCCGTCAGTGCCAAAAATATATAATGTGGTGTGTCTATTGATCTTTAACCCGGTCTACGGATCTGGCTACTGAACGCATAAGGAACATGTAATTCTTTTACAAGATTATATTCAAATAATTATCCCAAGTAATAAAGAGTTTGTGCCATGTGCATTCAAATCAATTTTTGTTAAACCTTTTTCAAATGAGTAAGTTGATTGTATTTACCAGTGTAAACTGTCGTATTTTCCCAAAAAGGTTAAGTGCAGGTACTACGCGAACTAGGCTGGCTTTCTCCTAGCGTCCACAATAAGTCTCGCAAGCTTGGATGTCAAAACTGTTGAACAATGTTTCCTATTTATTTTTGATCCACCTGTGGATTACTTTCAACTGTTGTGATACTTGATATTACAATTTATTAAAGTTGAAATATATCTATCTTTTGCTTCCGCTGTGCATATTAAATATTGTGTTGTTTGACTGTAATGTTACCAACCACGTCACGATACTCACCACCGGGCCCACCGGTAATACGTGGAAATATCGGGGTGTGACACGCCACGCGACAGGCCCTCGCGCCACGCGAGGGAGCCGTTTTTCCAGTATAAATAGTGGAGTTTGGCACTTGAATTTTGGCGTTGGTTCGACGTTAAAATTCAATTCGTACACTGAGATATCGTCTGATTACTTCAAAACACACACACAACACGAAATTCTGCCGCGATAACAGGGTAATAACTCGATCACTGCTACGATTTAATGTCCGATCGATTGAGACCGGTCCGATGGATGTTTAAGTGCTGCCCGTAATTGGGCTATACTTTGCCATTCGTCGTGAGGGTTTTAATCTCGTGAGTTGTCGTAAAAGTTGTATTAAGTTTCTGACCTAGTTTTCGTGTGCATTGTTATTTGAATTAGGTTAATCAGGCTAAATCAGTAGGCTAAACTCTGCCCATCTAAATTTGCAATGTGAGTCATTCTCTTTTTATCAAATTATTTCCAAAACCCTATTTATTTCAAAGTTATAATTACAGGGATTAAGTCTTTGTAATCTTCAATTACTGTCGGTATGTGGGGTTTTGTATACATTACTTGATACCCGTCACCATTGGACAACGAGTTAGCCCATGGGTGATCTGACCATAGTCACAGATACAGTCGAGTGACAAATACCGATTTGGGGTAATTGGTTGATAGAAACAATGTAACCACCCTTAATACTGTATATTATAACAATGTGTCGTTTTGTGCAACTTGTGTGACTCGCCGGTATTTCTCTGCTGATAAAACCTTTTTAAAACATGTTTCAGGTGACCTACTGTGACTCAAGGAAAAGTGCTACAGAGCACTAATCAAGCTTGAAGTGGTGGCTCAATTAAATAAATAAACATGTTTTGTAAAACAGGGAATTTCCTCTATTGTAAATTACGGGGTTCATCCCAAATTATGAAATAAAATAATTGGGCATTTTCAAGGTTAAAGATCCTGTTAAAAATTCCGCTGCCAACATAATAAATACCACGGGTTTATGCCCCGCGGCTCCTGGACCGGGTAAAACCAGGACGGGGGCCGTGACAGAAAAAGGTGGTATCAGAGCCATGCCACTAGTCTAAGCCAAAGAAGTGTTCTGCTAACACTTAAATTCTAAAATTCTGTGTTAGAAAATAACTTATGTGATTATGTGTTTTTTTTTATTTGACTATTTGTTAGTTTACAGTATGGGTAAGCAAAGAATTTCGGACATCTATCGTCAATTAGATAGTTCACCAAAAGATAAGGGAACCTCATTTAAATAAATAAACATGTTTTGTAAAACAGGGAATTTCCTCGTGAAATTCCTCTATTGTAAATTACGGGGTTCATCCCAAATTATGAAATAAAATAATTGGGCATTTTCAAGTTTAAAGATCCTGTTAAAAATTCCGCTGCCAACATAATAAATACCACGGGTTTCTGCCCCGCAGCTCCTGGACCGGGTAAAACCGGGACGGGGGCCGTGACATTCCATAAGAAGAGAATGTGGATACCTAAACTAGGAAACATACGCCACCGTATATTAGAAGAAGCCCATAAGTCTAAGTGTACCATGCATCCTGGAAATGATAAAATGTATCAAGACTTAAGAAAGAATTTTTGGTGGATAGGAATGAAAAAGGATATAGCAGCTTATGTTGCCAAGTGTCTAACTTGTTCACAGGTTAAAGCTGAACACCAGAAACCCTCAAATTTGTTACAGTAGTTGGAAATGCCTGTGTGGAAATGGGAATTGATAATAATGGACTTTGTTACCAAATTACCCAAGACACGAAAAGGTAATGATAAGATCTGGGTGATTGTAGATAGACTAACTAAATCTGCTCATTTCTTACCAATGAAGGAAACATTCAGTATGGAACAATTAGCCAAATTGTATGTAAATGAAATAGTTTCATTACACGGTATTCCTTTATCAATTGCTTCTGATAGAGATAGCCGTTTTACTTCTCATTTTTGGACAAGTTTCCAAAAAGCAATGGGAATCAAGCTAAATCTAAGCACAACTTATCATCCTCAAACGGGCGGACAAAGCGAAAGAACAATTCAGACAATGGAAGATATGCTTAGAGCTTGTGTAATTGACTTCAGATGTAATTGGGATGACCATTTACCATTAATATAATTTTCTTACAATAACAGCTATCATACCAGTATCAATGCTGCACCATTCGAATCACTTTATGGACGAAAGTGTCGAACCCCAGTCTGTTGGGCAGAAATTGGAGAAAAGCAATTATCTGGACCAGAAATAGTACAAGAAACTACAGACAAGATTATTCAAGTCAAGGAACGACTAAAAGCAGCACGCGATCGTCAGAAGAGCTATGCTGATAACAGGCGAAAGCCATTGGAATTTCAGGTAGGAAACAAGGTATTGCTAAAAGTCTCTCCTTGGAAAGGAGTTGTAAGATTCATCAAAAGGGGAAAGCTAAGCCCCAGGTATGTTGGACCTTTTGGGATTATTAAAAGAATAGGTCCTGTAGCCTATCAGCTACAACTGCCAGAGGAAATGACAGAAATACATGATGTATTTCATGTATCATGTATGTAATCTTAAGAAATGCTTAGCTGATAAATCACTGGTAGTACCTCTTAAGGATATAGAGGTAAATGAACAGTTAAAGTTCGTAGAGAAGCCTCTACAAATTGAAGAAAGGAAAGTCAAGAATCTCAAACACAAGAGACTGGTGCTAGTCAAAGTTAAATGGGACTCCAAGAGAGGACCAGAATACACGTGGGAACTTGAATTAGAGATGCAGAGGATATATCCACACATATTCCAGTAGACCTCGAGGATGAGTTCTAAAACAAGGTGGGGAGGATATAACAACCCTCCAAAATTATTCCTTACACCCTTAATATATATTTTGAATGTCCCTATACGTCCTAAAATACACCCGTATACGATATTTGGCCCTAAATACCTTATATAATTAAAAATAAAATAAAAACAATATTCTGAAGGTGCTCGCGGGGATCGAAGACCATGACTACTTCAGTCGCGGGCCGCGAGCAGGTATACATCGGGCGCAGCCCTAGGCCGCCACGTGTCTCGCCATCCGTCAAAGCTATAGTGGTGACTAACTCAAGCTAGGCCCTACAACCCTACGTCGCGGGCCACGAAGACCTTTGCGGTCTTGTTCGCGGGGCGCGAGAAACATGAGATCAGACCCTATAAATAAGGGTCATCGGCCTTCAGTCGAAACTCGCTCATTCACAACTTTCTCTCTCGAATTTCTGTATAGTATACATAATTTCCGAGTATAATACCCCCTAAATAACGAAGTTCTGCCCCGTTGTAAGTATTATAACCCCGGTTACGTATTAGATACGCTGCCCGATTGATCTAGGGTTCCGTAACGGCTGTCGTGATTCTGCCCGACGTAGTCGTTGGAATGCCGTCTCGGGGAGGGTATTACTAATGTAAATATTGAGTTATTATACTAACACACGTGCATTGTTTAATTAATAGATTATAACCAGGAATCCACCAAGAAAAGTCTAAACTAGCAATGTGAGTGATCTCCTTTTTGTAAACTTTTTACAACTATTTTACAAAACCTTAAATAATTTACAATGTGATTAGCAGTGATTGAGTCTTTGTAATTCTTCAATTACTGCCGGTATGTTGGGGTTTTGTATACAAAATGTGGAACACGTTATCATTGGACAACGAGATAGCCAATGTGTAATATGACCCACCAGTCAGGACTGACAATACTGAATGAGTAATTGTGTAGAAATAAAACATTGTGATTGTTCTCAATACTGTTAAAGGATAAATGCTTATTGATTAAACTGGGATTTACTCACCAGTATTTCCCACTGACAAATGTTTTTAAAACGCGTTTCAGGTAATAAAATGTAAAATCCAATTAGAAGCCAGCTGGAGAGCACTAAAGGCTTGGAAAAATGTGGCTATAAAAGTTACCTAAGAGACGATGTTTTAAATTCAATAAATTAGGGTTTATCCCTATAAACATTTTGTAATAGAAACTTGGAAAATTCCTATAACCCAATATCAAGCCCAGTTATATAAGTTTATGTTAAAACCCAACCCAAATAACTAAATCAATTAAACAAAACATAACCCAAATAACCAATCGATCATTCATCTCCTCCCTCCCGCCCTCCCCTCTCTGCTGCCAGCGACCAAGAATTCAAGAAACAGAAACATCAGTGCAGACTCTGTTCGATCGATCAGCCACAACCCACAAATCTCGCCGCACAGTACCGCACACCGCACTCTAGATTTTGTAGAGGTACCTTGATTTTATTCTTAAAAAATCTAAATAAGGCTGTTGTAGAGTTGTTCCTCGGATCATCTTGATTCTACTGTTTGAACTTTGAATATGAAGATTGAATATGAATTATGAAGATTAATAAGGCTGTTGTTAAACATAGCTTTAATTGTTTAACATTCAATAATGAAATCTAAATATGATTAAATAATAAAGCCAGCCAAACTGCCTTACTGTTACTGTCGTTCATTATTATAATGAAATCACTTTTTTTTGTTGATTTAATTAATTGGATCATTATTAATAGGCATAATGAAATCACAATTTTTTTGTTGATTTAATTGGTTCATTATTAATAGGCACAATGAGTAAGGATGTTATGGCACGATTTCTCAACAAGAGGAAAGCGGTTGAAATTGGATAGAGAAAGACTTGTTTAAGAAAGAATTGCTTAAGAAAGTACCTCTAGATGATGTTTTAGATAGATTTCAAAAAATGAAAACCCGTAGGGCGACATTTTAAATATGTTTGTAACAACGTTTGACGTGTTTTTGATGATTATATAAATTTTAGTTTGATGTTCTTTTTTTACATGACCCGACCCTAACAAATCCGACCCGACCCGAACCGATTTTTTATGTATATATCTAGACGCCTAAAATTTTTAAAAATTTTCTGCACCCCCATGGAAAAATTCCTGGGTCCGCCACTGATGACAAAGGTTACGGAGATGGTGAAGAATGGTGGATTGGTGTTCAAGATCGGAGAGATGCAGACGAGGGTGTTTAAATGGTGCCGGTGACGATGGAGTTGTTCAATATCGGAGTTAGGGTTTATTTTTGGGTGATTGGGATTGTCCCTGGGCAAAAAGAAAGAATGAGAAGAGGCTTGAAGACATGAGTCCACATCTGCCTCAAGAAGAGAACGTGCAGACCTTTTTTAATGAAAGGTCTTCGAGAAAACAAACAGTCTTTAGACCCAAAGGTTTGTGCGGCTAAGACATAAGAGGTCAGGAAGCTCTTTTTGAGAAAAACAAACAGCCCCTTAGTGTGGATATGTAAAGAGGGAACCACCTGGCTCTTTGTCATCCACTTCACCAACACGTATAGAGCTCGCATAAAAGTATACTTATGAAACACCATATGGCCTTGTTCTTTTGGTTTCTTAAAAGTTTTATCAAATGGACCATTGTTGGGAGATTTTAATTTGTTGTCAAAAATTCCAAAACCCGCATACAAATCTCAACAATGATATCAAAACCCAGTTTGCATGTATTAAGAAAACACGTTAAAACTTGATAAAACGGTTTTGTTGTTTTAAACCAGAAAACATGCATCCTTTTATTTATGAAAAGAAACATGTATAATTTTGAGCAACTTGGTAATTTTTATAAGATCACCTATAGCAAGCCTTAAACGTTTGTGTTTGCGATGTTGCTTGTTTTATTTTTGAGCAACTTGGTTATTTTTATAAGATCACCTATAGCAAGCCTTAAACGTTTGTGTTTGCGATGTTTTTTTTTTTTTTTTTTTTTCGATTTGGGTATAAACTTATTGTTTTATATGGTATGTAATTAATTTTACGTCTTGTATCTTGTTTATTTATTTATTTTGAAAAAAGTACTAGATTAGTTTTATATTTTATTTAAGGAAAATTGGTTTTTAATAAACCAACCTTTGCCCCATTGGTAAATAATAATGCTACCTACAGATTTGGTAATTAATAATCCTACGTTTCAATATGTTGGTACTCAATGGACCTCCGTTAGTTTTTTTTAACTGAAGTTAGTTTTTAACTTTTATTTATTACACAAACAGTCCCTGTAGTTATAATTTACTAGTTTTAAGTTTTATTTATTACACAAACAGTCCCTGTAGTTATAAAAAAATCATAAAAATAAAAAAAAAATCTAAAAAATCAAAAAAATTCAAAAAAATCATAAAAATTCTAAAAAAATCAAAAAAATTCTAAAAAAATAAAAAAAATCATAAAAAATCATAAAAATTCTAAAAAAATCAAAAAAATTCTAAAAAAATCATAAAAAACCGTTTCGAACCGTACCGTTTCGACGCGAACCGTTTTCGACCCGGACCGTTTCGACCCACCACCACCACCACCACCGCACCGCCACCACCACCACCACCACAGCACCGCCACCGCCACCACCACCACCACAGCACCGCCACCACCACCACCACCACCACCGCACCGCCACCACCACCACCGCACCGCCACCACCACCACAGCACCGCCACCGCCACGGTCCGGGTCGAAAACGGTCTGGGTCGAAACGGTCCGGGTCGAAAACGGTTCGGGTCGAAACGGTACGCGTCGAAACGGTACGGGTCGAAAACGGTACGGGTCGAAACGGTACGCGTCGAAACGGTACGCGTCGAAACGGTACGGGTCGAAACGGTACGGGTCGAAACGGTACGGGTCGAAAACGGTTCGGGTCGAAACGGTACGCGTCGAAACGGTACGGGTCGAAACGGTACGGGTCAAAAGCGGTTCGGGTCGAAACGGTTCGCGTCGAAACGGTACGTTCGAAACGGTTTTTTATGATTTTTTTGATTTTTTTAGAATTTTTTTGATTTTTTTAGAATTTTTTTGATTTTTTTTAGAATTTTTATGATTTTTTTGAATTTTTTTATTTTTTATTTTTTAGATTTTTTTTATAACTACAGGGACTGTTTGTGTAATAAATAAAACTTAAAACTAGTAAATTATAACTACAGGGACTGTTTGTGTAATAAATAAAAGTTAAAAACTAACTTCAGTTAAAAAAAACTAACGGAGGTCCATTGAGTACCAACATATTGAAACGTAGGATTATTAATTACCAAATCTGTATGTAGCATTATTATTTACCAATGGGGCAAAGGTTGGTTTATTAAAAACCAATTTTCCTTTATTTAAAAAATATAACAAGAATGAAGATGATGCCAAATAAAGACGATTTTCCTACCCATCGAGCCTGTTGCAAAAACCGGTGTTGACTCGGTTCCTTTATGCTGTCTCACAAAAATCGATTAAATTGGCTTGTCTATTTACATATATTTATTCACGATTCATGTTAAATAGGATGATAAAAACATATTATAAGATGTCACAATGCAAATAATGTGTTTGGTTAAAATGGTGGTTATGTTGTGAGTTGTGACCAGATTAGTTCCTGTTGGGTCTTGTTTTCAGTTCCATATTTGTCTAGTTTCATGTTTGGGTCAAGCCCAGATAATAAACCAATAAAATCTAAAAATTCACCGAAGCCTAAGCCCATTCAAATTCCCACATAAAAAACTTACGATGAAACAATGAACCGTCAAAACCCCCCACATCTTTAACCCAATACCAAACAAAACAAAACTTTTGGGTTATATTGGTCAAAATTGGATTAGTTTGGGTCATAAGAGAATTTTTTAAAGAAATTAAAACAAATCACTCTTGTAAACTTGTTATTGTACAACATGTCTAAATAGTCAGCACCTCCTATTGCTAAAAGCCTAAAACAACCACCTCACCACTATCGCTATTGGCGCCACCTTCATCACCGGCCATTGATGTCACAACATGTCAAACGCCATCAAAACATCCGGTGTTATTGCTATTGCCACCACCGTCGTAGAAGCAACACAACCGCCAACACAATTATTGCTATTACCAAAACCATCACGACCGCCAATGGTACCACTCGTCGTTGACACTAGATCCACCGTCGCCAGTGTCGTCACCTTCACTCCTAGTGTGGTTAACGTCTTCGTTCGCGTCACCACTAGCCATCATAAAAACAAATATATCGAGTGAACCCATTTTGCTACTTTTCTTTTAAACAATTCATGTCAAATTGTGGAGGTTTTTATTTATTGATTTATTATTATTATTATTTTTTTTTTTTTGTCAAAACCCATTATGACTCAAACCAATATAATACTTATTTAGAGAGGCCTGTGCCTAGTTTGAACAAAACCCGTCTTCGTTCGCATCATCAAGCCAGTATAATAAACGTTCATATATGAGTTTACTAACATTAAACAAGTAACTGTCAACTTGTATAAAATTATGATAAAAAAAATATAAAAAATGATAAGGGTAACCTATCAACTCCTTTATGACATATTAACACGTTTACACATCGCTTAGAACCCACCAACCCATTTATCACATAATTAACTCATTTACAACTTGATTACAACTCATAAACTTGTTTAGAAAAATATAAGTTGCACAGGTCGTGTTAAAGTTACATAACTTTAAATGCGTTCGGGTTAAAATAATTAGTTGACACTAATAAATATGTAAAGTCATTATCAAGTTATTCACTTTTAAACTGTCAACCAGCCAATCAAAATCTATCAACCTCGCAAACCCAAAACTATTGACACCCTAATATGCTAGTGCGATTTTTCCGTAAAGATTTATAAAGGTGATTCCACAAAGCCCAAGTTAATCACTTTTAAACCTTCAACCAACCAATCAGAAGCTATCAACCCGCAAACCCAAAACTATTGACACCCTAATATGTTAGTGCGATTTTTCTAGAAAAGTTTTATAAAGTTGATTGCACAACATGTAGATGGAAGGGGGATAAAGTATGGTGAGCGAGCAAAGGTGGACGCTTGTCATAGATCGGTGAGACGACAACCTTTGATAGACAAACCGTGATGAAACATAAAGATTAATCCTCTAATGCTCTCTAATATTAGTCAGGGGCGTACCCATCTTATGTCCAAGGTGGGCGGGCGCTAAATTTCCGGTAAAATCCCGACTGCACCCCTTGAAAATTTTCGTCCGCACCCCTTTTAAATTTTCGTCCACCCCCCTTATGAAAAAATCTTATGAATTTATCAAAAAAAATTATGTAAACACTGATTTTTTTTTTGAGTAAATTACAAAAATTGTCATTTATGTATGTCACTTATTACAAACTGTGTCATTTAGCTTCAATAATTACAGAAAACGTACTCAATCTTTGCAAATCCTTGCAAGTTATTTCCTTTAGCCCTAACTCAATTAATTTTTTGTGGTTAAATCTGACCCGATGGACCCCAAATGAGGGATATTATTAATAAGTGCAATTAATAAAATATCAGTTGTTTCAGTTACTATTTGTATTTCTTTTTTTGCTCAGCTTTATCTGTTAAGTTTGTAACACGTACCATCTTTATTGGCGTTTTATATTTAATGACGTTTTTGTAGGGTAAGATTATAAAATAAACCAACTAAAACACAGAAAACACCACGCAGGAAAAATATTTTTTTATTAGTTGGCGCTTTGTATTTAGTTGGCGTTTTATATTTAATGGCGTTTTATGGGAGAAACGATGTTTACCCTTTTTACCCTTAATGAAGCACGTTCCAAGTAATAAAATTAATGTTATTTACGAAAACGCCACCGCGCCAATCCTGTCCATAGATTGTTTTGATCTGACGATCCATAAGCGCTCTCACTGTTCTCACATTTTTCACCGTTTTCCCTAAATCCTGACCCTATACACACACACACACACACGGGTGGGGCTCTAGAGTTAACATTAGTGTATTTGTGAACTGAGTGAACAAATCCTGGTCATTGATTTACATCATCTAATCGTAAAATACACTAGTGTATTTTCATCATCAAATCTTGACCATTAATTTACACTTGTGTATTGATAATCAAGAGCTAGGATTAGTTCACTAGTATTCACAATCAAGGGGGTTGTTCACAAATGAACCTAACCATATATATATATATATATATATATATATATATATATATATATGTATATATATATATATATGTATGTATGTATGTATGTATATGTGTGTGTGCGTGTCTAATACATCAGCCATAACCTAAACACATTGGCGGAGCTCTGTACACGGCGTCGGCGTCGGCGTCAACCGATACCATTCTTTTTCGTGTTTCATATAGAACGTATAATAGCCAAATTTCGTTTGACACCAATATTTTAATATGATTGACACCATTGATTTTATAAAAAGAATAATTGACCTAATTTTTCATTGGTTTTTTGAGAAACTTTTATATATATATATATATAGAGGGTAGGGATCCTAAGAGAAGTCCACCCTATTTGAGAAACTTGAGAAGCAATCTGGACCACACATTTCCCCTAAGCAAAAAATGCAAAAAAAAGTGAAAAAAATGCAAAATTATTTTTATTTATTTATTTATTTTTTTGGAAAAATCGCTGTTTTTTCTTTAAAGATTAAATTTTTTATTTTAATTTTTTTTTTGGATTTATACACATGTGTATATTGTTAATATTTTAACTATACATATATGTATATTGTCAATTATACATATATGTATATACATGTTTAAAATTGAAAAAATATGTGTTATAAATCCTAAACCTTAAACCATAAACACTAAAGCTAAACCTTAATGCTAAACCCTAAAGCTAAACCCTAATGCTAAACCCTAAAGCTAAACCCTAATTCTAAACCCTAAAGCTAAACCCTAAAGCTAAACCCTAAAGCTAAAACTAAACCATAAAGCTAAACCCTTAATGCTAAACCCTAATGCAAACCATAAAGATAAAGCTAAACCCAAAAGTTAAAGCTAAACCCAAAAGCTAAACCCTAATGCTAAACCCTAAATACTATTGCTAAACCCTAAACCCTAATGCTAAACCCTAAAGCTAAACCCTAAACCATAAAGCTAAACCCTAAACCCTAATGCTAAACCCTAAATACTAATGCTAAACCCTAAATAACACTTATTTTTCAATTTTAAACATGTATATACATATATGTATAATTGACAATATACATATATGTATAGTTAAAAAATTAACAATATACACATGTGTATAAATCCCAAAAAAAAAAAATTAAAAAAAAAATAAAAAATTAAATCCTTAAAGAAAAAGCTGCGATTTTTCAAAAAAAAAAAAATGAATTTTTTTGCTTAGGGAAAATGTGTGGTTCAGAATGCTTCTCAAATTTCTCAATTAGCCTACTACTTCTCACATGATCCTTATCCTATATATATATATATGAGGGTTATCTTGAGAACGCTAAATATTACGAGAACCGTGAGAACGAATGAGAAAACCAATCAAAACCGAAATTTTTGGGTTAAGAATGTTGATTCAATTATGGGTTATCATTTATCAATTTTAATCCTATGGTTTGTGCATGTAACTAACATCCAACATTGGTGGTCACTAGTGATAGAATTCTATCACTCACAAGCACCCAATCAAGTTCCGCCATGTCATCAACCATTTTTCCATCACTCACAATCTTTTTTGGTGGCAATGGTCATCACTCACCACCACACCCAACAATTTCCCCCAAACCAACAATTCCTCTCACAAAATATGGCCATCACGCCGTTATTTTTGTCACGCGTTACAAACTTTTCCAATTTTCCACGCGTTCAAAAATATGGTGGCGGTGGAGATTCTTGGCCATCACGCTTTATATATGTATCATCACGGTAAATTAACGCTCGACCCCGCCTCCTAGAAACATGCATTCGGTGATAAGGATTCTACAATCATTGCAATTGACATTCATATATTAAATACTAAGCAATATTATCTTACCAAAGTCAAATGTAAAGATGATACTTTTCATTCATTTGTAAATAAGTTTAGTGTTTAATTTAACATGTAACATAATACTAATCTTTTACCATTGATTAAATACAAAAAAATGTTTATCAATATGATATAAAAGGAGTTGAGTGTATTATTAATCTTCAAAATTAATTAATTTACTAATATATCGTTATAACTTTAATAAGTAAAATACATAATTTTATATTTTATTCTAAGCTGGTTTTATTTATTAACAGTTATAATAACTATTATAACTCTAGAGGTAGACCCAAATTGATGTGGGATGAACAGATTAGGTAGGATATGGTAGAGTTATATCTCTCTAAGGGCATGGTCCACAATTGGGGGTCATGGAAGCATAGCATTAAGGTTATGGATTATTAGCAGGTGGTACTTATGTGTGTTAGCTTTGGTTTAGGGACTTAAATGATCTTACACTTTAGGTAGACGTTGCATATGACTTTCTTCGTGTTGTGTCTTGCTAGATCCACTTTGCAAGTCTATATGTTATATATATATATATATCATGTTGTATGTGCTCCTATTCTTACTATCATGTTGTACCACTCCTTTTATTATTGGTATCTTTTTGTTTCTATATATTTTGTTTTGTGTGTTTGTTGTTGTATGTTTTGGAGTCAGGGGTATCCGTGTAAGCAACCTCTCTATCTTCGGTGATGCAGGTAAGGTTTGCCTACATCTTGCTCCCCTCGGACACTATTCCTCTTGTGAGAATCGAACACGGGACCTAATGTTTCCTAAGCCTTATCCCACCCCCAGATGCCACTAGGTTATAATGTCATGGGCAATAGCAAAATATATTGGTTGCATGTCGTAAATAAGCAAAAAATGTTGTTCCAAATATGATCGGTTGATGCATGCCTTGTTTTTGCCAAGATACCCCGCGTGATGGATGATTTTGATGACACCATCCATATCAAATCAAACTGAGCTAAATCGCCTTTATTAATTGCATTATGATATTGTTGAACCTTATACAATAGTTGAAATGCATTATGATTTAGTTGAAACTTATACTATATAGAAGATGCAGTTATGACTTGAAAATTTTCAAGCCATTTCGATAATTTTGTTACATATAATACAAAAATGTGTAAATCTAATTTAATTTTATGTTTAAATATTATTCCCATATGATTAATATATAATTGATATAGCTTTAGTTATGTCTCTTTTTAGGGTTTGGAGGTATGTCTATGAGGCCATAATTTCGAATTCGATGCACTCAATTTGGAGGTTTGGGAAACCAAATCAAATCGTAGGTGAATGAAAATGGAAGCAAGAAAAATAGAGATTAGAAATACATATTAAGCTATATTAATTCGTTATCATCAAGTATGCTCCACAAGCAAGTTCTTGTAATTTGTATGCTAATAAAGTGAGTGAACTTTGAATAGGCAAAAAGTAGTTATATAGCAATTACCTTATTATTAAATCTTTATATTTTGGCAAATTGGATTTAAATAATCCAAACTTTCTCAATTTGGCCGATAATAATCTCAACTCAGTTATTTGCCGATAATAATCCGAGCTGGTCCACTTTTTGGCCAATAATAGTCTGCGTTAAAAATAACTTGACGGAGTTATGTTTTTTACCGAATTACAAACCGATGTTTTAGGGCTTTTTGTTTAGAACGAGGATACGAGTTGATTGATGTAAAATTTACCTCGAAATACCGCCCAAACGACGAAAACGGTGATTCAATTCGGGTGTTTAAACTTCCAATTAACAAAAATCAAGCCGTTTGGAGCACTGTTTCGAGGTAAGTTTTACATAAATTGACTTGTATCCTCGTTTTGATCAAAATCCCTAAAACATCGGTTTGTAATTCGGAAAAAAAAAACTTAACTACGTTAAACTATTTTTAACGGCGTACTATTATCGGTCAAAAGTGGACAGTATGGTACTGTTTCGGTACTAATAGTGAAAATACCAAAAAATATTGGTACTAGCTCGCATCGAAACCAAAACCATAAAAAATAAATGCTGGTACTAACTAAGTAGGAAACCAAAAATCATTCTAATAAATATTGAAACCGATGTTGTTCGGGCACTATCAGTTCAATAAGTTAGTTAAAAAAATTATGTGTTTACAAAATAAATAAGTTAATTTACAATGGTTTAATTACACAAGAGTTGTCTCAGGTAACCCAAAAAACAAAAGTCGTAATATGCTCAAACAGATATTGAGACATGTTTTACATCGATTTAGAACAATAAAAAACGAATGACGGTATTGGTTCCTATAATATACCAATACCGGTACCGGTGTTGTTCGGTCAGTCTTGGTTCAGTTCGGTTCTGCTACCGATACTTGGTATAGTTTACGATAAAAAAAAATTGAAGAAGCGTCAAGATGAATAACCAATGGTTTAACCTTCAAAGTTTAAGCCGATTATAAGGTTCTACATCTAATGAAGTTCAACGTATAAGCCATTTGCAATGTTTTCAATCATGGGGATCATTTTGGCAGAGTCTGACGTCATTGATTGGTTGCTGGCACCTGCTACATGTATTAGTTGTTCCTCTCATGAGCTATCATGGTACGTATACGCGGGTAGGCTCATGAACTCTGAGCCAACTGAGTGTTTGTTATATGAATGTGGGTATGGTCCGTACGCGCATGGCCATGCGCGCCATTTGTTAGCATACCCATCAAAAGTGCCATTGGTTCTTAATGCTTCGTAATTTTATGCTTGTGTATGAATCTTCAGTTTTTCTAATTTTTATGAATCAATACATAGAGGTATACACCAAAAAATATTAAGAAGAACTTCACGTATTGGAGTGTGATGTATGCAACACAAAACCACTTCACGCACCACACTTATATTATATGCAACTATAAGACATGTATGACGTAAGTTTTGTGATATATGCAACTATAAGACATGTATCAGGTAAGATTTATGATGAACTAGTAATTAGACCCGTGCGCGTAGCGTCACGGGTACATCACAAACATGGAATGGATTAGTCCAAGTGTTATGTGATGTATTAACCATATGAAAATTTCAAAGTTGAGGTGTAAAAAGGTAGTAGTACAAGGAATAAAACCTAAAGTTTAAAACTTGACGAGGTGGTGACGGTAAAAATGGAGTCATAGTGCAAGGAGTAAAACACAAAGTTTAAAACTTGAGGGGGTGGTGGCGTTAAAAATGAAGGAACAGTGCAAGGGGTAAAAACACAAAGATTAAAAGTTGAGGTGGTGGCGGAATTCAAACTTGAGGATTAAAAAGGCAAATTTCAAAGGTTGAAGGGGTGTAAAATGAAGTAACAGTGAGTTAAAAATACAAATTTTTAAAAGTTGTTATATAAATTGTAAAATAGAGTAATAGTCTAGAGTTTAAAATTGTAATTTTCAAAAGTTGAAGGGTGTAAATACAAAGTAATACTACATGGGTTAAAATGAAAGCTTTTAAAATAAAAGGTATGAATGATAAATACACCGACTTTGTGTTTTAAGTTACATAAGAATAGTTACCAAAATGTCACCTTATAAAATATTTTTAAAATCTTATCTGCATTGACACGTGGTCTTTTTATGATAGCTTTTTATTGAATTTACTCTAAAAATAATTGTAGGTCCAACTAGCGGAGGATCTAGTCACCTCATCCTTGTATACGAACAAACCCGGTTGTGCTGAATCCAACCGGGCAAGCAAACCGAGATCGAGAACACAAAGACACAAAGATTCAACGTTTAAACGGTTGTGTATTGATTCAGCAAAGTTTATTATACAAGATGATACAAGAAGTAAACATAATAAACTCTCTGATAAACTCACACTTCTCTCTCTGTGTTCACTCTGTCGTTTCTGTCTTCAGTTCTGTATATATATAGGACCAGGTCGACGAAATATGTGCAGCGACGAAAGACTTCGACGAAACAGCATTCAGCCGACGAATGTCTCACCAGCCGACGAAAGATCCATGGCGAAAGACTTGAATATGACGAAAAACCACAGGTTTTTCGCCACAGAGTTGAAAGGCAGTATTTCGTCATGCAGGAGGTTGGTTTTTCGTCATGCACAGTCTTCGTCCAACATGTGGAGTGTTCGTCGCACATGTTGAGGGTTCGTGAGGGGTAGACTTCGTTGCAGAAAGGAGTGTTACACAAAAAGTCTTCGTTGGAATGTTGTCTTGGTCAACATATATGGATTCTTCATTGCATTAATTTCAATCCTTATAAACCTTATCAATTCATCACATGACATCATCATGATGTCATGGTGATGTGGCGGCGAATGACGGTTCGTGGCTCTTCGTGCTTCGTGTGACGAACTCTGGGGCGCACGACGGAGGAATGTCGCGACGTTGGGCTCGAACCGAACCTAACTGAGTCGAACCGAACCGAGTCACGTCCACATAATATGTATCAACAAACTCCCCCTTGGACGCTACTCGTGAGGTTCGTCATCTCGTGATGGTTCATTCATTCTTGACGTAGGATCTTCAAAGTCTTCACGTGTCTCAAGTAGAAAGTGAATCAACAAACTCCCATTTTCATTTAGGAAGTGTGTTAACAAACTCCCCCTTAAAATAAACTATCCCTTGAGTTACGCTCGTGAATCTTCTGATCTTCAATTCTTTAGATCCTTGTGGTGTTGATGATAGGTCAGCGGCAACTCGATCATCTTTATCTTTTGAGTGCATCCATGTCGTGTCTTCATTCCGAAGCTAGTTATCCAACACGTTCTCTTTGCCTTTAGCTGGTTTGAGTGTCGCATCTGCACATACAAGAAAGCTAAACACGTAATTAGAACAACCGCTTGGAATATAGTTAACATAAACAAACGACACACATGTGACCAGTTGTTCATCAACTACCGTCCGACAATTTGTTTGAAAGTTTAACACATTTTGATCAATTTTAGTTTTTAACTTTCAAGACTTGCAAATTTCGACCGTTTATGAAGAATCAGTCGTTTTGGTTTCGATCATGTTTCAGGTAACGAAGACTCAAGTTCCAACATCGGGTTATCAAAAGAAATTAGAAATAAAATCTTTTTGGCTTTTATAAAGTTTATATTAAAACACACCTAAAATCTTTTTGGAATTTTGAATATTTCAAACGTAAAGACTGAAAGCAGTAAATAAATATATACAAAGATGCAGAAACTGAAAGCAGTAAATAAATATATACAAACATTCTTTTTGCGAGTTTCGAGGGTAAGAGAATCATATCAGTGTACGGTCACGCCAAAACGCTCTTGTTGTTCAGTTAGTTAACATTTAGATAAGCATCCTATAATGATTATCGATATTGTTGTCCACATAAGCTCAACTTATCAGATGTAATCATGACGAGGGGATACGATTAGTGTATGATTTATACTTACCGACCGGTGTTCATCCACACACGACACATTCCCGTATCAAGGTATGCACGAGAGTTCATCTTACTGGTGAGTATACCATTTATTATCTGTTTTGACGTATATGAAAACGTGAGATACTCACTTATTTTTGATTGAAAACATGCCCTATGTGATAAAATCACTTATTGATGAGGAACTTGATTTTCAGATGCATGAGGGCATAGGAGCAAGTCCGTGAACAGTTCAGTACAAACGTACAACAAAGAGACGAACTTGACTCCCGGATAAATGTGATATATTATCACTTATTTTGTTTGGACATGTGATTGTTGATCACTTATTGAGGTCGTATGCAGTATATACACGTATGTATGGTATCATGGAAGATCTAGACTTCGTCTTTGTTATATTTCGGTAAAAGAAACAACCATGATACCCAGATGATAAACAACATAAAGACCACGTATCTCAGAACCTCGGTAATCTCTCAAACGAAATTTCGGTACCAAGACCATATGCCAATGAGCGGTTCCCACCTGGTCTTCAGTCGATTTTAAGTTTATATCACCCTGCACACTTTAAAATGATTGTGAACCTACCGATACATCTTATATAGAGCCGCTTATCGTTTTTCATTTTAAGGTTCAAAGTGGTTTCGACAGACCACTGATGTACTATCATTTTCTCTGTTGCTCGCCAGGAAACTCATTTTTGTTTTTCAATTGTTTTTTTGTTTTTGAATTTTTTCGATGTTTTTGGATTTTTAAAATTTGGATTTACTCCCCCTAAAATGTAAAAACTATGAGAAAATAAAAAATACAAAGATATTTACAAAAACGATTTTCCGATGTCGGTTTTATTCTTGCTTGACCTTAATGCCGTTTACCATTAATAAAAAGTCAAATCGTGATTTGTCAAATGCTTTGGTAAAAAGGTCGGCACGTTGGTCATCGGTGTGGACTTTAACAACATCGATTAGTCTTTTGTCAAAACAATCACGTATGAAGTGATATTTAATTTCGATGTGTTTGGTCTTTGAATGCTGCACAGGATTTCTAGTGATCTGTAAGGCAGCAGAATTATCAACGAAAATAGGAGTAGTTAGGAATTCAAAACCGTAGTCACGCATTTGTTGTTGGATCCACAGGACTTGGGAGCAACAACTTGAGGCAGCAATGTATTCAGCTTCGCATGTTGATGTAGCGACACAAGTCTGCTTCTTGTACTGCCATGTGACTAGGCGATTTCCTAAAAACTGACATCCAACCGTTGTGGATTTGCCGTCGATTTTGCATCCGCCAAAATCAGAATAACTGAACGCGATCAAGTCAAAGCTATCATCCCTAGGGTACCATAGACCAGTGTCTGGGCATCCCTTCAAATAGCGGAATATCCTTTTAACAGCTGCAAGATGTGAGGCCTTCGGGTTGACTTGATATCTGGCAAGCAGGCACGTTGGGTACATTATATCTGGTCTTGATGGTGTGAGGTACATAAGAGATCCGATCATTGCACGGTAGTATGAGGAGCTAACAACTTCACCCTTCAAGTCAGGATGAATTCCATGATTTTGCTGCAGTGGAGTACCAATGGGCGATGTGTCGGACATCTGGAATCGGCTCAAGATGTCATTAACATACTTAGTCTGATGGATGAATATCCCAGACTTCGTTTGTTGCACTTGTAAGCCCAAAAAGAAAGTCATCTCCCCTATAGCGCTCATTTCAAATTTCTCCTGCATAACACGCTCGAAATTCCTACACAAAACATCGTTAGTAGAATCAAAATTAATATCATCTACGTATACCTGTACCAATAGAAGATCTCCATCCTGTTCTTTGATGAAAATAGTGCAATCGATAAGACCTCTGCGAAATCCATTCTCCAGCAGATAATTAGATAAGGTTGCATACCAAGCTCGTGGTGCTTGATGTAGACCATAGAGAGCTTTGTTCAGCAACCAAACCCGATCAGGGTGAATAGGATCTTCAAAACCTGGAGGATGTTCGACGTACACCTCTTCTTCAACCACACCATGTAAGAATGCACTTTTCACGTCCATTTGGTAGACCTTGAATCCTTTGAAGGACGCATAGGCTAGAAAGATTCGAATTGCTTCAAGACGTGCAACTGGTGCATAAACTTCGTTATAGTCGATCCCTTCAATCTGACGAAAACCTTGAACGACTAACCTTGCTTTGTTTCGAATAACTACTCCACGGTCATCCTTTTTGCACTTATAAACCCAACGGGTACCAATCTTCTTGTAATCTTCAGGTTTATCAACGAGTTTCCAGACACCTAGCTTCTGGAATTGCTGCAGTTCCTCCTGCATAGCTTCAACCCAAGAATTATCTTTCAACACTTCTTTCATAGATTTTGGTTCTTCTTGTGATACATAACATGCGAAGGACCAATCGTTTTGTTGACCAGATTCTCGAATCGCCGCATACAAGCCTGCATTGTTGTCGTTTCGCAACTGGTTTCTTGTTTGAACGCCACTTTGTACATTTCCAATGATGTTTTTTGTTGAGGATGGGTATTGTGAATTCTTGTTTCTGGATTATCTGGAACTGGAATGTTCGTACCCAGATTGTTGAGATTGAGATCAACAACCAATTCAATACCCTAAACTGGCAAAGAGGATGATGCAGTAGCTTCAGCTGTTTTAGGGGCGTCCACTGGAGGTGTAGCCTCTGAAGTACCATTAATAGCTTCTTGGTCTGCATCGAGAAATTCATCATCCTCTGAAGATTCATTCAGTTCGTTAGCATCATGAAAATCCTCATTGTCGAGAGCTTTATTGTTCACTGAAGTTGGTTCTGAATTGTTGACAATAATTGGACGAACCAACGGTGAATCTGTTGCGTTGTCACTCTCGAAAAACATCTTTGCCGCAACACTTTCTTTGACTTCTTGAATATTGATCGAATTGAAAAAGTCATCGTACTCAAACATCCATGGTTGACCTGGACATTTGACTGGCAATGTGTGCCGTTGTACCGTGACCTCAGACCATTCCTCGACCCTTTTAGTCTCTAGGTTCCAGACTCTTAAGTTCGGGGTGGCATAACCAAGAAAGTAACCTTCAATAGCTTTCGCCCCAAACTTTCCATTAGGATCGATCATTGTGTAAGAAGCTCCAAACGGTTCAAGATATGACAAATCTGGTTTCCGTTTGTGAAGAAGCTCGAAGCAGGTCTTGTTGTGTCTTTTGACTGTAAGGACTCGGTTCAATGTATAACAAGCAGAGGACACAGCTTCTGTCCAGAAGGGAATCGGCAATTGTGACTCTACCAACATCGTCCTAGCAGTCTCGATCAATGTACGGTTTTTACGTTCAGCGACGCCGTTCTGTTGAGGAGTGTAAGCCGCACTAAATTCGTGAAGAATACCTTTTGATCTACAGAACTCCTCCATGGAATGATTCTTAAACTTAGTTCCATTGTCGCTGCGAATCCGTTTAACCTTCAAAGTATACAAATTCTCAATCTGAATGATCAAGTTTTTGATAATACCAAAAGTATCACTCTTGTGTGCCATGAACGCCAACCAAGAAAATCTTGAATAATCATCTGTTATCACGAGGCAATATTGATCATTCCTAATGCTTTTATGCTTGACAGGACTGAACAAATCCATGTGCAAACGTTCAAGCGGAACTGCCACCGTGTTGATCTTCTTAGTCGGGTGTGGCTTCTTGCTTTGCTTTCCTTTTTAGCATGAAACACAGACGTCTTGAATATGGAAGTTTTTAAGAGGAACACCATTCACTAATTCATTCGACACCAAATGATTCATTTTGCGTAAGTGAATGTGACCCATCCGTCTATGCCAAGAGATTGAGTCTTTTTCTGTGGCTTTGGAAACGAAACAAGTTGCTTGTGCAGACGTTGTAATTGCTTGGCTCATATCAAGGACATACAGATCATTAATCCTTGGAGCAGATAAGAGAATCCATTCTTTCGGAATCTTGAAACCGGGTTTCAGCACATAACATCCATTTGCATCAAAGTGTACTGAAAACTGCTTATCACAGATTTGTGAAACGCTGAGAAGATTGTGATCAAGTTGTTGCACAGAGTTGATCTTATCAAAGCTTACAACCCCGTTGGATACCATTCCTTCACCGGTAATATATCCGCCTTTATCTCCAGCAAAAGCAACATAACCTCCTCTAATAGATTTAACGTCGTAGAGAAGCTTCATGTCGCCTGTCATGTGCCTGGATGCCCCACTATCAACAATCCAATGACTGCTGAAAGTTTCTCCTGGAACATCCTGCACATGAACTCACATGATTAGTTGGAGATGGGAACCCAAGCCTTTGTGGTCTTGGGTCTTCCGCTTTCATCGACAAAAGTTATTTCAATTTCTCGATGGTTTGGAAATTGTGATGCTCCCCCTGAATTAGTAACCGTTTTTGGTTTCCAAGTCTGTTGTGTTTTACCAGTTTGAATTTTCGAAATCTTAACTTCGTGAGTATTAGAAGTTTTAGAAATTTCTGGTTTAACGGAAACAGGTTGTTTGTGAACCACGTCGGTTTTAATTGCCTTTTCAATTACCTTGACTTGTTGGCGTTTCTGTTTCTTTTCCCTTTTTTTTACAAGACGAGGATCTTGTTTTGTAGAAACAGGTCACTTTCGGTAATTTTGTTCACGAGGAACATCAACTTTGGCTTTTAGTTTATGAAGATACGGACAATTTCGAATGATATGTCCAATTTCACCACATTCAAAACATGATCTTCGTTCAACAAACCCCGAAGTAACATGTGACTGTCTTGTTGATGAACTTTATGATCCCGAGGTACTTGGTTTTGAACTGTTTGGTTCATTTCTTTTCAACATTTTAACTTGATTAACATGATCTAAGTTAGATTTATTGGCAAATGTTTCAAGTTTATCTGTCCCCTTCGACTTCACAAAGTTCACCTTTTTGTTCTTCTTTTGGTTCGGTTCCTTTCGACCTTGAGTCGTTGATTTACCTTTTGGTTTGGTATGATTTGCTCCTTTTTCACTGTTGGTGATTTCTGATTGCCATATTGTTTTCGAATTTCAGCCTTTGGAATCGGAGGGCACTGTGTTACCACAACGTGTGAACCCGACTTTCCCAAAAACCTACTTGTCGAATCTTCAAAAACTTTACTGGTGAAAGATTGATTTACATTTTTAATCGGAAAATCTTTGTCAGAATAGATTTTATCATCACCAACAAGAGTGTACAGCAAATTCACACTCTTAGATTCTTGCGAGGAAATGGACTCGACCAGAACAGTCTTAGCAGGTTTTGCGGGAGGATCACATAGAATATGATTCTCGAGAGGTATGTCCTCTTCTTTGATTACCGCATCAGACTGTGCTGAGTCAGTATCATCGGATTCATCATCTGAAGAATCAGCATCCTCAACAATGACTGGAGGATCCTGATTTTGTTCAGCAGTTGACACACTTGTAACTGTTGAAACATCCAAATCTGATGATACTTCATTTTTGTATCCAAGTCCGATTGCATATTCCTCAATGTCTAAAGGAATAGATTGCTCAAAATAAGTTCTATTCTCCTCATCAGGCATTGCATCATAATTTTGTCTAACAGGTGGTGGACATTTCTTGTATCCAATGCACGTGACATCCTTTTTCTCTTTTTGTATGTCAATGATGTGATCCAGCACATACCTAGAGTTTGAATAACTATCTAGCTTAAGCCGGATCGCCTCACTTTCACACTTTACACAGGCTAACTCTTTTTGCATGATCTCGAGACGATTGATATAACAGTTTATGTCAGTTTGTTTTCTTGAAACCATTTTTGTTAGCTCGGTTTTATCTTTTCTTAAATTTTCAATCACCGTTTTAAACTCTTTTTCATGGTTTTCATAAAACATGTTAGCCTCTTTTCATTTCAAAAGATCCACTATCAACTTTTGATTGTGGATATATGTCACGTCATACTTGCTTTGCAAATCATCATATTTGTTTTGCAAGTCCGACAATTTATCACCTAAGTTAACACATTTATCACATTTATCAGAAGTTGGATCATCGACACATACCTGATTTGATGAACCGCCCACATTAGCCATAAAGGCTGAATGATTAGAAGAAGAAGAAGCAGCAGCTTCATCCACCAAGATTGATCTTCTATGATTCCCTGCTGCAGTTTCTCCCAACAATTCATCAATACATGCATCGACTGACACACTTGACGTTTCATCCAAATGATCATCGCCTGAAGTTGAGGATTCTTCATCTGAGCTTCTACTGTAACCAGAACTGTCTTCATCTTCAGATGATTCTCCACCACTGGTGTGTTTCAGATCCTTGACAACCTCAGCAAAACAAGCTGTTCCATCCTGAACATCGCTTCCCAACTGAATCGACAAGTCACAACCTTCATCAACTTGTACCACAAGAGCCTGGTAGGTATTTGATGCTCCTGCTTGATTTGGATTGTTAACAGGCATCAACGTACGCTCGTTATTCCTGTTTTGATCCTGATTCTGATTCTGCTGGTTGCCTTGATTCCTGAAAGGATTCTGGTTCCCATGTTGAGCTGGTTTGGTACATTCTCTTTTGAAGTGACCTCGTTCACCACAATTGAAGCACTTGACTGATTGTTTATCGAACCCATACTTGGTATCTCTCTTGCTTTCCAAGCTGGTTCTACCAGTCCTTTCCATGAAGTCTTTAGCTCGCCTAACCGCACTAGCGAAAGCCCATTTGATATCCATCATATCCATTTCCTCCATATCAATCTGCTGATAATCTTCTTGTGTCAGATTGATGTTTCCAATCTGACCTACTATTAACCCACAATACGCGCTCACCAGTGTGTTTAATAGCTCCATATGATCCTTAGCTACTTCAACACTTACTTTCGAGAAATTTGAAGTGTCGAGCCGAACTGTATTTGGATTAGATGGCTGACCGACAGATGAGGTGCTTCCATAATAAGCTTGCTGTGGAACTGGTAATGGATTTCCGTACATATCTCTTGCTCCGGTAGATTGATAGCTTTGCTTTGAGACTTCTGGTTGTGGATTTCCGTACATGTCAGTGCTTGAGACAAAAGCCATTTGAGTTGAGGGAACTGGTAGTGGATTTCCGTACATATCTCTTGATACAAAGGCCGTTTGAAGCTGAGCATGTGGAGCAGGTCTTGCAGCAGTGCTAGAACTTCCGCAGTTTCCATAATACATATCAGGATTCTGTGGCACTAGAATCCTTTTAGCCTTCCTGATTTCCTCTTGATCTTTGTTCTCCAAGAGCTGAATGAAATCATTTATGTTTGTCGTAGCCAAAGTGCCATTGTATTTTAAGATTTCCAAGAAACCATTCCATTGAGCTGGTAATGCATCGTCAAACTTGATCACAACTTCTTCTGGAGTCACTACCACCCCAAAGTTACTTAACTCAGTCAACAAGTGATGATATATATCCTTGCTCAACGCCTGAGTTAGAATAACATATGCTTTCTTTTCTAAATCATATGACTTTTTCTCGTCTTCCGTAAGATCTGCAAATGTCGCGGCAGTTGAAGCGGCAACATCAAGTGCTTGATCGAAATCTATAGTAAAACATAACCACAATTCCGTGTTTTGCCCAAGGACATCGTATGGAATCTTTCTTCCCATCCAGGATATTCATTCATGTGCATTAGCTTCGGTGGACGGTTAAGGCTTCCGGTTTCACTTTCGATTAAAAGTATACTTTGAATACTTTGAGTTTGATTTGAAACAAACGCCAATTGACCTGTCAAAATTTTATTCGCTTGCGATGGAACTGACGAAGATGTGGGTGCGGGAGATTCGGCCCATGATGGCGACAAACCCGTGCTTCTATACTTGCTCTCCGTATTGGATGGAAAACCCCACCAGTCTGAACTCATTTTAGATGTAGAAACAAAGATACCTGCTCAAAGATCTTAAAACAGACGAAAGATGGGGTTTTTCGAAAGGGACAAAATGTGACGAAAAATAGGTTTTTCGTCTAAACCAATTGTGACGAAATACTTATGTTTTTCGTCAACAATAGAAACAATAAAGGATGGTTTTTCTTAAAAGACTAAGTGACAAAATATAAGGTTTTTCGTCAAAGACCAATTATGAAGAAAAATTAGAGTTTTTTTTTTTTTTTTTTTTTTTTTTTTTTGACTAATGAGACAAAAATAAAAAGATATTTTTCAAAATGCACTCAATCCTATCCACTAAAAGTTGGTGAACTTGTCAACCAACACCTTACTCAAAATCCTCTTTTTTCTAATACCCCATACTTTGCCAGAGATACTACACCAACCCATCATTGACGACTTTTTCAAAGTAATATATTATAATCACAAACACTTCAACAATAATTCAAACAAGATCAAAAGCAGATTATATTTGAAGAACAATACGAACTATTTGAATATATGAAGAACACTATGAGTTTTCCGGTCAAACTTATAATGATTCCGGCCAACGGAAAAATTTCCGAACAATGATTTTGCAAGAAAGTTTCAATAACAACCCAATCTTAACATGTATAAATGTATTCCAACAAGGTTTTTTTCAAAACTTATAGCAAAACACCAAGATTTCCAAAGTTTTAAATCTGTTTTTCAGAAAATATGATTTTAAGAGCTCAAACTTGAGAACAAATTCTGAAAACAACTCGGTTTTAACAAGGAGAAGAGCCAAGGCTCTGATACCACTTGTAGGTCCAACTAGCGGAGGATCTAGTCGCCGAATCCTTGTATACGAACAAACCCGGTTGTGCGGAATCCAACCGGGTAAGCAAACCGAGATCGAGAACACAAAGACACAAAGATTCAACGTTTAAACGGTTGTGTATTGATTCAGCAAAGTTTATTATACATGATGATACAAGAAGTAAACATAATAAACTCTCTGATAACTCACACTTCTCTCTCTGTGTTCACTCTGCCGTTTCTGTCTTCAGTTCTGCATATATATAGGACCAGGTCTACGAAATATGTGCAGCGACGAAAGACTTCGATGAAACAGCATTCAGCCGAAGAATGTCTCACCAGCCGACGAAAGATCCATGGCGAAAGACTTGAATATGACGAAAAACCACAGGTTTTTCGCCACAGAGTTGAAAGGCAGTATTTCGTCATGCAGGAGGTTGGTTTTTCGTCATGCACAGTCTTCGTCCAACATGTGGAGTGTTCGTCGCACATGTTGAGGGTTCGTGAGGGGTAGACTTCGTTGCAGAAGGGACAAAGAAGTGTTACACAAAAAGTCTTTGTTGGAATGTTGTCCTGGTCAACATATATGGATTCTTCGTTGCATTAATTTCAATCCTTATAAACCTTATCAATTCATCACATGACATCAACATGGTGATGTGGCGGAGAATGACGGTTCGTGGCTCTTCGTGCTTCGTGTATCGAACTCTGAGGTGCACGACGGAGGAATGTCGCGACGTCGGGCTCGAACCGAACCTAACCTAACCTAGTCGAACCGAACCGAGTCGCGTCCACATAATATGTATCAACAATAATAAAATATAGCCTTTTATACTTTTATCCCCTCTCCAGTTTAAGTCTATTTTTTTAATTTTTTTACAAGTTACAAAACAAATTTAAATTTGAACAAATATCTTTTTGGGTAACATACACCGGTTATTAAAACCCAGTTTTATATCCTATCCAAACCGGTTCCCATAGGCATAGGGCCTTTTTTATTTGGCCCAATATCCGGCTATAGATCCTAACTGGTTATTGGCACACCCAATTCTTCGCCTTAGGGGCTGTTTGGCAACATCTGAATGGTTAAGTGCTGAACCAGTAAGAGGTCTGAACCATTAAGTGCTGAACCAGTAAGAGGTCTGAACCATTAAGTGCTAGTATAATGCTTAATCGTTCAGAGGCAAATGTCTCATCAATTCAGATTAGAGGTCTTAACCATTCAGACTCTGTATAATGCTTAACCATTCAGAGGCAAATGTCTGAACCATTCAGACATCTGCTCGCGAAACAAACAGTTTGAACCATTAAGTGCTGAACCAGTAAGAGATCTGAACCATTAAGAGCCTCATTAAGAGGTAAACAAACAACCCCTTAATCGTACACGTATCCAATTTCATATTTGGAACCGAGTTTTTTTTTGGAAAACCTGGATTATACAATTAAATCTCTTCACATCAGTATAGTATATTGCGATAAAAAACTATAAGGGGCGTTTGGTCCGCGTAATGATTTGGAATTTGAATTGGAATTTGTATAGGAATTAGAATTTGAAGGAATTGGATTTGGAATTTAAACATTCCAATTGAAATTGGAAATTGTTGGAATTGGAATCTCAATTCCATTTTTGTTGTGTTATGATGTCAAATGAATTGGAATCCATCACCCCGACACCCACAACCACCAGTTCGGGTCGAAACGGTACGGGTCGAAACGGTTCGCGTCGAAACTGTAACGCCCCATAAATCGGTTAATATTAAAATAAATGAAAGTGAACAAAAAAAAAAACTAACTTAGTTGATGGGTTATAATAAGATATAAGTTAAATGTTGGGAAAATGCTTGAATTAGATACTTATTAAACTTGGAAGGGTGTAATGTGTAAAGTTTTATTAGTTAGGGAATTATAATGTAGAAACCCAAAACACACACCTTGATGCGTGTCTGGGATCGATCGAACAGGAGAAAGCAAGGTGAAATCCCTTGCTCTTGCTAATTCACTCAATTGATCAAGGAATTCAAGTCAAATCTGTTGCATGTCTCAAGATTTTCGATTATCTATACATACATAGTGAAGTGGTAAGTTTAATTTTCTGAAAATATGATTTGTAGAATGAGGGGTTAAACCCAATCTCGATTTCTTGTATCTAATGTGGGAAATCTGAGTTAGAATTGCTTTCTAGAACAAGAATCATGTTTGATTTAGGTTGCATGAGAGGTTATAGTGAAAACCCACTTTGTGAAGTTGTGTTATGATTAGGAAGATCATAATGATTATGATTGTATGCTATCTTGATATGTGATCTTGTTTGTAATACTTGAATGCTAGATAAATTGATGTAGGAGGAAATAGTTATGTAAATTAGAGTAGATGTGAATGTTGGATGATGATGAACTAGTAAAATTGTGCTTTAAAGACGTGTACCTTATACCTTAATTATGATGCCTACCAAGTGTTTGATGAAATGCTTAAGAGATGAATATATGTGTAACATGGAAAATGATAGAATGAAGTAAATAGACTAAATGAATGAATGAATGTTGTAATGTAGGCGTGAAGGAAGAAGGTACGAGCACTAGGAAAACGGAAGGCACGCAAGACCGAGGTATGTTCCGTTGCATACAAAACCTTACTTAAATTTTGTTAATAATTATGATGAACAATCCTAGTTATAATGAATATGGTGATTAGTAAGTGGATAGCAAATCCCTTGTGGATTTGATTATGCTAACGAAGGTTATGATAAGCTATGCTAAGTCGACCGGTTCGAATTGAACAAGTCGAGTAAGAATAAGGTACCATCCGTTTAGAACGGGTGGTCATGAATGCAATAACGAATGTATGAAGTTCAATCCGTCTAACGGGTAGAATGAAGGATTTATGTTGAAGCAATCAACCCGATGTTACCGGGTCGTAAGTGTATGTTTGAATCTCATTATGAGAACATATGCCATACCCATTTAATTGGGTAGTCGTATGCATAAGAAGAATGAAAGTACATAAACGAATGGAACTAAAACGATGCTATTGTAAGCGTAATAAGTATAATGACTAACTGTTTAAAGCTTTGTTGTTGAACGTAGGTAAATCCTCAATTTAGGCGACTTGGAGAATTGGAGCGAGCACATGTTCATGATATGTCATATCAAGCGCTTCCGCTAGTTGCACTAATGTTTTGGGTCAAAATTTCTATTTTGTACAACTTGCTAGTAGACATACATTTTAACATTTGATGTCTAGGCTTTTAGTAGTGTCTTGTCGTACGAATTGTTGAATGGTATTTGTCTTACTTTTGTTTAAAACAGGGGTATATCCGTCTTACGGACGGGTCATGCCCAATTTTTGTCAAAAGCATGTATTAATGTTGTTATTTTGAAGTCTTTTAATTACCTTTGTAAGTTAATTTTTAAAGAAGAAAAACGGTCCTTACAAGTTGGTATCAGAGCCAAGGTTTGAGGGATTCGAGCATAAGATGTGATGCTTGAACTCAAACCAATGGCTCGTTCAAAAGTGTGCTCGCTCCAAGATCGCCAATGAGGTAACAATTTAAATTTTTGGTAAATACGGGTATGTGTAATGTGCTTATGATGTAAATATTAAGTTAAATAAGTGAAGGGATAATTATGGAGGGCGAAACGATGAGTTCTGGGGATCCCACGGCTGGAAACGAACCAGAAAAGGATTAAAACATGTAAAATAAAGCTCAGCAGCGAATTAACAATCGACGGGCCATCGCCGACGGCCTGATACCCGTCGCCGACGCCCCCCCTGACAGCCGACGCCTTGTTTACCTGTCTACAGACAAAGTGGCCGATGCCACATTTAGGAAGCTCGTCGCCGACGGGTTGTGGAAACCGATTCCGCCGAAAATTTTTATTTTGTTTTGCTTTTCATATTTTGAGTTTCCAAATAGTCCAAAGGCCTATTAAAAGTTCGTTTAGGGTCTATATAAGGCCTAAAAGAATTATGTAACCCCGACTAGTGGTTACGATAGAAGGAGGTGTATAAAAGTCGAAAGTAATATATCGAAAGACACGAATGAATGATGAAAGTTTAAAAGACGAGTAAAGCTTAAAATGTAAGAATGTGAATGAAACGAACACGGATTAATGCACCACAATGTAATGAAAGTTTGAGATTTGTACTAAACGTAAACAATGACAATGTGTAGATGGCCGATACAAGAAACGTTAATGAGGATGAAGATGATACTACTAGACAAGAAGCATTTAATAGAAAGGTCACAGAAGTGGCGGAAGGGGTTATGCAAGCTAATCTTCCACGATTAGCTCAAGAAGTAGAAAGTCGGGTGTTGGGAGTTGTGGATGCCATGATGACTAGCAAGATCGAAGAATTAAAGGAACTGATTGAAGGATCTAAAAGTAAAAGCAAAGAACGACGGTGCACGTACAAAGACTTCATGGCATGCAATCCTGCAACGTATGATGGTAAAACTGATCCGATTGCATGCCAAAGGTGGGTTTCAAACATAGAAGCGGTATTTATACGAAGTCGGTGTGATAAGGAAGACTAGGTGATGTTTGCTACTGGTCAACTTACTCTTCAAGCGAAAGATTGGTGGGATGCACATAGTAAGGAAGTTGGGGAGGACAAGTTGCAAGAGATGACTTGGCAGGAATTCAAGGAACCTTTTATGAAATACCACTGTCCTCAGTCAGCCATTGATAAGATTCAGGAGGATTTCTTACGCCTCCGACAGAAAAACAAAACGATAAACGAAATATCAAACACGTTCATGGATAAGATGAAGTTTTGCGGAGACTTTGTGAAGACAGAAAGAATGAAGATCAATCGCTTTTATGGTATACTAAAGGCGGAATTTAGGGAGTTTATCACTCCCTCAAAGTGTGAAACCCTTGACGAGCTTATCAATCTGGCACGTAATAGAGAAATTGAAATTAAGAGGCAAGAAGAACGTGGTGAAAAGAGGTCGTTAGAAAAGGGGACAAATGCAAGTCCATCTAAAAAGGCGAGGTTCCAAGATCAGGGAAGGAAAGATAAGTCGAAGGGTAATATTACTCCTTGCAAGACATGTGGGAAGCTACATACAGGGGAATGCCTTTTGGGTAAGAAGGGATGCTACAAATGCGGTGAAGAAGGGCACACCTCCTACAAGTGCCCCAGCAACCCGAAGACTTGTTTTAACTGCTTCCAAAAAGGGCATGTTAAGTGAGAATGTCCTAAACTTCAGCAAGGGACGAAGAAAGAAGGAAAGAATGAGGATAGCTCTAGGGCAAAAGGAAGAATGTTCCAAATTACATCTGAAGAAGCTAAGTCTCACCCGAATGTGGTCTCAGGTATCTTCTTGTTAAATTCCTTGCCAGTATACGTATTGTTTGATACCGGAGCCACCATGTCGTTCATTTCAAGTGAAATAGTGCAACACCCTTCCTTTAAAATTGAAAGAATGGTGGCACCCTTAGAAGTAGAAATAGCCGATAGTAAAAATTATTTGTTGCACGAAATCTGTAGAAGTTGTAAGTTAACTATAGAAGATGAGGAATTTGACATCGACCTTATACCTATGGTTTTGGGGGAATTTAAAGTAATAGTGGGTATGGATTGGATGTCCCAAAACCACATGAAGATAAATTGCGAAAATAAAACCATAACTGTCCAAACTCCGGGTGGAAACCAATTAAAAATCCAAGGAGAAAGAAACGTAGAAGCGAAACTATGTACTATTGCCCAAGCGGTCAAGTATGTAATTAACGGAAGTAGGGCCTACTTAGCCTATGTAGTAGACGCTCGACAGAGCCTCCCGAAGTTTGAAGATGTTGAGGTCGTGAACGAATTTCCGGATGAATTGCCGGGACTCCCTCCCGAACGAGAAATAGAGTTTTGCATCGAATTGAACCCGGGTGCAAAACCGGTAGCGAAGGCTCCCTATAGATTGGCTCCCACCGAGATGCAGGAGTTAATGACACAACTACAAGATCTACTAGATAAGGGCTTTATACGCCCGAGTGTGTCGCCTTGGGGAGCGCCTGTCATATTTGTTAAGAAGAAAGATGGGTCGATGCGCATGTGCATCGATTACAGGGAATTAAATAAGCTGACCGTGAAGAACCACTACCCTTTACCTCAAATTGACGATCTTTTTGATCAATTACAAGGGGCGAGTTGGTTCTCAAAGATAGACTTACGTTCGGGGTATCATCAAGTCAAGGTACGAGAAGAAGATATTGCAAAAACCGCATTTAGAACCCGATATGGACATTACGAGTTCCTAGTTATGTTCTTTGGGTTAACGAACGCTCCGGCAGCATTTATGGATCTTATGAACCGGGTATGCTGACCCATGTTAGATAAATCTGTGATCGTGTTCATAGATGATATTCTAGTCTACTCGCGAAGCAAGACTGAACATGCGAGACACTTGCGTGAAGTACTTGAAGTTCTCCGTAAGGAGAAACTTTACGCAAAATTCTCAAAATGCGCCTTTTGGCTCAGAGAGGTGCAGTTTCTCGGCCACGTGATAAACTCGAAAGGTGTCCTGGTTGATCCGTCGAAGATTGAGGCAGTAATGAAGTGGGTTTCCCCAAAAACTCCAACTGAAGTAAGGAGCTTTCTAGGCCTTGCTGGCTATTACAGAAGGTTTATACAAGACTTTTCAAAAATAATGAAGTTGACAAGGAAGAAGGAGAGGTTTGTGTGGGGAAAAGATCAAGAAGATGCCTTTCACGTATTAAAAGAAAAGTTGTCTAGTTCTCCGGTATTAACACTCCCAGATGGAACAGAAGATTTGGTTGTTTATTCAGATGCTTCACATCAGGGTTTATGATGTGTTTTAATGCAAAGGGGAAAGGTTATCGCGTATGAATCAAGACAACTTAAACCGCATGAAGGAAACTACCCGACTCACGACTTAGAGTTGGAGGCAGTAGTTTTCGCCTTAAAGATATGGAGGCATTATCTCTACGGTGCAAAATGTACAATCTACTCGGATCACAAAAGCCTCAAATATTTCTTCGAGTAGAAAGACTTAAACAGGAGGCAACGGAGATGGTTAGAACTTATCAAAGACTACGATTGCGATATCCTTTACCACCCGGGAAAGGCGAATGTGGTGGCCGATGCGTTAAGCCGAAAAGAGTATCCACCTCCCATCCAAGTAAAGTCCATGAAGATGATTGTTACACCACGTTTGTTTGACATGATAAGAGATTCCCAAATAAAGGCTCTTGGAGCGGAAGATTTAAAGAAAGAAAGATTAAAAGGCGTGGTTGATAAGCTAGAAGAAAATTCGACCGGACTCAAGACGAGATTCGGCCGAATTTGGATACCTCGTTTCTGTGAAGTCAAGACTGTGTTACTTGAAGAAGCTCATAAGTCACGGTATTCGGTTCACCCCGGGGCTACAAAGATGTATCGGGACTTGAAGACCAATTATTGGTGGCCGGGCATGAAACGTGATATTGTTAAGTATGTCGCGAAATGCTTAACATGTTCCCAAGTGAAAGCAGAGCATCAAAAACCATACGGGGAATTGCAACCCTTAGAGATTCCGGTATGGAAATGGGAGGAACTAACGATGGATTTGGTAACCAAGCTTCCTAGAACTAAAAGGGGCACGATACAATATGGGTAATCGTAGATCGACTTACGAAAAGCGCTCATTTTCTACCCATCAAAGAGGCTTACTCTTCCGAGAAAATGGCAGAAACATATATGAATGAGATCATATCTAGACACGGAGTGCCCGTGTCAATCGTCTCGGACCGGGACACTAGATTTACCTCTCGCTACTAGCAAAAGTTTCACGAGAGTGTGGGGGCACAAAGCTACACATAAGCACCGCCTACCACCCTCAGACTGACGGTCAATCAGAAAGAACCATTCAAACACTTTTCGAAATGTTGAGAGCGTGTGCCTTAGATTTTGGGGGAAATTGGGATGACCATCTACCACTAGTGGACTTTTCTTATAATAATAGTTATCATAGTGGCATTCAAATGGCTCCTTACGAATTACTGTACGGGAGAAAATGTAGAACTCCCGTATGCTGGGGTGAAGTGGGGCAAAGAGAGCTTGCGCCAAGTGATTTAATAGCAGTAACAAATGAAAAGATAGAATCGATTAGAGCTCGACTGAAAGCAGCCCAGGATCGGCAAAAAGCTTATGCAGACAAGAAAAGGCGCCCTATTGAATTTCAAGTCGGAGATTACGTTCTGCTGAAAGTGTCCCCGTGGAAGGGTATAATCCGTTTTCGCAAACGGGGTAAGTTAGGCCCTCGATATATTGGACCGTTCAAAATCTTGGCTCGAGTTGGAAGGGTTGCATATCGATTAGAATTACCGCCTGCTCTAGACGGGATTCACAATACCTTCCACGTGTCGCAGTTAAGGAAGTGTCTTGCGGATGAAACCGCGTTAGTGCCTCTCGATGATATCGAGTTGGACGAGGGGTTGAATTATGTCGAAAAACCAATAGCCATTAAAGACGCCAAGGTGAAGAATCTCCGCAATAAAGCTGTTAGACAAGTGTTGGTTCAATGGCAACACCGAAAGGGGTTGGAACTCACATGGGAAGCGGAAGATGAAATGAGGAAGCACTATCCTTTTCTGTTTGGTATGTGCACGTTTAAATTTGTTATGTGCCCAGGTTTCGGGGACGAAACCTCTTTTAAGGGGGGTAGACTTATAATGCCCCATAAATCGGTTAATATTAAAATAAATGAAAGTGAACAAAAAAAAAACTAACTTAGTTGATGGGTTATAATAAGATATAAGTTAAATGTTGGGAAAATGCTTGAATTAGATACTTATTAAACTTGGAAGGGTGTAATGTGTAAAGTTTTATTAGTTAGGGAATTATAATGTAGAAACCCAAAACACACACCTTGATGCGTGTCTGGGATCGATCGAACAGGAGAAAGCAAGGTGAAATCCCTTGCTCTTGCTAATTCACTCAATTGATCAAGGAATTCAAGTCAAATCTGTTGCATGTCTCAAGATTTTCGATTATCTATACATACATAGTGAAGTGGTAAGTTTAATTTTCTGAAAATATGATTTGTAGAATGAGGGGTTAAACCCAATCTCGATTTCTTGTATCTAATGTGGGAAATCTGAGTTAGAATTGCTTTCTAGAATAAGAATCATGTTTGATTTAGGTTGCATGAGAGGTTGTAGTGAAAACCCACTTTGTGAAGTTGTGTTATGATTAGGAAGATCATAATGATTATGATTGTATGCTATCTTGATATGTGATCTTGTTTGTAATACTTGAATGCTAGATAAATTGATGTAGGAGGAAATAGTTATGTAAATTAGAGTAGATGTGAATGTTGGATGATGATGAACTAGTAAAATTGTGCTTTAAAGACTTGTACCTTATACCTTAATTATGATGCCTACCAAGTGTTTGATGAAATGCTTAAGAGATGAATATATGTGTAACATGGAAAATGATAGAATGAAGTAAATAGACTAAATGAATGAATGAATGTTGTAATGTAGGCGTGAAGGAAGAAGGTACGAGCACTAGGAAAACGGAAGGCACGCAAGACCGAGGTATGTTCCGTTGCATACAAAACCTTACTTAAATTTTGTTAATAATTATGATGAACAATCCTAGTTATAATGAATATGGTGATTAGTAAGTGGATAGCAAATCCCTTGTGGATTTGATTATGCTAACGAAGGTTATGATAAGCTATGCTAAGTCGACCGGTTCGAATTGAACAAGTCGAGTAAGAATAAGGTACCATCCGTTTAGAACGGGTGGTCATGAATGCAATAACGAATGTATGAAGTTCAATCCGTCTAACGGGTAGAATGAAGGATTTATGTTGAAGCAATCAACCCGATGTTACCGGGTCGTAAGTGTATGTTTGAATCTCATTATGAGAGCATATGCCATACCCATTTAATTGGGTAGTCGTATGCATAAGAAGAATGAAAGTACATAAACGAATGGAACTAAAACGATGCTATTGTAAGCGTAATAAGTATAATGACTAACTGTTTAAAGCTTTGTTGTTGAACGTAGGTAAATCCTCAATTTAGGCGACTTGGAGAATTGGAGCGAGCACATGTTCATGATATGTCATATCAAGCGCTTCCGCTAGTTGCACTAATGTTTTGGGTCAAAATTTCTATTTTGTACAACTTGCTAGTAGACATACATTTTAACATTTGATGTCTAGGCTTTTAGTAGTGTCTTGTCGTACGAATTGTTGAATGGTATTTGTCTTACTTTTGTTTAAAACAGGGGTATATCCGTCTTACGGACGGGTCATGCCCAATTTTTGTCAAAAGCATGTATTAATGTTGTTATTTTGAAGTCTTTTAATTACCTTTGTAAGTTAATTTTTAAAGAAGAAAAACGGTCCTTACAAGTTGGTATCAGAGCCAAGGTTTGAGGGATTCGAGCATAAGATGTGATGCTTGAACTCAAACCAATGGCTCGTTCAAAAGTGTGCTCGCTCCAAGATCGCCAATGAGGTAACAATTTAAATTTTTGGTAAATACGGGTATGTGTAATGTGCTTATGATGTAAATATTAAGTTAAATAAGTGAAGGGATAATTATGGAGGGCGAAACGATGAGTTCTGGGGATCCCACGGCTGGAAACGAACCAGAAAAGGATTAAAACATGTAAAATAAAGCTCAGCAGCGAATTAACAATCGACGGGCCATCGCCGACGGCCTGATACCCGTCGCCGACGCCCCCCCTGACAGCCGACGCCTTGTTTACCTGTCTACAGACAAAGTGGCCGATGCCACATTTAGGAAGCTCGTCGCCGACGGGTTGTGGAAACCGATTCCGCCGAAAATTTTTATTTTGTTTTGCTTTTCATATTTTGAGTTTCCAAATAGTCCAAAGGCCTATTAAAAGTTCGTTTAGGGTCTATATAAGGCCTAAAAGAATTATGTAACCCCGACTAGTGGTTACGATAGAAGGAGGTGTATAAAAGTCGAAAGTAATATATCGAAAGACACGAATGAATGATGAAAGTTTAAAAGACGAGTAAAGCTTAAAATGTAAGAATGTGAATGAAACGAACACGGATTAATGCACCACAATGTAATGAAAGTTTGAGATTTGTACTAAACGTAAACAATGACAATGTGTAGATGGCCGATACAAGAAACGTTAATGAGGATGAAGATGATACTACTAGACAAGAAGCATTTAATAGAAAGGTCACAGAAGTGGCGGAAGGGGTTATGCAAGCTAATCTTCCACGATTAGCTCAAGAAGTAGAAAGTCGGGTGTTGGGAGTTGTGGATGCCATGATGACTAGCAAGATCGAAGAATTAAAGGAACTGATTGAAGGATCTAAAAGTAAAAGCAAAGAACGACGGTGCACGTACAAAGACTTCATGGCATGCAATCCTGCAACGTATGATGGTAAAACTGATCCGATTGCATGCCAAAGGTGGGTTTCAAACATAGAAGCGGTATTTATACGAAGTCGGTGTGATAAGGAAGACTAGGTGATGTTTGCTACTGGTCAACTTACTCTTCAAGCGAAAGATTGGTGGGATGCACATAGTAAGGAAGTTGGGGAGGACAAGTTGCAAGAGATGACTTGGCAGGAATTCAAGGAACCTTTTATGAAATACCACTGTCCTCAGTCAGCCATTGATAAGATTCAGGAGGATTTCTTACGCCTCCGACAGAAAAACGAAACGATAAACGAAATATCAAACACGTTCATGGATAAGATGAAGTTTTGCGGAGACTTTGTGAAGACAGAAAGAATGAAGATCAATCGCTTTTATGGTATACTAAAATGGGTAGGTCATGTGAGTTGGGTAACGGGTCAAAAACAGGTTTGGATTGAAACGGGTCATAATAGACCAAGTGAGGTTAACATTTAAAATCCTTTTTTTTTTCGCTTCTTTTTAACTTATATATAGTTATAAACAATAAATGGCTAATTTTGATTACAAAAACCATATTTTTCTAATAACGAGTCTGAATAAAATGATTTAGTGTAACCTTTAACCCATTTAACATGTTCTATGTTTTTCATTTAACCCTTTTGAGATAGAACACGACCAAATTTAACCTATTGATTCTTAAATGGATGTAAATTGCCACCTCTACTTACGACAATGATGTTGAAATGTTACTTATCAGTAGTTCCGGTTAGATGTATCAGGTACTGCTGACCCTTTAGCGTTGCTGGAGAAGATATCAAAGAATGGAATATCACAAGATGTTTGGCGAAGAAGAACCGGCCTATAACCGTCGGGTGGGGTTGTGCCCGAATCGGTTTTTTTAATAATCGGTTAAAAAACAGTTTCGGTTTTTTTTTTCAATTTCGATCCTAAAACCAGTTTTTTTTGCATGTAGAAAAATTGAATATCATAATAATGCCATGAAATCTAATTGTGTGTAGGTCATGGAATCTGCACAACAAGTTGGTAGAATGTCAATGCAATGGACCACATATGTCTTTCATGAAAATGATCAATGTGATGAACCAATAGAGGTTAGGTATGCGCCTATCGCACTGGTAACGACAAGGTATGTTTTGCCACAAACAAAGTGACTTAGAGTATGCACTTAATTGTTTATATTATCCGATGAGTATTGTACTATTTTTTATAATATTGTACTATTTTCAAGTAAATGCATTGCTATTAATTTGATTTGTTCACATTTCTGATGTCAGATTGTTCAACAAATACCCTCTCCTATATCTTTCGACTTGCCAATGCTTCTAATTAAACCTCTAGAGGCATGCTCCACACTTGAAGTTTACAAGGTAATTTATCTCTTATGACTAGAGGCCACCAAATGGGTAGGTCATGCGAGTTGGGTAACGAGTCAAAAACAGGTTCAGACTGAAACGGGTCATAATAGACCAAGTGAGGTTAACATTTCAAAATCTTTTTTTCACTTCTTTTTAACTTATATAAAGTGATAAACAATAAATGGCTAATTTTGATTACAAAAACCATATTTTTCTAATAACCAGAAAGTCTGAGTAAAATGATTTAGTGTAACCTTTAACCCGTTTGACATGTTCTATGTTTTTCATTTGATCATTTCGAGATAGAACACGGCCAAATTTAACTTATTGATTCTTAAATGGATGTAAATTGCCACCTCTACTTACGACAATGATGTTGAAATGTTACTTATGAGCAGTTTTGGTTAGATGTATCAGGTATCGTTGACCCTTTTGCCTTGTTGGAGAAGATATCAAAGAATGGAATATCACAAGATGTTTGCGTAAATGATTTGGGTATAAATTTATTATCTTTATTATAAATTTGACACAACATCAATATAGATTTATCCATAGAAGATTAATACCACTTTGCATTTGTTATTACCACGATTTCGTCTGCATTTGAGCGTTTCCTCTGAAAAGATTAGAACAACGCATAATTGTTGCATGCCGTGAAAAATATGATGTTTTTATGTCTCAAAGGAACCAAGAATTCCTAATAATTTCTCAATAGTGATTAGTTGAATGATTTACTTCTTTATATCTATTATTGTTTGTTTTCTTCTTTAATCATTGAGTTTTGCTCATTTATTCTATTTATTTAATTTTGATATAGTGATCGTGGAACACTAACTTAAGATATGTTTGATGAATGAAACTGTATGGTTTATCTGACTCGATTTATCATTCTTCCTATAGTGTAGATCTTAAGTTTTTTGATTGAACATTTGTTGGTTATGCTTTATGTGTTTAGTAGTAAGGATTAGAGTCATCGATAGTATTAAGTAATTAATATTATATTGTTGTGCTTATCGGATCTGTTGGTTTGCTTATTTATTCATTTAATTTTGGTTTAGTAAATTGAAGTTATAAGAATTTGAAGCCGAAGGCGGTTTATACTTTGCATTTGATAAAATATTAAATATTAACAGTTATGATCCACGATCTTTACATCTCTAACTGGTTGCATCGAGCAGGTTACAAGTGTGCAATTTGCAACGCCAAGTGGAATAATCAATCTAGAACAAACCCATGCAGGTACGTTGTTAAATTGAAGTATTTTATTTTTCAAACACGGGTGACTATGGGTCGGTTTTGGTTTGGTTATGGGTTAAAAGGGAAACTATAGCTGGTGTTTTGTATAAAATAGATAAGTTGAGATGGGTGCGTGTCACACCCCCAAAATCCACCTGCGGAGTATCACCGCTTGGAGGCGTGACTGACCAGGATCAAGCCACCAATCATATTGAACATGCATGAAAGTAGTTATAAAATCCAACCAATACAATTGGTGTCCAAACAAAACATAGTTTAAGTTGCAAGCGGAAGCATAATGTCTAAAACCAAGGCATAAGTAAATAATGTTTAAGTTCATCATGAACACTCAATGTCCATGCTCCACAACGACTCTTCCCCATGCAAGCTCCTGCTAAACCTATTGACCTGCAAAGCATGTACTAACGAGTCAACAACAATGTTGAGTGAGTTCACAGTTGGGTGTTTGTTTTAAGTTGTTTCGAAAACAGTTTCCTTTAACTGGCATCCCTGCCGTGGGGGTTACCGCATAGTTGAAAACGTGTTTTGTTTAATCCTGTTCACTCTGGCTATCTAGCCGTGGGGGCTACCCCATGTTTAATTATCTGGCTCTTCGGCCGTGGGGGCTACCCCATGTATATACTACTAGACTCGTTACCATATCGACCACTGACTTTAGTCATGTTTATGTGCCCTTAGCGTCAATGTCTATCATCATTGACGTGCCTAGCTCCATTAGTTCACGCCCGTCCTCTGTGGCACGGTGTGAGGCTTGTCAGACCTAAATAGCGCTATCTAACTAATGACCCGCTCGCCATTGGCCCGGCGATTAAGTCGATATAAAAAGGAGGGACTTCGTGATAGAGTTTTGGTCTAGTGAAAGTTAATTGTCCATGAGGACGAGGAATTATATTCCTGAACCCGTACTGTCCTACCCAAGAAGGACGAGGAATCCATATTCCTTAACCCATTCCCAACCCCTGGGAATCCCATGCTTTGTAGAAAGTGTGAACTCACCTTAGATTAGCTCGGCAGATACACGAAAAAGGTTATTTGAGCTATAAGTGGTCAACCACGTCCTAACATGGTTACCATACAAGTCAGGTATAGGTTCAAGTAAGGCACGTATGTTTACACATAAGTTAACAGATTACAATCACGTATTGATCATGGCAACACATTAACAGTCAAGTATATAACATACTCATACTTGTACGATTCAAAAGATTGGGCTCGCACAAGTCTAACAGCCTTGTGCGATTCACCCATTGAAGCCCAAGATACCCGGCCCAATAATCAATCCCACATGTACACGGCCCAAACAGTTAACAAAACATAACTTGTGCGATCCAATAGTCTTGTGCGACTACTGGTATCTTGTGCGACTGGACTTGTGCGTCTGGCACTTGTGCGATCAGATCAGGTCTTGTGTGACCTGATCTTGTGCGACTGAGAGGGAACTTGTGCGATTGGTTTTATTATCCGAATATAATGCTAATCAGTTACATTGTTTCCAAAATTCGATTCAGTTACAATCATTCAATGGTTTCCAAATTATGAATTTTATCAATATTAAATAACTTTAACCAAAATAAAAGTATGAATATGTTAATTATTTTCGAAAACTGATATAGTAAGAAAAGGGAAAGGAAGCGGCCCAATTACACACAAGTTTGGTGAATTAATCGGTCCAATAGAAATCAACCGCATTTAACATATTGACCAGATTTGTTGACGTGATCCTTTGGATTGTTAGAAATTTATTGCTAAATCACATTCAGTCATGAGGTCCAATTATATAACAAAGTCTTGCACATTCATCACCAAGTAATCATTCAATCCCACACAAGAATGTTATATCATGCATTTAATTCCTACCTATCACAACATCAGACCTAACCCACATGATGATCATCGACCCTATCCATCCTTCATTAACATTCAAAGATATACATATATACACAACATCAACCGGACATTGACAGCAACCATAACACAACCGATTATAACCTCAGTATATAAAGATTCCTACCAAACCAATCAATCCAATTAACAACATGATCACATAACAGTTGATTCATGGTAACAAACAGATAGTTCATGAAGAATTAGATCAAATAACTATTAACAGTAGATTACTAACCCAGACAAAATGCACAACGAATCTGTATGAGGCTTGAGATCTCGAGACTGCCGTCGGGTGCAAGAAAAGCGAGAGAGTGAGGAGATTTGATTAGGGTTTGCCAAATAACAGTTCACGTAAAGGTTGGGTGTTAAAATACTAAAACAAACCATCACTGGGCCAAGGCCCATTTCTGGTTTTCGTTGCCTCATGGTGGACGAAAAACACATGAGGTGTTTTCGGACATGGGTTGTTTTCGGGTGGGGTTTTCGGCTAGGAATCCATCTTTTGTTTTATTTAAAAAAAACATAAATTAACACCACCATATTATAAACATACACAAATAATGCACATCAAGTATATATATATAAAACACACTTTGCAAATTGGTACAAGATTAAATCAAATAGAGACCTTGAAAACTCGAGTTGTCACATTATCCCCAACTTGAAAGAAATTTCGTCCCAAAATTTAGCACGTGGTTACTGAGGAAGCTAGTTGTGTTGTGTCATTTACTGGTTTTCCTGGGGTGTCACATCATCCCCCCGTTGATTTGGAATTTCGTCCCGAAATTCTGTAGTAGCTTCAGCCTCAGTAGTGGTTGCACTGTTTCCGAATAACTGGGGATACTTGAGTTTCATTTGATCTTCTCGTTCCCAGGTAAACTCTGGGCCACGACGGGAGTTCCAACGAACTCGAACAAGAGGTATTCTGGTGTGCTTGAGGACCTTAACGTCTCGGTCCGTGATTTCAACTGGTTCCTCGATGAATCGCAACTGATCGTCGATAGTGAGCTCCTTCAAAGGAACTATGAGGGTCTCATCTGACAGACACTTCTTCAGATTCAACACGTGAAAAACGATGTGAACTGCACTGAGTTCTGCGGGCAGGTTTAGTTTGTAGGCCACTTTGCCTATTTTCTCTATGATTTCAAATGGTTCGACGTATCGCGGATTAAGTTTGCCCCTTTTTACAAAGCGAACCACACCCTTCCAGGGTGAAACTTTGAGTAGCACTCGATCCCCAACTTGGAACTCGAGTGGTTTCCTGCGCTTATCAGCGTAGGCTTTCTGACGGTCGCGAGCTGCCGCCATGCGTTGTCGTATCTGAGCAATTCTTTCCGTTGTGTCTACTACAAGTTCTGGACCCGTGATCTGACTATCACCCACCTCTGCCCAACAAAGAGGTGATCGGCATTTACGCCCGTACAATGCCTCAAATGGAGCAGCTTGGATGCTGGTGTGGTAACTGTTGTTATACGAAAACTCCACTAACGGAAGATGTTTTTCCCAGCCGTTACCAAAATCAATCACACATGCCCTAAGCATGTCTTCAAGAGTTTGGATGGTGCGTTCAGACTGCCCATCCGTTTGCGGGTGATAAGCTGTGCTCATGTCTAAACGAGAGCCAAAAGATTTGTGCATCGCTTGCCAAAGCTCTGAAGTAAAACGTGCATCACGATCAGAGATAATAGAGGTTGGCACTCCGTGCCTCGAACCCACTTCCTTTAAATAAATGTCTGCTAGAGTGGAGAACTTATCCGTTTCCTTGATAGCCAAGAAGTGTGCAGACTTTGTGAGTCGATCCACGATCACCCAAATAGTATCATTTCCACGTTGAGATCTAGGTAGGCCAGTAACGAAATCCATGGAAATTTGCTCCCATTTCCATTGTGGTATTTCTGGTTGTTGGAGTAGGCCTGATGGCTTCTGATATTCGGTCTT